>OY998231.1:2085000-2292500 GCA_963922035.1 Amblyjoppa proteus | reverse complement strand
ATAAATTATCATCATTTGCCTCCTCGCTCATCGATTTATTATTCCTCGCTGATGCACGAGAGAACAATGAACGTGCACCGAGTAATGAGAGGTGGAATAGGTTACACGTTGAGAAATAACGAAGGAGCAGCAGCTCGGCTCGGCCACACACAGGTGGCTGATTGTGAGTAATTTCATGAACGAGATATGTTTCCGCGAATGAATGTTTGTGAAAGCCGCTGATTGTCCTTGCCGATGACGGTTGCCACATCCGGCCGGTGGGCAGATAATCATTTTCACGAAAAAAAAAAAAAAAAAAAAAAAAAAACACCCGTACGACTCCCTACAGAACTATAGATTCGTGATCGTCAGACAAGTCGTGCGAGTTGCCACAGGGCGAACGAAACAATAATTATATCGTAATTGGTTCGAGAAATTACGAGTCGTGAAATATAGAAATGGATTTTTCATTTTCGACAATTGTTTGATGTTATTGTATTGTCGTAGAAAGTTTCAGTCCGATAAATGAAAATTTGCGAAAGCTAGAACGCGACGAGAACCCACTTTTTTTTTTCGAAAATTTTCAAATCCGACAAAATCCAAAAGAATGTCTGAATGATCGCATAAATTGCAACAACCTCTTAGACTCCCTCCCAGAAAGTCGTAGAAATTTTCAGCCCGATAAACGAAAATTTGCGAAAGCTAGAATGCGACGAGAACCCACTTTTTTTTTTCGAAAATTTTCAAATCCGACAAAATCCAAAAGAATGTCTGAATGATCGCATAAATTGCAACAACCTCCTAGACTCCCTCCCAGAAAGTCGTAGAAACTTTCAGCCCGATAAACGAAAATTTGCGAAAGCTAGAATGCGACGAGAACCCACTTTTTTTTTCGAAAATTTTCAAATCCGACAAAATCCAAAAGAATGTCTGAATGATCGCATAAATTGCAACAACCTCCTAGACTCCCTCCCAGAAAGTCGTAGAAACTTTCAGCCCGATAAACGAAAATTTGCGAAAGCTAGAACGCGACGAGAACCCACTTTTTTTTTTCGAAAATTTTCAAATCCGACGAAATCCAAAAGAATGATCGCATAAATTGCAACAACCTCCTAGACTCCCTCCCGGAACTATAGATTCGTGATCGTCAGACAAGTCGTGCGAGTCACCAAAGGCCGAACGAAACAATGATCTATCGTAATTGGTTCGAGAAATTACGAGTCGTCAAATATAGAATTCCTTTTTTTTTTTTTTTTTTTAATTTTCGTTCAAGGAAGCGCCGAACAAATCGATTATCGGCAATACACTCCCGCCGTTCGTTGTATAAGAGCTTAATTCCGATCGGAATTATCCTACGGCTATCCAATCCCACGACGGGGACCCGCGCGAACCGTTAATCGCGAAATTATTGCGGTACCCGATGCCGGCGATGTTTCCCGCTGCGACGCAGTTACGATACAAATTGTGCCGGATCGAAGGAATGCATCGCTATTTTCTAATGTCCACTTTCACCCGTCTGTGCAGGACAAGTGCGCGCACACGCGGAATACCTCGTCGACGTTCGATATCGGAGGGATCACTGAGGAAAGATTCACCGAAGATTACTTTTACGCAAAGAGAGGACATTACGTCGCTCCGTGCCCGGGACTGCGAACGGGCAAGAAAAAGAAGAGATCGCCGCCGGTCTTGTCCCGCGACTCGTCGTGAGACTTCTTTTTGTTTTTCTTAACGATTCGACTTGAATTAATGTCCGTCCGCACAGCGACCTGGTGAACGCACCGACTAAGATCAGATTTATTTATTTCGTGTTCTGGGACCGCAAAACTAAGCTAACACCGTGTCAGACAGAACAACATGCCTACGCGAACAAACCGCGCCAATCCACACCGAAAATCAGTCAAATTTACAAAATGAAATAAAAAAAAATACAGTAGAATAAAAACCTAGTGATAGAAAAAATTAGGAAATTAGCACGATAAAAGAGCGCCAATGCGCAGACACCCAGAAAAAAAAGTTTACTAATCGTCAATAAAATCGGATATTAGGATATTTTTCTATTTGAATTTGAATACAAACCGCGCCAATCCACACCGAAAATCAGTCAAATTTACAAAATGAAATAAAAAAAAATACAGTAGAATAAAAATATAGTGATAGAAAAAAATTAGGAAATTAGCACGATAAAAGAGCGCCAATGCGCAGACACCCAGAAAAAAAAGATTACTAATCGTCAATAAAATCGGATATTGAAATATTTTTTCTATTTGAATCAATTCAATTTTTATTGGGTTCAAGGATATTTTTGCTTGATTCGAGTATACGCGATATTTAACTCTAGTAAAATTTATTAGATTTCAATAAAACTCTATCTTTGCTCTAAATAAATCTTATTTGGTTTGAATACTTTTTTTTTTTTTTTTTTTGGTGCATCCGCCGAAGAAAGAAATACAAACTAAAACGAAAGTACAAGAAAATGAAAAAAACCAATAGAGTAAAAATAGAAGTAGGAGAGATAACGAAAAAAACTAAGCCGACCTACGAATGACGACTTACGACTAAGCACGTGAACCAAACGAATTTTCTTCTGTGCGATTCTACAATCGAATTATTCGATATTTTTATATTTTAAATTATAATTACAATTGATTATATAAAAATTTTTATACTTTTAATTATAATTACAATTAATTATATAAAAATTTTTATACTTTTAATTATAATTATAATTAATTATATAAAAATATAATCAATTATATTTTTAATTATACTGAAATATTCTTCTAAAAAGTCCGACGATATAATTTTTTGTTTTTTTTTTAAATACTGTATCAATTTCTTATGACTCCATCGATCGCGGCGACATAAACGTTCGAAGAATCGACAAATCCCTCGGGAATTCCATGCGGGAAGCTTGCCATATATATTTCTCACGAGGTGCGATTAATTAGCGAGTTAAAGTGTTAAAGCGTGAACGCGTGTGTGTATCGTAACGTTACGATGGTATAACACTTGTAAACAACGGACGATCTATAATGAAGACATTACAAAATAGCTTACTGCGAAATAGAATGGAAAACCATAAAGCCTCGACGATTTCTCTACCCGGTTACAATGCACAATTTCCTGCATAGAATGGCTTCCTGCATACCTGCACTTTGCATTAAAATAACTTTTCTCTTAAGAAGCTTTATGATCGCTGTGACCGCCAGTGGTAAAACTTTGTCCCGGAAATTCGCGAAACGATCTGCGAAGGAGAATCGAACGTTTTGTCTACCCGACATACCGCGAATAGCAAGCTCGTCGTATGCTTTGATGCTCGTATGCTTGAACGCTCGTTTTGTCGATATCCTCGGAGGTATCCCGCTCTAGTCAGTAGTGCAACATACTATTGAATAAACACACACACACACACACACACACACACACACACACACACACACACACACACACACACACACACGCACGCACGCACGCACGCACGCACGCACGCACGCGCGCGCGCGCGCGCACACACACACACACACACACACACACACACACACACACACACACACACACCCACACACACACACACCCACACCCACCCACACACACACACACACACACACACACACACACACACACACACACACACACACACACACACACACACACACACACACACACACACACACACACACACACACACACACACACACACACACACACACACACACACACACACACACACACACACACACACACACACACACACACACACACACACACACACACATATATAAGATAAATAAATCTTCCTCTACGAGGAAGCAATAAGCAAATGTCTTAATTTTTTTTTTTTTTTACCGTATTCGGAGAGCGAAAATTCTCGTGTCGCAACTTGCGGATTACGCAGAGCTAGGTCAGCGAGGGAAAATTAAATGAAAACAAAATTCTCCGTGAAGAAGTTGCCTTCGCCGATGACCTTGCGTAATATGAATTCCTTGGGAGTCGGCTTGTGGATAGGATTTGCTGAGGCCTCTCGTTCGCGAGGTTCAATTTCCGATTAAAATCTGTACTTTTTTGGAGGGTCGAAAGAATTTTTTTTTTTTTTTTTTTGATCAAATTTACCCTACTGGTAATTTTTAGAGTTTTCTGTATACGAATTAATAAATCGAAATCTTTCGTGTTTAGAGCAATGAATAATCGATAAAAATAATCGATTTTTGTCGATAACAAAAAAATCCTGCGAACGGCGATCTCGCCGACGAGTGTGAGAGTTGCCACATTTTTTGGGTAAAACGTCGAATGTGGCAGTCAGGATTTTTTGCTGGGTACCTTTCGTGCGGTTTGATTTGAGATCGAAAGATGCCTTTTTTTTTAAACGCCCAAAGAGAGAGATATATACATATATATATATATATATATATATATATATATATATATATACGCACAGTGTACCCTTTCTGAATCTCTTTCGTTATAGTTTGCATTGGATATATACGCTATAATGGTTTATGTAGGAGGCGAGAGAGTGCCGACGAGGACGACGATCCAGGTAGATTCCGCTTCTGCTTGGCCGCAATCACTCTTACTCTCTTATTACGAGCAAATACGGCGCGCATTTGATTCTACTGTGCGCGCAACGATAATTGGCACAGTCATTGGCCACGGAAGAGCAATTGGCCGTAGTGTGGCGCATTGACCGAAAAATCCATCGAACGGACAAAAAGAAAGATCCTTGCCGACAAGTTGGTGTCTTAACTTTCGTGCTTTGCATTACCGATCGTAACTTTAGATACATTTTGTTCCATCTTGCAAACTCCCGAAATTTTGTCGCTTTTCGATACCTTTCCATTAGCTCGCAAGCGACCGCGCGCTCTCGCAGTCTCGTTTGAAAAAAAAAAAACCACTATTGTTTTATCCTACGAATAATAATCGACATATGGCCAATCACTCGTCCGGCCTGTAACGCCGAAGCCCCCGTAAAACAATTGCGCTCTCTCCCTCTCTCACCAGCTCCTCTACGATATCCGTGAATCTTTCAAAATCCTGCACGTACCAGTGCCCGCGTATCGCCTGCATGGACGAGCCAGTTAAGTTGTTACGAGATTTATAGGGAGTCTCATAAACACGTACGCGATTGCCGGTGCATGGCATCTTCCCGAGATTTCGCGATGGCTCGATCGAAGCTCTCGGCTGTACCGAGAGCACGTATTAATTAAGGTACGGAGAGCCGATCGGGCTCCCCCCTCCCCCCCCCCCCCTCCCCCCCATACGGTCCAACTATAGCGCGCACCAATACCGCATAATGCCTCATCTCTGCGCCACTCGTGGCCGGCCTGTCGTTGACAGTGCCAATACACATGTGCACAACCGTAAGACATGTGCGCGCACATTCGATGATTTACCATTTCTTGGCCCCATAATAAGGCATCGACGAGAGCTTGTGCGAAGCATCCTCTCTCTCTCTCTCTCTCTCGTTCACCATGAGCGGCTGCATCAACGTACAATCTCTTACGGCAACTAATTGTAAGTGATGCAGTTATACCGGGTACGTTTCAATGGCTCCGAGTGCTACAGTATTACAGTACAGTGGAAAAGGTGGAAAAAAAAAAAAAGTGGGAAGAAAAAAAAAAAAAAAAACGTTCGAGATGCGTCCCAGCGCCGGAAAATAGTTTCGCAATCGCAATCAATCGTTGCATCGAGCGATTCGATTTTTCTTCATTCTCACGTTTATACTCTCTTATGTAACACGGACGGTGGCCATAATTTAAGTAGTTACCGGCGGCGTTCCCATAGCTTTTTTTTTTTTAATTTTTTTTATTTTTTTTTTTTAGTTCCACTATAGCACCCAATCCAGCCAATCGCTGACCGTCTGTCCTTTCTAGGATAGTTCGCTGCAACGTCTGGGCCCCCACGGTGAAGAAGGACCAGAGAGCGGACGATTTTAAATTATGCCACTCGGTAACCACGAAAAACCGGTTGAAATGCGTCGGCTTCGTGAATCATGGAGTCGTCAAGTGTAAGTGAAAGACTCGATTGTCGATCGTTGTAATGCGAGTGCGGGAGATGAGAGCACTCGAGAAGGCAGATAAATCTTTTACGATTGACAACCGGAATAGTTGACGATAGCGCCAGCTAGGATTTTAATATGTATTTCTTTGCGACAATGATGTCGCTCTGATGTTTTGCCATCTTGGGGGCAATGTTGTTGCGGAGAAAAAAAAATAAAATAAATAAATAAATAAAAATAAAAATTGTCAGCGCATTGCAACAGTTCAAAATTACATTAACATTTTTCGAACTGTAGACAGCAGAATTGTTTCGCACCGCTATACGAACAGTCTAGCTCCAGGCCAGGAACTTTCGTATAGCGGCTTACTCGCATGTAATTGAAAAGTCCTAAACGTTAAGGTCTGAACATTTACGGTGTTTTTTTTTTTTTTTTTTTTTTTCATAATAATGCGCAACAGTATCACGACTATCCGAGAGATTTCGAAAGTTGTATGGTATGAGAGAGAATGCTGTTGGCGCAGAAACGCGAGCATCTCGACCTCCGATTTATTCGATCTCATCGTTGCTTGCGAAATTTTACCATCAACGAAGATTCATTCGCTATTGGATAATTGTGTAATCTTTAATTATGAAATATATTCATGTAACACGGAGTTGTACGATGTGCAATTACGTTTGATTTTTTTTTTTTTTTTTTTTTTTTTTTTTTTTTCACCGCCACTGTCTATGCCCGATTGTTATCAATAGGGACGATGTTGTGTTCGAGTTTCCGTGCCGATCGACAGGCTCACAAAAGATCGTGATCGCAAGCTTTCAGTTTAATTGTCAAATAAATTGTTCAATCGCACGATGGCCATAGAAGTTCGCCACGAGGACCGTGGAGATCCGATGCGCGAGCGTATCAATGGACAAGTGTAGCTGCTTTGACGGAGTTGCGGCGCGAGTGAAGTGGAGATCGAACGAGCGCGGAGGAAAAGACGGCTATCCGAGAGATGCCGATCCCGTTGCACTTGTTTCGTTCCTTCGGCACAGTGCTGGAACCCTCTGATACGGAGAATCTGCACTGCCGATTGTTATATTCGAGAAATCGTGTTTCATCATCGAACTACTCGCAAGAGTCTGTCAAACGCTTTGACAACGTCACAAGAGATTATTCCATCGTTTTATTTTCATTGGACCAGCCTTTTCAATAGCATTAAATCAAATGTCCGTTAATCGTTAGCTTTGAAATCTAAGTACACGGCTCGGTAACTCATATTCAAAGGTGTCATTCCGATCCTTGTGCATGGGATGTTCATTGTCAGTGATTTTCATGAAGGTAATCATCGTAAATCGTGTGAAATTCACTTCGAATACATATATTCGTCTTTTTTGTTCTCCGATTCTTGCGCAAATTAATTTCCGTTCTCATTTCCATATTGGTATCGACAAAAGTTAACGATCGACTGCGCGGTTGGACCACTTGCGTCAATGAACGATATCTTTTGCTTATCACAACCCAGAGTAATAATCTCTTTGACGGTCATTTATTTGTTTTAATATTTATTTTAATTGAGTGGCTATTTACTTAATTAAGATAAATATTCATTTAAATCAAATAAATATTTTACTCAATCAAAATAAACGGTGGCCGGCAAATAAATTATTTTTCTGGGTGCAGCAATAACAACCTCTTTCTCTGGCTTTATCCTGAGATGGACCACTCTTCTAATGTGTACAGCAATTGTTTTTGCGCAATTGCAGACATTTGTCATTGAGTGGTCGATCATTTGTCATTGATCGGTCTCTATAAAAGTAAGCGATCGACTGCGCGGTTGGACCACTTGCATCAATGAACGATTTTTGTTTCTCATCAGCAACAACAACCTCTTTCTCTGCCTTTGTCTTGAAATTGACCACTCTTCTAATGCGTACAGCAATTGTTTTTGCGCAATTGCAGACATTTGTCATTGAGTGGTCGATCATTTGTCATTGTTCGGTCTCTATAAAAGTAAGCGATCGACTGCGCGGTTGGACCACTTGCATCGATGAACGATTTTTGTTTCTCATCAGCAACAACAACCTCTTTCTCTGCCTTTGTCTTGAAATTGACCACTCTTCTAATGTGTACAGCAATTGTTTTTGCGCGATTGCAGACATTTGTCATTGATCAGTCTCTATATAGAAGTAAGCGATCGACTGCGCGGTTGGACCACTTGCACCAGTAAACGATTTTTGTTTCTCATCAGCAACAACAACCTCTTTCTCTGCTTTTATCTTGAAATTGACCACTCTTCTAATGTGTACAGCAATTGTTTTCGCGCAATTGCAGACATTTGTCATTGATCGGTCTCTATACAAGTAAGCGATCGACTGCGCGGTTGGACCACTTGCACCAGTAAACGATTTTTGTTTCTCATCAGCAACAACAACCTCTTTCTCTGCTTTTATCTTGAAATTGACCACTCTTCTAATGTGTACAGCAATTGTTTTCGCGCAATTGCAGACATTTGTCATTGATCGGTCTCTATACAAGTAAGCGATCGACTGCGCGGTTGGACCACTTGCATCGATGAACGATTTTTGTTTCTCATCAGCAACAACAACCTCTTTCTCTGCTTTTATCTTGAAATTGACCACTCTTCTAATGTGTACAGCAATTGTTTTCGCGCAATTGCAGACATTTGTCATTGATCGGTCTCTATACAAGTAAGCGATCGACTGCGTGGTTGGACCACTTGCACCAGTAAACGATTTTTGTTTCTCATCAGCAACAACAACCTCTTTCTCTGCCTTTGTCTTGAAATTGACCACTTTTCTAACGTGTACAGCAATTGTTTTTGCGCGATTGCAGACATTTGTCATTGATCAGTCTCTATATAGAAGTAAGCGATCGACTGCGCGGTTGGGCCACTTGCATCAATGAACGATTTTTGTTTCTCATCAGCAACAACAACCTCTTTCTCTGCCTTTGTCTTGAAATTGACCACTTTTCTAATGTATACAGCAATTGTTTTCGCGCAATTGCAGACATTTGTCATTGATCGGTCTCTATAGAAGTAAGCGATCGACTGCGCGGTTGGACCACTTGCACCAGTAAACGATTTTTGTTTCTCATCAGCAACAACAACCTCTTTCTCTGCTTTTATCTTGAAATTGACCACTCTTCTAATGTGTACAGCAATTGTTTTCGCGCAATTGCAGACATTTGTCATTGATCGGTCTCTATACAAGTAAGCGATCGACTGCGCGGTTGGACCACTTGCACCAGTAAACGATTTTTGTTTCTCATCAGCAACAACAACCTCTTTCTCTGCTTTTATCTTGAAATTGACCACTCTTCTAATGCGTCCAGCAATTGTTTTCGCTCAATTGCAGACATTTGTCATTGAGTGGTCGAACGATGACAACTATCCCCCAAGTACCTCACATGGTATAATCATCATGAGCTCAATTATCTGATGCACATAATTATCGTCATCCCCTCTCGTGACGGTGATTCGATTTTTACGATCCGTTAACGCGTGGAAAAAGTTGCGAGCATCGGGTATTCTCGGTAAAATTGCAACCGGTTATGTAACATCATTGTCGACGGGATTCCCGGCTATCGTGTCGGCGGATCGAAATCTCGCTATTCAACATAGCGTTACGACCGGGCGAAACGATAACGCATTTGTTGCCGGAACGGACATTATTTAAGGAAGTATCTATTGTCACTTAACAGTGACGCTAATCAGAGTCGCGCGATCCAACTGCCGTGCGATACCAATAACATATCTCGTTAACGCAATATTAATTTGACATTAACGCGACGATAACGTTACGCTAAAGCTAGCGCTACGGTGTGCGCGAATCGGATTAATTACTCGATACATTTTTCAGCGAAAAATCATTTCAAGTGATACGTCGCTTAGTCTCGGCAATATCGCGATTCACCGCAACACCAAGAGCTTCGATGTCATCCGAAGGTGAGTTATGATATTCGGCACACATTCATTTCACCCAAAAAAGTAACTAAGTTGGAGGAAAGCCATTTAGCCGAATCTTGTATACTACAGATAGCGCGTCGAGGCTGCTTTAAACTGAATTTAAGCTTTTATCGAAGTTTAATCACAAGTGCGAATAAAGATAAGCCGCAAACATTTTTTTTTCCTCGTAAAGCGCTTTGTGGTTAAAGGCACTAAAACGTTTGGATTGATAGTCGACACATTGCCATTCACTTTCGGTCGAAATACTTCACGAAAACTGAAATTTTCAAACCGGAAGTGAAGCGTTTCCGGTATAACGTCACTTCCGGTAGAAAAATTCGATTTTCAAACCGGAAGTGAAGCGTTTCCGGTATGACGTCACTTCCGGTAGAAAAATTCGATTTTCAAACCGGAAGTGAAGCGTTTCCGTTATGACGTCACTTCCGGTAGAAAAATTCGATTTTCAAACCGGAAGTGAAGCGTTTCCGGTATGACGTCACTTCCGGTAGAAAAATTCGATTTTCAAACCGGAAGTGAAGCGTTTCCGGTATGACGTCACTTCCGGTAGAAAAATTCGATTTTCAAACCGGAAGTGAAGCGTTTCCGGTATGACGTCACTTCCGGTAGAAAAATTCGATTTTCAAACCGGAACCGAAGCGTTTTCGGTATGACGTCACTTCCGGTAGAAAAATTCGATTTTCAAACCGGAAGTGAAATTTCTGAACTTTTCAAATCGGAAGACGTGTAAAAAAAAAAAAAAAAAAAAAAAACTGCCTGAAGTCGGTCGCGATCCCGCGATGTTTCACTTGTCAGTCGCTTTTCGTGCGCTTAACAAAAAAATCGACTGTACAGGAAAAATAATTATTTTCGTCTTATGTGCATTGGCACGCTTGCTTAAACCATTCGATTCGAATGCATGGTGTTTCACCAATCTGTTTACTCGTTGACGGAAATGAGTTTTAACTTCAATGAATTTATCGTAAATGATGTGGAGCAAAACTACTTGCTAGCGTGGGCGCTTGTAAACTCCCTCGAAAAACATTGTTTCGTCCGTGGCGTATTCAAACGCAGCGTCGTTTGAAATTTTATACGTTCCCATTCGCTAATGACCCGAATATTATTAAATTATACAATATTCTGGATAACGCAATGCCTGCACACATGTAAGTAGTCGGCAGGTGAGCAGGATTAACTTTCAGCCTGGGTACGCCTGGGTACTCGGCGGGATTAACCAATCGCCCAACGAAACTCGAGCCCACTTGCGGCTCTGTACCAAAGCTCCAACGGGCGGCAACGCTGACGTTTCTACGTACGTTTCTACGTGCGCGAGCTCGCGCACCGCTCGCATTAGTTTTCAGACTGCGAAACCTCATTACGGAAGTCGAGTTATTTAATTAACAAAAGAAATCGATTAATAAACACAACTTAAAATAACCAACCACATACTTTGATATCGGAAATAAAGCGGCGTTAATGTAATATCGACTGCGAAAATAACGGAAATCTAATAGGAATTAAGAGATAAATATAGCACGTTGAACGTCCTCGATATGGGGAGAAAAAAAAAAAACTATAGATGTTTTTTCAGACTTGCTCTTCTGTAACGACTGGCCCAATAGATGCTTGAAAACTCATGAAACTTGGCACAGTAGCTTCGTTATATATATATATATATATATATATATATATATATATATATATATATATATATATATATATAGAGAGAGAGAGAGAGAGACACACACACACACACACACACACACATACATACATACATACATACACACACATGTTTTCTGCAAGAATAATTGGGACATTTTTTCAAGTTCAATAATTTGACATGTCTTAATAAAGTTCTAAACAGATTGTAAAAAAAAATGAAAGGAAATAAACAAGAGACCAAAACTCGTCTCGGTCGTTCGTCTCGTCGGGGATGTACGCCCGTTCGTTTTACAGCTTTACTCCGTCGTCGAGAGCTTCGTTGCTCTCTCGGGAAACTTTGCAAAGAATATAATATATCCCACCGTAAAGTCGAGGATATATCAGAGCCCACATTCCTCGGGCTCTTCTCGGAGTCTCACTGTCTTTCGATGGAGCGACTATAGTGTATATTCCGGCACGACGGTGAACCGCGCACGTTTTACGCGAGAGGCTCGCATGTATACGACCAACTTTAATGGCAGTAATAAAAAGACTGTGCATTAATGGCAAGGCTCGCGGTCATTTATGAGCGCGCGTCTCTTGCACTCGGATACGAAAAGCTTGAAGAGTGCGAAACAGGAAATATTAATCATTACTCGTCTGAGCCGATATGCAAAGGATCTTTCGCGACAATTCAGGTAGACCACAAAAACCGTTTATTTAGAAACTTAGCGTTATTGGGAGTTATCGACGATTATACGAGCCTTCGGTTCACCGAGTCTCGACAGTTCTCGAGGCGAATCAGCCAAAAGAGCAAGCTTTGGGCGGTTTTCGTAAGACATCAACTCTTCTTCTTACGAGAACTCACGAGACTTGTCCTCTTTCGGATAGGTTCGCAAGCTGTGAGTTGGCGATCCAAAAAAATCAAGAGTTGGGTTTATGAATTTCACCTGATGCAATTCAAAACTCGCTAACTTTTTCAATTTTTTTCCGTATATTTCCCGATAGTGGCTGTATTATATAAAATATGTGTAGACATATACATGTGAGAATGAAAATGTATTGGAATTAAAAAATGAAAGTGGATACTGTGGTGAAATCGGAAGAACTTAAAGAGACTATCAGAGGAAGTCCAACTTAAGACTTATTCCGACTTATTAAGGCAACTTGAAGCTTTGAAAAACTATCTTCGAGTAGACGAAGCATAAAAGATTATGTAAAAACTGCGCAATCCGCACTTTACCTGCTAAATTACCTCAACGATTGACTAATGCAAAGTTTACTTTGTCACCGTAATCTATAAATTTACCGAATCATGCCAGGTTCGACAAACTTGGCGGTTGAAAGCTCACGCATTCGCGGAACCAAACATAATGTCAATTCAGGTCTATTTTAATACCAATTCTAAGTGTTTTACAACACCACGAATCCACGACATAAAATTATCAATCATTTTGTCTCAAATATTCTTTAGAAAATGTTCATATTAATTTTGGGAAATGACTTGTGATTTCGTTTTTCGTTTCGTGATATTTGTCAGTGGTACGCGATGACGATTCCAAAGTCATTGAGATTGTTGAACTTGAGCACATATTTCTCGTAATCTTCGATACACGACTAATTTTTTTTTAATATAATTTTTGTCCCACAAGTGGTATGCAGAATGCATTTCGTAAATATTGCATGCGATTCGAGACAGCTGTAATGAATTTTCGTTCAATGACATTTTTTAACCCAGAGAAACAGTCTATCCTCCTTAAACACGTATGAATGTTTGTTTTGAAGCGAATGGATGCACTGCATAAGAGATGCAGCGACAAGCCGGCGCTATGGCAGTACGACCGAGGGCTCGCTCGTTCGTTCGCTCGTTTGCACATTCGCTCGCGACCAACATTTATGCCGTCGTTCCTATGCAGTGTGTGTGCACTGCTATAAGATCCGGGATTCCTGGCAGCCGGTATTTTCCATCTCGCTTCCCTAGGTCTTGGTCGTAGCCGGGGTTACTTCACGGGAAGACTGGTTTATCAAGATTCGCTGTGCACGTCGCGTCTCGTGACAACGCAAATGTAGCAGAGGCATCGGACAATCCTACGGCAGGGCAAGACGCGGAATACTTGCGGGATCGTTTGCTAAATAACATGCGAGATAGACGGAACTCCGCGTTTCCGCCCAGCCCTATCCTATGTAGTAAAATGCATGCAATAATATTTGTATCGCGATTAAACCGTATTGGTGCACCATATATTATCAATACTAATATCGGTTTTGTTAGCAATAGACAACAAAAATTTCACTTTTGTGCATAATTTATTTTACCTTAAAAAAGCTGACCGTATATTTCAAAAGGTTTGTTGAAATTGATGCTTTTGTTTATACTTATAAAAATGTCACTTATTTGAAGGTTCGTATATTCAAATAAGTGGCAAACAAGTTTGTCACTTACTTAACAAAATCATTTTTACGAAATTTCGCATTCCGATTTTACGAAATTATTTTTTTTACTGTGTGGCCTCAGCAGCACGGAGAAGAAAAAAAAAATTCTTTAGACAACAAGAATTTTGTTACCATAAATGATTTACCTCGTTAACATAGGGACAACAAAATATTTTGCTGTGGCAACGAATGTTTTGTCATGGCAGCAAATAGTTTTGCTGCCACGACAAGAAATTATTAACGAAGTACATTTTGTTAGAGAAACAGAACTACTTTTTCTCCGTGCAACACGCGCCACTGATTGTTCCCGATTGCGGCACCTTGTGCCCGACCCAGGAGTTCCCCCTCATAGAAATTCCTAGGCGAACAAGACCAGAACGTGGTCTTGCGTGCGACGCTCCACCATAGAATCACACTCTCGATGCATAAACAATTGCACTGTGCGGTCCGAATTCTGTTGCGTTGTTTCAGAAAAACGATGCATTTCTGGACTGCCAAAGACTGCCTAAGGATCCTCCCGGAGATGATGGAAGACGAGGAATAGCTCTTGCTGGATTGAGGATTGATCGGCCGACTTATTACGGCAATACCAGAATGATGACGACAGAATTTTAATGATCCTCCAATCTGACCGAGGAATCCGCAGCGATAACTCTGCAAAACTGATAAATTTTACCACCCGAATCATAACTACAGTGCTGTCGACAGTTTCCTACCTTCTGTTATTCCACCGGGGAAATTCTTATCCGCTGGTATCAAAACGGGACCGGAAGAGGTCTTATCCTTGGAAACCCATATAAGAACCCTTTCCCAACCAGAAGTAGCTCGATGTTTGATAAACGATACGATCCTCAGTCGCCCAACGAATGACCACTTGTTACCGAGGCGATGATATAAAAGTCGCCGGTAACTAGCTTCTGTTTGTTTTCTCTCAGAGCCCAAAAGTTATAGCTCCGTATTGGACAGCTCGTCTGTGTAGAATCGCCAATCCATCAGCAACTCTATAGCATATAAGACAACCGTCAGGAACGACGAATTAGCACCTGCTTGCCTTTCCGCAAAAAGTCACCAAAAAATTATCGTCAATCCTAAATCAACAAAAAAAAAAGGAGCCAGACATAAAAACATTTTTAAAATCTACGCGTAAAGCAACACGACCTAAATTTCTTTTGTTGGCTCGTCGGGCTTATTTGAGGTCAAACGTGAATTAAACGTCCGATAGTGACTCTGCAATATGACCGAAAAGGCAACTCACTTGGAATACAGTAAAGTTTGCTATTTATGTTCGTTCAGTGTTTTTTTTTTTTTTTTTTTTTTTGAGGAAAAATAACCATCTTTTTTTGTTTGCCGACCGAAAGCAACCGAGCAGCAACATCAGATCCGCTAAGGATATCAATCCGCGATTTGAGATTTGCACCACTTTCTCCTTACATGTAATAAAAAATGGTTAATCGCCCTAATAGCATGGCTTCGGATTTAAGTGTATGTGCACGCTAGGCGCGGGACCACCAAGCCGGTCCGGATGGGTCGATCATCGACGGATAAGTCCGTCACTAACCGGCTGTAATGGCTCGCGAGATTGGCCGCAGCACAGTGCGAGCCGGCAGTCGCCGGACAGGTTGTTAGAATTCATTTTCGTACGGTTCAATTTTCTGATATTTAGTGTCGAGAGTCTGTATACATATAGTTAGCAAAGTCGAAACGGGCGGCCCGGCGGTAGTTGACGGTGGCGGTGGCGGTTTGCCTCAAGCAATGTAACAACCTACATTTTATTTACTGTACTTTTACTCGAAGTGCGCGCGAGCGCGGTCGCATGGGCGTCCTTGCTGCGGCCTGAATACCTTGCTTTGCCGCCACAGCAATCGGCATCGAGGCCCTTTCTATTGCCGCGGTATGGGTGCGAGCAGATTTAAGCTCTTAAATATTGCGTTTCGCAATCGTCAAATACGCGACGACGCCTACTGCACCGAGCCGCGGCGACGCTCGATGAAAAATCGACGAGGCGAAGATGCAACTCATTATTTGCGAACGACTCGAGACGATTCCTCCGAGCAGAACGACGAAACTTTCGCACACTTCCTGCTTCTCGCGTAATGATCTCAATATTCCTCGGCAATATATATATATATATATATATATATATATATATATCTACTATGTCATTAAATTTTTCTTTCGTTCGAGGGCAAACTCGTTACTTGTACTTATTTCAATGTTACATTCAAAGTAATTTCGCTGCGTGCTGAAACTCGACTCGATTTAAAGAATTTGCTTATGAAAATCCGAAAGAATTATCTTCCCAATGTAACATAAATTATTGCGTTCACGTTTGATCACTCGTATTATAAAAAAAGTCAGAGAAGAGTTTTGGAACTTTCGACGGATCCCACTTTTGGCCGGAAACGTATAGACGGTATAACCTCAAAGTTGCGGCGTCGTAGCCGAAACTCCGCCCGCCGGTACGCAGGACACGCTTGCACCACAAATCGTGTACGAGAAGACGCGGTAGAATCTCGACACCGAACACTTGGGAGGCAAACAACAAAAAACAAAAAATAAATAAAATATATACGAAAAGCTACCGTACATGCAAATTACAGAGATACCGTAATACGAGCTCCGCGCGGCGAATAGCCTTAATAATAGGCACAAATACAGTAGAGCGAGCTGTGCCCAGATAACTGTGTGAGTACCAGACGCGGAAAACGTGTCTGTGTGTGCGAACAACGCGAAGGACGTTCGTTCGTTCCTTGTTTCGTTGGTTCTTACTTTTGCCAGCGGGATAAAACACGAGTCTATCTAGCCTACATAATCATCCGGGCACCGAAGTGCAAGTTATATGATGTATACGGTGTATATAGTGTATTTCGCATTTGCCACGATCGAGCGTCGGCTCAAAGCGTATATATTCCACTAAAAACTTACTCCTCGCACACCGTAGTATCGTTTCGTCCTTATTTGCCTGCCCGCCTTAGACGGAGATCGAACGATACTCTAACCTACGAGAGTACGGTTTTAGAATATACCCGAGGAATGCACCAATGTGAATCTTTCTTCTGCCTCTCCCATAATAGAGGCATATAGTTACAGAGGCTTACACTATGCGGCATCGACTTCTATCCTCTCCCGGCGTTCCTCCTGGTGGTACGTACACCCGCTGGCATAAAAGCTACGTTGCATTATCACTTTTTGCTCGGCGCAATCCGCACTACGCTCGGCATGGCAAAGCCGAACCTCCCCCCTATAACAATACCCGTCGTCAGCGGACGTCCAACCGGGCAATCGTTAGGTCTCACTGTCCGTTGATTCGTGAAAGGCCCCTGCGTGCTGCGTCTCTCGCGCCTCTACCGTACCATCCGTAGATTTATCCTGTCCCATAGACACAATCCAAATGCCATGTATTCTTTCTGTTATTATGACCCGATCGTATACGCTGATTGCAACATTTTTTTCGATTCGCGATAACGCGACGCGTCGTTCATTGGTCGAGCGTTCTTTCGCTTCCTCCTCTCGAGCCTCGATCAAAGGATATTAAGAAAAATATGAATCGATCATTTTCCGAGTCATTGAAGAATATTTTCTACCGTACAGTATATTTTTTTTCTTCGTATGATTATGTGACATCCCGCCGTCGGAAAAGAAACCTGCAATGAATACCTTTTTTAGGCCACAAACGGCTGAGACTTAAGAAAATAAGTGTTTCCCTGGAAAATCGGCAGACGACTCAGAGAAAAGATCATTTACAGTTTCCCGGTCTGCTTGCGGCCTCGGAACAGCATCCGTTGCGGTTTTCGTTACCGACAGGGCGCGGGCCAAGCGGGCAGAAGGGAATACCATATCGCTGTATCGTCTTTTTTTTATAGATGATATGGCGTTTAAAAAAACATGTTTGAAAAGCATTTGTAGATATAACTAGGAAAGACAAGGCTTACTAAACGAAGGCTTAAATATTAAGGCTTAAGTCAATTGACAAACAAGAAGAAGACGATGAGAACAAGAGGTGGACGATCAAAAAAAAAATAAATAAATAAAGACCATAAGAAAATCGCGGCAAGGATATCGCACGCGGGCGCTGAATCGATTTGCAGTGAGCGCGGGCGCAACATTCACCGGGGCGTCTGATGCGATATAGTTATAGTATAATCTGGCCGGAGACCGACGGGAACGGGAGTGGGGGAGAGCGAGAGAAAGAGTGCAAGAGGTAGAGACCAGTTGCGCAACAATGTGCCGCCACCTGCACTCGTTTCGTCACTACACTTTAACCGGTGTCTCGCGCGCGCGCGCGCGCGTTCTCTTAGCTCTCGTGTTACTTTCGCCAATTAAACTTGCAGTTTCTTTAACGTTAATATGAAATGCCGGAGAACGTGAGTGAGCGCGCGCGCGTGCGCGAGTGCACCCGGCGTTATTGGAAAATTATTTAGCGCCCGACTTCGAGTCGAGGCAGAGCTGTCTTACCGTCCTTTATCGTTCGAGAGCGTTTCGTCTCCCTCGAGGGAGAGGACCTGTTGCCTCGATCGTCGCCCGCCGTGATGTTTTTTTTATCGATTCACTTCGGAAGCGTCCACGCTTCCATGACTTGCAATCGGCGACGACTAAAATCTCATTGTTTTTTTTTTTTTTTTTTTTTTTTTTTTTTTTTTTTTTTTTTACAACTTCCAAATTTATTTTGCAATTTGCCAACTGAACGCTTATAAAAAAAATTAATACCTTTATCATAAATTATTTGCAGTCTTGTAGTTTTCAATGTTAAGCGCATGTTCCAATAGCAGTTATCTGCAATTATCAACGACCAAATTAACAAAAATTATCAAAAAAAATTTACAATTGCTATTTTTTCAAATTGAAGAAGCTGAAAAATTGTCTACGTTCCCATGCAGACCTCGATTATTTCTCAACGAACCATTAAAGAGGTTCGAATCCTGAAGAACTCACAAATGGGGGAAGTTGAACTCACCGAAGAAGTCCTTGGAACTACTGTCAAATTTAGTTCCCTGTGGTTTGCTTCCTCATAATATTCGATTTCGATCTTCGGAATGTTCTTCTTTTCTATAGATTTTCATGAGTATCTTCAGAAACTTCATAATGTTGGAAAATGTCGAAAAGCCACATTTAGAAAATATGTCCTGTGTGCGCATGTGTGTGTGTGTGCGCAAGAGGGTTTCCTTTGTGAGGAGACAAAAGAATTGCGGTGGACGCTTCCCCATAGATGCTTCGAGAATAAAGGAAAATTATGAGGAAGCAATGTGTACATTTGTCATTTGCATGGCGCTTTAATCACTGTTTACGTTCCGTAGCGTGAAATTAGCATATGATATTCCTCGGTCAACAGTACTATATCTCGCATAAGTTTATCACACAAATTATTCCACTGTTTTTCTACAGGTATATTAGTATCCCTCGTTGTTCCCGGGATGGGGTAAGAGCTGGGCAGTACTTAAAGTGCATGAGTAGTACTTATTTGGTACTTAAAGTATCAAAGTACTTTTCGATACTTTGAGTACTATTAGTGAGTACCAAGACCAAAGTACTTGTACAATTTTGAGCATAGCTTCCTCTATGAGGAAATTGTAATAAATGAGGAAACCATGTGCAAACTACTTTGCACTTCTTTCGTAACGTAACAAAAATATCTGTCTCATACAATTATTCTACTCCAACCCAATATTTTCCATTTAAATTCCAAAAATACGATTTTTTCGTGCATAAAATCGAGATTTTCAGTGTCCCACTGTGCTTTAGTCACAAAAAAAAGCTAGGGGTTTCGGGTTCAGCGGGAAAAAATACGTGGAAATACGTGGCAATTCCTTTTTGAAAAAGAAAAAAAAAAATTCGTCAAAAAATTTCAAGGCTACCCCTTTCGAGTGCATTTTTCGCGTTTTTCATCGTTCTGAAACTGCTCGATAAAATGCTTCTGGAACTTCGGACAAGACCCTATCTTGTGTATTTTTTTTTTCCGTAGAACACGACGAGCACCTCGGATTTTCCCTAGCTCCATTGGGAGCTGAGATATCGACCTTTGAAAATCATGAAAATCGACGTTTTTTCAAAAGTCGCTCAAATATTGAACAAAATCGTTGGTCACTCGATTTTTTTTTGTTTCAAGGCTACATTCGACGTATTTTTTTTCCGCTGAACACGAATACAACAATTATTTTACTCCCAACGCAATATTTTCCATTTAAATGACAAAAATACGATTTTTAATGCATAAAGTCAAGACCTTTCACACTTTCGGCCACTGTACTAGATCCATACGTCCCAGACTTAGTTGTTATACATCCAGTCGACCTCCACGAACGAAATGAAGAGTTTGGACCTTTTGAAAAAAAAATATTGGCCCTGAACAGTTGTTCGCCGTTTGATTTGAAAATTCTTCTCCAAATTTCGTACTCGTGGAACTCGGCCTCTTCGGATTATGAAGAAAAAGTACTTTGTACTTTGTATTTCATAAAAGTACTTTAAGTACGGAAATTATTTTAAGTACTTTTGTATTTTTTTATTTCCGTACTTTAAGTACTCTGTACTTTTTCGGTACTTTGCCCAGCTCTGGATGGAATTAGGTGTCGTGAAAAATACCAGGAATGCCGTATATCTCTCGTTATACAAGTGTTTGTACTTAGTATGCACAAGACTTAGGATCCACCGGACCTATGTAGGATATATTTTGCTTTCTGTGTCGTTTGGAATGTCTTCCAAACGGCACAGGTCTCGTACGGCTGCCGCCGAGAACGAAGATCCCAGCTATCGACAAAAGCGGAGCACACTCCCGAGCTTCCGCTCCATTATCGACCTATGCTCTCGTTATCGATTAACGTTGGAATGCTCTCTCTTGAAGTATGTGCTGTCGATTCGAACGATTACCCTTCATCGAGTTACCGCAGATATTTGCCGTTTGACACCGTTCGTCGAGTTAATAGCTCGGCTCTCGTGGTCAGTACGGCTCTACATCTCTTCATCTCGCTACATATGTCGGGAAATATTGATTACTTAAATATTAAATAATTAATTAAATATTAGTCAAGACCTCGTGCTATCGCGAAGGAGCCTGTTGTGCTCTCGTCCGGTCGTTGGGTGCAGCGTTCGCGCTGTAGCTCGCTATCGAGCCCTCTCTTTGGTTCGCGCGTGTAGGCTCGCTCTATCTGAATCTCAATATTTGTTTTTCGAGTACTCAGTACCTTTCGTACCGTCTTGTTGTATTTTTCACCTCGTTATCTGATCTACTAGCCGGCGTTCTCGGTTTCTTTGCTATCCGGTATTATAAAGCTCGAGATTTTGGAATCTGATGAATTGTCACATGAGGTTTCGAATCGAGGATCAGACAAATAAAATTCTCGATCTCTACATTCAATTTTCGACGTTCCGCTGTGAAATCACACCCTCTCGCCACAATCTTCATCCTGAACGAGCCGAGGTCTACCGCGAACCAGTCTCTAAGTTCCCAAGCCATTACATTATTTTAGAGTTTTACATGAATTAAGATCTAAGTTTACGTATACGGTTTGCGGTTTGTTTATTCCGGCGTTTTACTAAAGATTAAACTGACGCTCAATGGCTCTTACGGCGACGGAAAGAGAGGAACTGGCGCGACGATAGCCGATGTGAAATGTTCCGTCGCAACATGCAACTTGTATTAGAACGAAAGTTGCACGCGTCTATATCTCCGCTCATTTTTGGCACGAGCCACTCAATGAATCGTACGTACGAGATACGTGCGAGATGACCGCTATGCATACTATTTATATTGTACGAAGACGAGCGCATGTGACCATCACGCGACGCTGATTGTGTTATTAGTACGTCACGCAGCGGCGAGACGGATCAATGTTACAGGCCATGTATGCTATTGCGATTAAAAGAACTTGCGTATAAGTACTAGGCTCGCTTCGTCACCTAAAAACAGCAAACTTGCATGTCGGTACTTTTTTGTTTTTTCTTTTTTTTTGTTCGTTAACCTTTTGACATTACAGCGGCTTCCTGGAGATCTTGCGAAAGTCGACAGTGAAATACTACGGTAATAAAAATGACGGGGATAATTAGGATAAAGTATACTGGTAAGAAGCGGATTTTTGTTTACAAGTGCGCGCAGCCGTATGACTATTGAAATTCAAGTGTGGGGGGTAATGCACGACTTTTTACTGTCAACAAAGTATTTGATTTTTAAGATACCGTCGTGACAGACGAAGCTAATAATACGAGTGGTACGTCTTCAGAGTCCTCGGTGGCAGACAATAAAGAACTTCTCGTGAACATAAATTGTTGCACCGGACTCATTGTGGATTATATCCGAGAGGTTACTCAACTCGAGCCGGCGGGTAAATGAGACTGGCGTTTCGATACTATAATTATTTTCGTCCAAGAAAGATTAACGTACATTTTTATATGTATCATTATAATAATAAAACGATTTCGGAGTAATAAAGAAAGAAAAAAACAATTATACGAACTTCAGAGAAATTCCGAAAAAAAAAATGTTCACCAGGGACTAAATATATTGAAATAATTAACACATGAAACAATCGATTGATCGCTGAAGCTGAGTTCGATCTGTGGGAGGAATCTACTAGTATTTTGAAGAATATCTCATACCGGAATCCTCGCGTATCTGGATTAGAAGTTTTTCTGCCTAATCACACGTATTTCCTGATTGCCGTAAAACGTGAGCGAAATCAATTGGGTCTTCACAGTGTTTACAACTAACAATTCCCTGATATTTCAGGAGATGCGAACGGCCAAGTCGTTAATTACGTACCCATGATTAGTGGAAGGCAATCGCGAGCGCTGTCGGAATCTATATTAAAAATTAGGCGACTAACGAAGAAGAATTCAATCACAACTGTATCATCATCGAAGTTACATGACAAGGGTGGACGAAGTAATCCCAGGGGAAGTCAAAATAATCAGATCAATTAAGTGTATTATAGAAGGGTCTTTACATAAATATACATAGCTGCTTCTTTACGCGGCAACTTCACAGCTTTTCTTTTGCTCTTTCGCTAACGAACCTGTAACACAGAATTTCGTGTCCTTAAGATAATACGAGAAATTCCGTAAACTCTTCTCACCGATCCCAAGTGAAATCGTAAATTCCATGTACACGACAAATTCGTCAGAGCATATCGTCACTCAATTCTTTGAAGCTCGTGCAGTCTCTGACTTTGATATTTTTACATTTTCCGTGTCTGCCGAATCCATCCACGAACCTTTTAGCTCCCTCGATCCCGTCGTCCATAAGGAGATGCGAAGCGTTGTCTTTCTCGAATTGCAGAGCTTCTTCAATCTGATTGCATGAGAACGTTGCGTAATGCACCGAAGTACGATCCGCGAGGAGAGTTTTCTGAGGAAATTTCATCAATGTCTGTGCAACGACTATGCTTTGTCCCAGAGCTGTGAAGTGAACATTTTTGTCATCACATTTTTTTATGGAAGCACGTATTATCTAAATTGTCGTGATCGAGTTTCGAGCGACCTCGCAAGGTAACTAGTTTTCATTAATCTATCACAGCCAATAAATAATCGGGTCTAAATATCTTCGACAACTTGTATCCATTACCGGCGCCACAAGGAACGACGCGATTCGCAAGGCCCCAGTTGTAGGCTTCGTCGGATGAAATGGTTCTTCCCGTCATTACCATATCCATCGCTCGGGAGTAACCGATCATAGCCGGCAAACGTACGGTACCGCCGCACATTATCGGTATCCCCAATCGCCTGTTGAGAAAACCCATCGATGCGGTCTCCTCCACAATCCTATAGTCACACATGAGCGTCAGCTCAAAGCCAACATCCACAGCGTATCCACTGATAGATGCTATCAGCGGTTTCTTGCTTAAACTATACCGGTTGCACTAAAACATAAAAATTACTTGATTAGCTTTCAGTATACATTTGTTGGTTTATTCTTGTCCCTGTTACCGTACAAAGTTAAAAAAAAAAACATTTCTGAAACTGTTTTTACATTGACGAACAGCTTTGGTGCGCTCAGCTAAGTTCACCTTTTGTCACAAAGGGACAACAAGCTCGGGTCAAGCGAGGTGGGTCATTGATTGATAATTAATAATAAATTTTTGAAGAGAAAACAGTGAAGGCTCGTCATACAAAAAGGGTCGAGAACTAATGTTAATGGTTCAAAAAGCTTTTAGGCTTTGGGAAAATTGTTTACAGCTTCAGAAAATTCTTGTTGCGCAATGTTCATACAGTGAATGATACATTCTCTGAGAACCTAATGAATGGACGGTCATTCATTTATTGGTAGAAAGTTTTAAAAAATTGAATCAATAAATGAACGGGCTGATCAAACAACCATAACTATTAATTCGTAAAGTGCCCATGTAAGTTTTTTGGGCACCGCCCAAATCGTCACTGTTCATTCAGTACCCTATAAAATAAAAATTCATATAGAATACATTTACAAATTTAATAATTCTGCCTGTTATTTTACATCCAATCTGTGTTTGTAAATCTCTCGGTATACCATATCTAATTGCATATATAACATTTTTCACAGGGCAATAATTTAAAAAACCTTACCAGCGGTCCAAAATGTGGAAACCCTTCGTCGGAGTCATCATTTGACTTGGCAATCTCATCAAGATCAAAGCCCGATGAGAAACTTCCTCCGATCCCATAAAGAATACCGACTAAAGCGTTTTCGTCATTTTCCAAGGCATCCAAGGCTTCCGAAAGCTGCACAGCGGTCGCAGCATCCAGGCAATTCTTCTTTGCCGGGCGATTAATTCCGATCAGAGTGATCGGACCGTTTTGGCTCACGACAATGGTATTCTCTGATAAATTTGTCAATGGCAGAAAAATAAACTTATTCTCTTCGATTTTTATTCTTACACGAAAAATAATGGCGATCAGGACAGTTCGATGAGTTGATTTGTTTACATTACCTTCGGGCTTTTTGACGATTTCCTCTTTTTCGATATCTGCGTTTGCCGCATTTGAGGTTAGGCTCCTTCGAATTTGATTCTTAAAAATCTTTTTCAAAGACAGGGTCAAACGACGCACCGGAATCATTTAGCGATAATATTGATTGCTTTACTTATTAAGTCTGGGTCAATTGCGCGATTAGTTCTTTGCTATTCAGTCTTTACACGTGCGTAATCCGAAGCGAATTCCTAGCTGTAGTAAACAATGTCAAGATGCTCGCGATTAGGATTGCCAACTTTGCGACTGTAGGGTATCGTTTACGCTAAATTTGTGTTTTTTTATTGATTTTTTTTATTAATAGAAAAGTCACCATTTTGTTAATAAACCTCATAATGGAATTACATTACTTCCGGTTTAAAAATCTCGTTTTTTGACCGGAAGTGACGTCATACCAGAAATAGGTCACATCCTGTTTGAGAATATTACTTTTCGACCGGAAGTGACGTCATACCAGAAATACGCCACATCCTGTTTGAAAATTTCATTTTTCTACCGGAAGTAACGTCATACCAGAATTACGTCACTTCCTGTTTTAAAATCTCTTTCTCCGACCGGAAGTGACGCCACAAATCTTTACCAACTTTTTAAAAGGAATTTGAGTTGAATTTCAAGGATATTTTGACGATTATTTTTTCAACCCCAATTTCGACCAATGAGAGCGCGGTATTTGACATCACGTGGTACAACTAGGTCTAAATTATATCGATAATTTTTCGAAAATTTTCCGGCTAGGTTGCTAGGCGATAAACATTAATTTTTCTGTCACTTGTAACCTATGCGAATGATTAAACGTCAAATTGCTATTCACGAGCATGGACATGAGTGAGCGAAGAAAGCGATTTGGTGATGAATCTCTAGAGAGCATCTCTAAAAAAATCAAACAGAATGTCCCGGCTAATACAGAGAAGAGCAAGAAGTCAAACCTTGTCAGGAAAATGTTAAATACCACAATCTCATTGGTCGAAATTGAGGTTGAAAAAATAATCAGCCGAATACCCCTCAAGCTTAAAAATTAATCGGGTATTTCCCTCTTGTTTCCCTGCGTAGCATCGATCGAGATAAGTTTTGCTCAAAAATCCCTCGCGCTGCGCGCTCGGGATTTTTTTAAGCAAAACTTATCTCGCTCGTTGCTACGCAACGAAACAATCGGGAAATACCCGATAATTTTTAAGCTCTCGGGGTATTAGAACCGATTATTTTTAGCAATTTCAGGATTGACGAAAGTGACGTCATACCAGACCGGAAGTGACGTCATACCAGAAATACGTCATTTCCGGTTTGAAAATCTCTTTTTCCGACCGGAAGTGACGTCCCAAATCTTCACCAACTTTTTAAAAGGAAATTGAGTTAAATTTCAAGGATATTTTGACGATAATTTTGTGCAATTTCAGGATTTACGAAATATCCGGACACATTTATGTTCTTATTATCGGCTCCTTTCTTTTGGTCTATATTTAGAAATTGTTATATACATATTTTCAACACATTACGGTTTTTGAATATCTTACTGTACATGAGGCATTATATTTATTATGTGCACATACTACTTTATAGTGTACTCTCCAGAGTTCCGGACAGAGTAACCAGGCATTTTTGTGTGTATAGCGACTACAATTTGTACATCACTAAAGATTCCGCGTTACCATCGCTCCAGGATGAATTATGGTATTTCTTAAGTACAGCGAATCTCGTCGTGGCTTACATCGATCTCAAGGTTTCCAATTGAGAAAACTGTCCTGAATAGCTATGTGCCTGAATATACTATTCGAAATGGGCTGTGTAGTTTTCCTGTTTCTCTGAGCTTCGAGTATATACGAGACTTTTTCCTTGGCTTCGCTCCGAGATATGTCACCTCTGAGACTCAGAAGTCTCACCAAGTGATCTTCCGTCATGTCTGGATACTTTTCCACGAGCGAATGAAGATCGAGCGATAAAATTTCCGAATCCTCGCAGCACAAGACTTCCGCCAAACGCTTGATTATCTCGAAAGGACAATCGAAATTACCGACTTTCGGTGCGATTCGAACGAAGAAATTCTTCAGCTCGTCGGCCTCTTTGATTATCTTGGACGTGCAGGTCAAACAGTCCTCGTAAGTCTTCAGTGAGATTTTCCGCTGCAGCATCGCGACGATGTATCGCTTGGCGATTAAGTTCTGAGCTTCCGTTATAATGTACTCAAAATTCTTAGCGCGCAGATGATTGTAGTCCTGAAAGTAGTCCTCGAGGGTGACGCATATAGTGGACACTGGTATCGGCGATGCCAGCCACTTTGGTGTGAGAAGATCCTGAAACTGCCGATTTAAATCCAAGAATGACTCCTCGAGCAGTATCGCCGCGGTTTCGTTGCGCAATTGCTCGTAAGCAGCGAGGAGGCCCTCGAATTTAACGGCCGCCTCGCCGCTCGCCGTCGGTACCCAGTACAATTGTTTCATCTGCTGTGCGAGCTCGACGAATTGCAGACAATTGTTAACGGCCGTTATCATGTGATGAGTGAAGTAAGGTACTTGGCTGCGGTCCTCGAAATGTTTCTCCTTGAATTCCTGTATGGCCTGACGATACATGCAGCCGTATTTCGTCACTTGCTCTATGCACAGAAGCAACGCCTTTGCGGTCAGATCGGTGCTTATCGTCTTCGTGACTTGAAGATTCTGATCGATCATCTGAAAGATGATTACTGGCGCGGCGGTGTGATAGTACGTGTCCCGGCTCGTCCCCTCCGGCAATACGCCGCTCCACCAATCGACTTTCTCAGTTTCGAGGGTCTTCTTCATCCAGTCGTCGTAATTTTGCGACATGTTACGCAAATATTTGTCCTGCAGATCGTCGAGAATCTCGTTGCTGAGGAGGGGGCCGATGTCGCTCGTGTCCACGTTCAATTCGGGATGCTGCATCAACTCGGGACCCGTGTAGGTGTTCATTATCCAAGCGAGCAGAGAGACGTACTCGTTTCCTTCCAGGCCATTGGCTATTATATCCTTCAGATGCAGCGAGAGACTGCTGTGATACATAGTAACGAATTTTCTCACTATCTCATACTTTGGTGGGAAGCAAGGCTGGCACAAGGTTTTGACTACTCTGAGATCCTCCAGTATGAGTTGTCTAGTCAGCTCAAGGTATCTGACGAGCCACATTTTATTGTCCTCCCTCTCGTCAACGTGGGTCCCCTCTATCCTGTTCGCTACGCATTTCTCCAGCACCTTGAAGCCCATGTCTTTCCATCTTTTGGGTCTGCCCGGCGGCATGAAGCCGCTCTGCTTGTGCCTCTGGGTGGCAAAGTGATCGGCCTTCTCCTCCCTCTCTATTATCCTCAGTGCCGTAACTATAACGGTCGGCTCTTTCCTCACCGTATTCAAAGTCCGACCTAGCACCAGTCTTATCTGTTTCTCCATCAACTGCGAGAGCGTCTCGACATCCTCGAAGTAAGCCTTGAGCATAAGCGTGTCCGGCAAGGACTGATTGGGAAGCTTGTGAAGTTCGTACAAAAGATCGTCCCTGGAATTTTCAAGATCCATTAGACTCTGATGAGCGTGGAGAAGTTCGCCTTCGTTTATCCACTGTTTCGTCTTCTCGACGCTCTCCGGAACTGTGAATATGTGCTTCAGATTTTCCTTCGCAGTTACGTACTGCGAGTGGCGCATGTTTTCGTCCTGTACGGCTTGGAGCTTCGTGCTCAGTTCCAGCGCCGAACCGAACGACTGACCTATCAGATCCAGCTCCTCCTTCACCGAGCGTATTATCTTGAGCGAGCTCTGCAACTGATTGAAACCTACTTTTACACCGTCGAGTTCGCTCTGCATCGCGGTCTTCAGCATCGTCTCGACCGATGCCTTTTTTCGGCCTATCCTTCGCTTGTACTGCTCGACTTTCTCCAGCTGACCGGGTCGTTGGAGCATGTTTATTACATGCTTCGTACCAGCGGCCTTGGCGCTCTCCTCCTTTCTCTGTAGGTCGTTCATCGTCTCCGTGTCCATTATCTATCTAACGTCGTGATATTTCATACCGCGCGATCGACGAAGAGACGGTGCGGACTCGTCGATTTTTTGTCCGTTCGACACTTTCTCTATGCCGCGAGTTAGTCTAATATGTCGGGGAATTATTGTCAATTAACGGGCGGACTCCGAGGTTACATTATTGAGATTACAAATGTCAGGACTGGTAAACCGAGAGGGTGGTTTCGAGAATTTTAACAAGTAGTTTACATCAGATGGCTCACTCGTTTATTTTTGTCGTTGTTTTTCGGAGAGGGAATTGTCGCGGGGCGCTTTCCGGCTCGCGGCGATTGTTCGCGGGTGAATAACAACGTCGATGCTCGGTCGCCACAGCAAATCCCGACCTTATCTCGCTTTAATGCTGTTTTTCGACGAACATAACCTGCCGATCCTCGATCCGTAGAGTTTTGTTAGAAAATTTGTATTGGCAAGTCGTTTCGTCACGATGAAAATTACAATCAGGTTTCACTCAGGGATAAACCGCCTGTTCGCGCAAGGGAAGCGACGTTGCCCGTCCGAATCATGATACCGATACAAACAATCCCTCGATCGTAGTTGCGCGGAAAAAAAAAACAAAATGTTACAGACTGATGGTGGGTGTGCGCGTGTCAAACAATAGAATAGAATCGTGATTTTCAAATTATCCGACAAAACACATTGTTGCGATGGTGCCGGTGGTGTCAATAAAGGCGCGCGAATACGACGAGGTCGGCCAAGATAATGTCGAGTTTATGGGAATATTTCCGATGCCTTGCATCGGGATCGACGTCAACGATATACCAAGCAGAAAAGCTTCGGTCACAAAGTTGGACATATTGTTCATATGCTCGTCGATTTTAACTCACATTGTCGACGTTGTACTCGACCTCAATCTCGCTGTACGATATTTGATCGATGGTGAAAAAGCTTACTTCTATTGGACAATTGGGTTCCTCTTCGTACCATCGTTTATCAATATTGTCATCAGTCTGAGAATGTACAATCAAGATTGTGAGGTGAGCAATATTATTATTATTCTTATTATTATTATTACATACAATTTTACATGCAACTGATTACAGATGATTGCAGGCTCTGAGACTGCCAAACATCGAGGATTGGCAAGCGGAGCTGTACATAATAAACTCTGCTGGATATTCATACTGGTGCTCCAATTAGCTCCGGTCCTTCGTCACATTGATAGCCTCAAGTATGCCTTGAGAGCCAGGAAATGTGAGAGGGACGGCGATCAAGTAAATCAGAGAAGATACTATGTGAAGATGCTGAAAGAAGATCAGGACATAGCTCTCCTCAGAGTATTCGAGTGTTTCTTGGAAGCCGCGCCTCAGCAAATTTTGCAACTGACCATAATGCTGAAGAATTATCACCAGGGCTTCAATCTGCAGTGTAAACAATTTTTTACGGCAATTGAGAACCCGTGGAAAAGGCAGGAAGGAGTGTTGATCGTATTTTTGCTGTTACAGTGTTACATCAGGTTGGCAGTATCTGCAGCTCTCTGGTGAGCATGGGGTGGGCCATGGCAATCTACAATCGGAGCATCAGATTAGCACAATGGGACAAATCTAATATCAGCAGGGTTGGCACCCTGCTGCAGTTTCTCTGGCACTTTTTGATCACTGGTATGCTTGGGCGAAATTATTATTTCGTTATTTCCACGTGTTTATTACACACACTCGCAAACTTGTTGTTTTAACAAATTCTTTTTATGTTTTCAATTTAAAAAGAAAATATTTACTTCCATTTTTGTTTTGAAATTCTTTGAAATTTTATTTTTGTTAAATAGTAATAGTTTCTTTATTTACTTTGTACGCGCTGAAAAAAATTAAATGTCAGAAAAATGCGATGCACACATTCGAACGTTAACGTTGGAAGATTAATGTAAAATTCGCATTAATCGAAGTCAAATTTAAAAAAACACTTAATTATATTTTCAGTATCGAGGATCATATCCATAAGTGCAGTGGCAAGTGTATGGGTCTTGTACACAGGTGTGTGCTGTGCTCTCCACTGGATCAGCATGACAATCTGGATCTTGGCTGAGCCTTCAGGTGCCATAGAATTTTGCCGCGATCGTAGACGAGCCCCGCACACGCCCCGGACAATTCGCGAACGTATCGGCTCCGTCATGTTCGCCTCCGTTCTCGGCGTAGTCTATATTTTCATATATCTCAATCCCACCGATGGCTCTACTTTCTTCAGGCATTTGCTCTATTATTTACTCTGTTTTGTCGAAAATCTCATTGCCTGTAGCGTCTGGGCATTCGTCGCCAACGCTGAAATAACTGCGCGTTGGTATTTCGAGCTCCTTATTTCTCTGTGCATTGCACCGTTCGCAATCGGATGCATATCCATGATTCTCTACTACAAGTACTTTCATCCTTCGAGGAAAACTTCGAAAACGCCGCCGGCGCAAACTGGCCAATGTTTGTCCGCCGCGATTTAGAAATTTTTCCCTCATCGTTACTAATGTACAGAAGATTTCTCACGGGACCAGTGTTAAGTTTAAACGATATATTCTCATAGAGAAAGAAACTGCCGTAAACGTGTTCTTTTTGTACGTATAAATCGGCCGACCGGTAAGTAAACTATACCGATGGTTCGGCAGTCGTATTCTGTAAGATAACTGTTTGTACCTTGCCTACAAAAATAACATGTAAATATTGCATTTTTTTTTATACGTTCAAAGAATCTTTTTAAATAATTTATTTGAATATTTATTTGTAATAAAGGATATTTTCTACCAACTTATATATATAATATGCGATAAATAAATCTAGTTAAAACTGCTCTTTTGTTTTATGAACCTCAAATGCCCGCATCGAACTAGTATCTTACAGCGGTAATGCTTTTTGCAAAAATGTATTGGTTTTTTTTTAAGTAATTTTTTTCGTAAAGTGAAAACAATGAATCACGGTCGTTAACGACAATTGCACTCTTCGACATCGAAGACTCGGACTCTCTTGGAGCATTAAAATAAAATTATTTGTATTTTATTATTGAATTTTTTGTCAGAGGTTTAAAAAACATGCTCGCGTGAATATCTTTTAGATAGCAAAATTAGTAGTGTTATCAAAGGAGTGCCATGTGTAAAAATTACAGGAAATTTTCATTGTTGGATCAATCGACAGGATTTTGGACGACTATTAGTATAAACTCTTTGTCCGGCGCTACCATGACCTCGTGTTTCTTACTGCGAATGCGCAGAAAGGTGAGATCGTTGGTGGGATCCAAATCGCGAACCACGGAGCGAGCCTTGTCGGACAGTTGACTAATCAATCCTGCATATTGAACGGTTGTTGTGTTGTCCAGTGTCGATTTAATCGGGATACCTAATTTTTGCCCAATTACGTGAAAAAGGTTTTATTTTTTTTTATTTTTCATGGAACCTACTGTGAAAAAAACCAACCAACCTTCCGAATTAACCACAATAGTTCCGACTACTCCCTTGTGCGACTGAATGCGCTTCATAGTTTCCTCGACCTCTTGAGCCTGAAATATTACAAGTTATTCCAACAATTAAAAAAATGCATTTACACACGGTTATGACGAGGATTTACCATTTTTTTTTCGTTGACAAAACCTTCACGGAAAACGGTTGACAAGTAAACGAGTCACCACGCGTCATCGACAACGAAACAAGCGTTCTCAAGGAAACCAACGGACTGCAGAACATTTGACATGCGTAAGGTGATACCGCAAAGTGCCGTTAAATTTTATCGCGATAGATAATTCGATTAGCGCGACATCTTGTGCGGTGTTACGACAACGTGCAACGGAAGCGCGGGAAATTTGAAGGGCAACTATTAACGAACGGAACGATAATTGCGATATTGAGTAAATCCTTTGTGTGAAATGTACAAAAAATGTTCGTATCGCTTACTCACAGAGGAAGTTATGTTTTCACAACAACAAAAAATGAAAGTTCGTGATATTTCTCCAGAATTCTCTGAAACTGTTAAATTTATGGGGAAAAACACGACCACGGTAAGTTGTCCAGTAATTTCGCCGATTACTTAAAAAATGTTGCTGCGGCTAGTCGTCCAGATAATTTATGAATAAGTGTAACACTATTCGTCCGGACAGTATGCTAATTTTAGCTATTTTTTTTTGCTCCTAGTGTAAATGGAGCTTATTTTCATTGTTACCGGATTTATAATATATATTGTCTTCTGCCCTTTTATAATCTGAACTTTTTCTATCATGCAGGCTTGAAAACTTATCACCCAAAAATCGGTTGGACATTAAAGGTTATAGTCGCATCCGGACTAATATTATACAATTCTTGTCTAGGCAGAGAAGCTCAAACCGTAGAATAAAATATGCAAACGAATAAATATATATTATCATACAGAACATATTCATACCTTATCCGGATGACTAGACACAGTAGATTTGTTTTGATGCATTTTGGTTTGTTTGGTTTCTTATTGCAGGCTTGATTTGTCAATGTGCAGAGATTTACTTTGTGGTTCTTTGAGGATGAATGAAAATCATTGAGATCGGAGCAGAATCCTTTTAATGTGGCCAGTGGCAATGTACAACAGATACACCTGAGAAGACCCTCCGTACAATGTAAGTGAACAATATCTACGATTTATTATTTATTATTATCATTATCAAAACAATCAATCCTCCGGAGGAATGCCCAGTTCTTCGTCAGTCCAGAGCGAAGGGTCCGGATAGGGGAATTCACCCTGCAAAAAACAGTCAAATGTTCATACGAATGCTTAAGTTAATTTGTTGGCAAACAATCTTTTGTTTTTGTGAATTTGTTTGTCACTCACGATAATGTGGCCGTAATCGTGCCACATGTGCCACATAATCCACCACCACATAAATCCGCCGAAACATTCAGCCAGTATCAAGTCCCCCTTGGGACCAGCCGGGACGTCACGATAGTAGAACCTAAAGTACAAAATTCTGTTAACATGGCGATGCGATGTTTTTTTTATGCTCGGAAAAACATCAAATTTCGTCGTCGTCGAATTCGACGAGGAATACGCAGGAGAGCAGATGAAAATATTGGAGGGGAGAATTCTGACCTGCAGAACAGCAATTACATAACCTGAAAGGTTAATCGAACTTACGTGACGTGTGAACTTTTACGCGACGGTACGACATCGCGTACGGTTTGTCTCGTCGCAACTGTCTTGACGACATTTTTCAACAGTCTGACTCCCCGAGAGACAAACATAGTATCGGAAAATCGGGTCGGTTCAGTGTCAACACCGACCTTCAATTTCCTCAAATGCTCCGACCTTCTGTAATTACGACTAGGTGGCGGCTACGTCGACGCCAAGGAGTTTGTGGCGAGAGCGCATGAGAGGTACGAAAGTAGAGGGGTTTGATTACGATCGATCCAAGTTAGATAATCTTCGTTTTATCTTTACCCATCGTTGTCCTTTCGCGTTAATTCCCGTGTCGGCTAATTGTCTGTTCAGCTAATACGATAAATATCAACGTATTTCTTACAGCGAAAAAACGTCATAGACTAGACCGTATGTAAATGGTTTTCATCGTATGTAAATGATGTGTAATCAGCTTCGCGCGATTCCCCCTCGGTGCTCGTGTTTCCGGAGAATCGTGAGGTCGAATCTGTTGACAGTAATTTGGAGAAATAAAATTGAGGAAAGGCACGGGTAAAGGATAAGATCATTTATTAAATTACTTATTTTATATATCTATTTACTATACACCTTTTTTTATCAGCTCGGACTTTCCCTGCTGAAATACATCATCTCGTCGTATCTATAACACTGCGTTTTACATTTCTCTTTGCTACAGTGGATGTAACATTTTTATGGTTTAGATTTTTTTTTTTCTCAGAATCGTACAGTATGTACAGGCGGTCAATTGTAGTTTATTCCGTTGCGACGACACTTGACCGTATTAAGATAAACGCTTTGTGGGCGTTTTTTCATTTACATATAATAATGATAATTCATTTGGGCATGCGACCACTCGGTTTCGACCAATGTTCTCCAGGAACGTTTGTCTTGCCAAGGGTATCCGGGATAATTTTTCCTATAATTCGAACTATAACTCCGTCGCTTGTTATCTCCTCCTCCCTGTAAATTCGCCAGCCACGCTCACTGTCCTCCGTGGACGGAGATTCATTGCCGTATATACGATATCGATAGGTTGAACACTCGCGAATGAAAAATGAAACTCCTCTAAAGTTTCGTCGCGCGAATCAACTTCGGCGAAAGTCTTCGCGGTGGAAGAAGGGAAAATAAAATTCAAAGGCGACAGGAACCTTCGACTTGACGAAAACGTATACTCATCGATAAATGTGAGATAAGCGTGACGAGCGTTAAGGTAGGATGTATGGAGTCGGTGACAGACATACGCGCGCGAGTTTATTTACCGTTCGTATGACTCGCGAGATCGATCGGACTGTTCAGCTGACTCAAGACGGTCTTATCGTCGATCTCGCTTAGAGTAACATAGTCGTTGGATTTTCGAGGAGGCTTTTAAACGCGGCGAGCCATTGCGCTCCGACTGCACCGTCGACGGTGCGATGATCGCAGCTCGCCGTTACAGACATGTATTGGGCAGTGATGAATCTGGAAACACAAATACGGTCTTTGTTGCTGATCCGGTATCAACAAAAAACATCAAATAAATGACATCAGCCTTACCCTTTCTCATTGTCGGCCGGAATGAGCCTACTCTCGGTCGTGCCGACCGCGAGTATAATCGATTGAGGTGGGTTAATGATCGCCGAAAAGTTCTTAATACCGAACATTCCCAGATTCGAAACTGTGATAGTACCGCCCTGAAACTCTTGCGGTTGAAGTTTACCCTCCCTGGCTTTCGCAGCGAGAGCTTTGACGTCCTTGCTGATTTCGACGATGCCCTTCGCGTCAGCTGCGAATACTATCGGCGTTATGAGACCGTTTTCCGTGCTGACAGCGACGCTCACGTCCACGTGGTCGTATCTGCGTTAAGAGTTTCTCGTCAATCCCATTCGACCCCGTAGTTACACGTAAACAATTACATACAATTACTATATATTGTGTCTCATTGCCTCGGACTTACTGTCTTATAACGTCACCGAGCCACGCGCTGTTTCCCTCCGGGACTTTCCTGCACGCCATCGCCATTCCCTTGATTATAATATCATTGACGCTCAGCTTGATCTTTTCCTTTTCGAGCATTTTGTTGAACTGCTCCCGCATAGCGAGGGCTGCGTCCATTCGAACATCGACCGTCAGATAGTAGTGAGGAATCGTCTGCTTGCTCTCGAGCAAACGTTTCGCTATAACACCGCGAATCGAGGACACAGGGATGTCCTGGCCTCCGGGGAAGGCTCCGGGCATCGCCTGAGCGGGCCGCCCCGCTGCCGCTCCAGCCGGCGACGCGCCCGCCAGATCTTTCGATGTTATCGACGCGAATAGACCAGATCCGGAAAGACCCTGCAGACTGAGCCCTTGCTCAGCCGCCAGTCTCTTGGCCAGAGGACTCGCGAATATTCTCTCGCCCGAAGAAGACGCGACCGACGGCCGAGCGGAGGGCGTAGGTGCAGCTGCGCCTTTCGGAGCTGGAGCTGGAGCTGCGGCCGGAGCAGGTGGAGCTGGCGCGGATGGCGCCGCGGCGGGACTTCCGGAATCCTTGAAATCCTTGAAAGCTGCGACGCTGCCTTCCTCCGCCACAATTATGCAAACCAACTGTCCTATACCGACGTTCTTAGTTCCAGCCGGTACGATTATCTTGGCTAAATATCCTTCCTCGGGCGTCTCGAAACCCATCGTAGCTTTGTCCGTTTCAATTTCAGCGAGAAGGTCGCCTTCGTTGAGCTTCTCACCTGTCGTAGATTAAGTTCGACGTTAAGATCGACGAGAGATCAATGATTTATGGTTTCGAGGTGCGTACCTTCTTTCTTCTGCCAACTGATTATCGTGCCGGTCTCCATGGTAGGTGAGAGAGCAGGCAGCGATACCTTGAAGTGATCCGGATAATCTGCGTAGAATCTCAGCTGTTGCCTCCATGGTCCAGCCGTCGTTCGTTGCGCGTTGCTCGTCTGGTACCTTGAACAGCGAATGAGAATGCGATAAATATTCGTCACTTTATTGCGTTAAACTCGAGGCTACCTAACCTCAAATAATCGGAGCTGTTCGTAGCTCCGTCGCAAAAGTTATGTAAAATAGCGATTGTCAAGCGGGTGGAACGATAAAATCTATCGTCTAGAAGTACCTTTGCAAGATTTTTCTGTGAAGACATCGCGTCGTAACGCATCTCACAGTGTTAGCTCGTACCGCGTTACGTAGTGTCAATCGTGCCAATTCATAGCGAAGACTCGTCGTCGTTCGTAACAACATTTCTGAAAGACTTTGTGACGTGAAAGTTTGGAGGTTCTCCTCTGGCACCCTGAGTTATGACTTGTGATTTTTTTTTCGTTGTCGTTACGCGCGGCTCTCGACGATGTTTCGACCTGCGCGATGAAGGATGCCCGCGGAGCGTGGGGTTTTCAGTTACACGTCCAAAGATAATCGCGAAAAAATAAAGGGGCCACGGTTGTTCCACATCGACGGGCGAACGCGACTGGTCCGATCGAGATTGTATTTCAGAGGTCGTTCACAAGGTCACGTGAACGATAGAAACGTTCATTTGGATACAAGATTTACGTCCGGAAATTCACTCGTTCGACGCATGTTCGTCGCTCGTCGGTGCGTTTGAGACGGTATTAATTATCGCATCCATCGTTAAGTTTCGATAGGCGAATAATGTAGGAGATCGCTAGAAATTGCAAGCCGTGCAGTAGACGCTGTGGTCGCATATGTGTAGTCGACAGTGGTCGGCTAATTCGTGGACGCAACGTAGCGGATCGGACCACTAGATGGTGCCAGTTTACGGCGCGATGAGCCGATGGAACATGTGAGCTGATAAGCGCATTTTTCTTTTGTTATTTATTTATAATTACAACTGAATCTTGATTTTTCATCCGACTGTGAACTTGGTTGAAACGCGTAGTTTGGATCATTGAAATCACGTACGGTTTTATCGTTGGAAGAAATATGAAAAAACGAGTGCCATCGAAAGTTTCCGTGGCATCGAAGAGCTCCCGTACGGCGGAGGATTCGGGATTGCTCACGAAGATTGGATCATTCACTTTTCCCAATGGGGACAGTTACGACGGGGAATACAGTATTTCTGATGGCCCCATACTGGTCAGGCAAGGTGACTCGCGTCGATACTGCGTCTTAAATCTCTCTCGAAACCTACGTGCCACGAGCTATTGTGATTTTTCTCAGGTCGGGGAATTTATGAGACCGACGACTTTAACAGATACGAGGCTGTGTGGAATCGCGATAGAATCGACGATGACCTTCACGTCCGGTAAGGCGAAATCACAATTCGTCTCGTCGAGGCTCGAGTGTGATGTGGGAATCTTGTTATGTAGTTTTAACGATGGAACGGCGTACAAAGGAGGCTTGGACAAGGACGGAAACATGAGTGGCCCTGGCATTTATTTCTTGCCCGACGGTTCCTCGATTGCGGCGATTTGGAACAAAAACAAGCCGTCCCTTGATATTCGATACAGGGAACCTATCGGCTTTATCTGGAAGGGTGAACTGTCAGCAGATGGGGATGTGAGATATAAACAAGAATTCCATTAACTATTCGAAGAGGGTCGGTGTTATATGAGGTTAATCTTCCGGAGGTTCGTTTCGCGACCGGAAATCATTTCTGGGATGAAATTCACGCCCCTCGGGAAAATAAATCCGGGATTGAAGCGACGGCTCAACTTCCGTCCATCTAAGAAGTGTCCGAACACGACGAGGCTGATTTAGCTGATGGAATATTCGTGCGTCGTACAAAGTGACGAATACGTACAAAGTCACGATTTATTAGTAAAACATTGGCAATGCTGGATTCAACAAAAATATCAATATTTCTTAAAATCAATGTCTAATTAGTCCTCCTTGTACGCAGAGGGCACCATGTACGCCCTCGTAGCGGGTCTGTAAATTGGATTCTGTATCAAAGCGTACACCGTTCTTTTTCTCTCCTCCTCGAACTTCGCGTACTCGCGTTTGTCCTTTATAGCTGTCCAGCATCTAAACATAAAACACCAATGGACATTAGAATTTCGTACTTTTTCGTAATTGTTCATTGACTCACTTCCATATCAACAGTCCGATTATTCCCGCGACAACGATAAGTCCGACTATCAAAACCGGAACGAACGCCGCGTGAGTTGGAGTCCTGCAGACCTGCATAAATCAATAAATCAATAAACCTGCATGAATCAATGAATCAATGAATCAATGAATCAATGAATCAATGAATCAATGAATCAATGAATCAATGAATCAATGAATCAATGAATCAATGAATCAATGAATCAATGAATCAATGAATCAATGAATCAATGAATCAATGAATCAATGAATCAATGAATCAATGAATCAATGAATCAATGAATCAATGAATCAATGAATCAATGAATCAATGAATCAATGAATCAATGAATCAATGAATCAATGAATCAATGAATCAATGAATCAATGAATCAATGAATCAATGAATCAATGAATCAATGAATCAATGAATCAATGAATCAATGAATCAATGAATCAATGAATCAATGAATCAATGAATCAATGAATCAATGAATCAATGAATCAATGAATCAATGAATCAATGAATCAATGAATCAATGAATCAATGAATCAATGAATCAATGAATCAATGAATCAATGAATCAATGAATCAATGAATCAATGAATCAATGAATCAATGAATCAATGAATCAATGAATCAATGAATCAATGAATCAATGAATCAATGAATCAATGAATCAATGAATCAATGAATCAATGAATCAATGAATCAATGAATCAATGAATCAGCGACGTGTTTAGTGGAATCATTACAGACTAAGAAATCTTGCCTGTTTCCCAATTTTCAGCAACACGGTAGTATCCTTGCTGAACTGATAGACGTACGGTATCGTGCAAACCGTCGAGTCTTGGACTTTTCTGACGATGCAGTAATGATCGCTGCCCGTGTCGACCTCCTCGACGCTTTCGATTTTGTACGGGGCCACATTCTCGGGTTCGCAAAATTCACGAGCCACCTCCGGCTTCTCGACGGTTGCGTTCACGCAACTCTCGTACAGTATGCAGAGACCACTTCCGCCGGCGCTGGCCGACGATTCGCAGTACGTACCGCGATAGAGCAGTCCATCGGCCGGCGCGGTGACGTTGCATCTGCAATTACCGCAATCGCAGAAACCGTGCTCGGCGCAGACGACGCTGCTTCCCGGTGCGATGCACGGAGCTTCGCCGGAGGGACATTTACAGCTCTCCCCTTCCCATCCTTCTATACAGACGCACTTGCCGCATTCGCAGGTCCCTCTGCCTCCGCACTCGATACCGTCTATCTGGATTGTCCGTGCATAAAATTTTACCTTCATTTTCCAATAACATTTTGTTTGTTTGTTTGTTTGTTTTATCGTTACCTTGTCGCACGGCGAGCACTCGCAATACTGGCCGTTGTAGCCCGGATCGCACGTGCAACTTCCGCAAGTGCATTCACCCCTGTCGGAACAAGCCTTGTCTTCACCGGCTCGGAAACACTGCAGTCTGTTTTCGGCCCAGGCGGTGTCGTCGCAGTCGCACGTTTCACCTGTAAAAAATGATTTTTCCTTTAAACCCTTTAAGACTGAGGTATATTTTCGATCGAATAAACAAAGTTCAAACTGCTCGAAACTTTTTCGAATAAAAATGTACAGAATTTTTTAAAATCTAGTTTGAATAAAAACATTTTCGTAAATGGCTATTTAACCTATGACCTGACTAAGGAATATTGGCCATTAAGGTAATTGGGCATTAATAATTAATAAATTAATAATAATAAATAAATAAATAAATTATAATTAATAATAAAAAATTAATGAATTAAGGCAATCCAAAGTCATGTGCTAAAGTTTTAATGGCTAAGATAAACTTTTCACATGTAATTTAACTATCAAATTTTACTTGTACAAAATCTCGAAGGCTTCTACCTATCATTTGAATGAATGATTAGATCTTGAAGATCGATCTTTTTACAGGGCACTTATGGGAGAGCTGGCAAAATTGATCTTCAAATCGAGAATTAACATGCTTAGATCGAAGACAGAGTGAAAATATGATGTACCGCGGACTCGCTAGTCAATCAGGAATTCATGCGCAACGAAAAAAAAGTGAAGCCACCGGACTAATGTTCAATACCAATTAATTTTTTAAAGGGTTCCTGAAGGGTTAATTAGCCTTTTAATTTATAACATCAATACGCTTTCGTCACTCTCGACTAAACGATCTCATTACCGGACCATCCGAAATCGCATTGGCATATCCCGCACTCGTCGGTGCCGTGGTCGCAGTGAGATTTGTCGGCACTTTTCCCGCAATCGCAGCCGCACAGTAACTCGACATCGATCTCGGATTCCGAGGCCTCGGAGGCGAGCGCGTCGTCGATAACGACACGTTGTCTCTACACAGTGAAAACAAAAATTTGTACTTTTTACAAAAAATTATCGTCCACAAATGTCCACAATTTTTTGTTTGTTAACTTTACAGTTTGACAAACAAAAGTGCAATCTAAAATTGTCAACGATGCAGGAAGTAAGTGGACAGATTCGTATATTCAGAGAAGCGACAAACTCGTCTGTCACTTGTTTAACAAAATTATTTTTTTAAGGAAATTTCGCATTCTGATTTTACGAAATTATTTTATTACTGTGTTACACCAATCGGTTATGAATTTTTATAAACGACAAGTAAACGAAAATAGAGATCACTCGAGGAATACCGTTAATCACACTTACCCACAGACTCTGATTTCGCGGGCATTCGTTCATCGAAAAATCTACCCGAAATTCGTAGACTTTGCCTTCGACGAGCTCGTTACATTCAGTGGTCTCGATTTCCTCCTCGCCGCTTCTTCCGCAATTCGAGTAATATCGTACGGTCAGTTCGGGCATCGAGTTGTCCCTGAGCACGACTTTCGTCACGATCTCATGATAGGCCCTCTCCACGATCTCGAGAATATTCGAGCTGTTCTCGGCCAGAGTGGCCACTCGGGCCTTCTCACGGAGAAGATCCGTTATCCTCTCGTACTCTTCGCGGCGATCCTCGGTCACGGCGAATATTAGATTGACCTTTCGCGACTTCAACAGTCGTGATACCTCGGCCAGCGACGGATAATCCAAGTTCTTCGACATCGTGTACTCGCCGGCGGCGTTCAAGTGGCATCTGAAGTCCTGACGATTCACCACACCGCCGAGCTGAATTACAAATATATTTCATTTTAATGGGGTATACGAAAGTTAAAAAAAAACAACAACAATTAAAACGAAGCCTTGGATACTTTTCCATCGCCGGCGAAATGAAGGAAACCGTCTGTCGCCACGAGCATGAGCTTCCGGGCCTGTCGAGCCCAGCCCACTTCGTTCGCGCACACAACCGCCTGAACCACCCCGTCTAGGCCACCCTCCAGATTGTCGACGTTGCCTGTTACATCACTTGCATTCACCTGATAATCATAATATAATCATTAATAATATATTTCCAACGTAATATAACAATAGTCATCAATATGATTATTTTATTACATGACTCATTTATTATCTCCATATAATGTATTAAAGTCTCGCCGTCGTCGCTGCCGCGGTGTAAATAACCGGAGGGACATGAAGTTGGTCAATAATAGGGGCGTCAAATTGGTGGACAATACCGTCGTGAAGTTGGTTAATAATACCGATGTAAGGATGGTCAATAATAACCCCCTGGCCTGAAATATTAAAATTCCCATTGGCTGGCGCCCCAGACTGAATTATTCTAAGTCCTTAGGGGCGGGGAGGGGGGGGATGGGGGCTCAAATATTTTCGCTAAGTCTTCCTGTTAACGTCGCCGCCATCGTTTCAAAAATGGGGGGGGGGGGGGGGTGGGCTAGCTTTACCATAGAGAGAGAGAGCGGTCCCTTTTTATGAATGTGATCCTTTTCTCCCGTATCGTAGGGAAAAGGTCCCCTTGAGTGGGCCATCAGCCTGAAATATTCCAAGTTCCCTTGCAGAGCCTCCAAAAATGGCACAGCGGGACAAAATGGGATAATGAGGTGGCGATAGTGGTACGTGGGGCGAAACGGGTTTAAAAAACGGCATGTATCGTTGGGACAAAATGGGGGGCATCCAAAAACTATTGTAAGATTGAGTTTTGCCCTCACTGTCCCGTTTTGCCTCCCTGTGCCATTTTGCCGCGGTCTCCCCTATCCCTGCCCTTGGTCTTTATATTATTAAGACTAAGACTATTGATAATATAATATGTGTATTGTGTGTTATTTCAGCGAGGTTTCATCGATTTACCGTACCTCCTGAATAAATCTCTGGACATCGTCGGTGAGCCGCATATGATGCCTGAAGGAGTAGAGCGGCGCGCAGGTGGTGTGCTGACTCTTGCAGGGATTTTCCTCATGATTCGGAAATATGTAGGGCATGAGGGGCTTGTCGGCGTAACTGCCGAAGCCGAGACGAAAATTTGTCGTGAAAGTTCCGAGTGTATGGGCCATTTTCCATCCCAGGCCAACGAGCGTCTCCTTGTCATCCTTCATCGACCACGTGAGATCCATCAGGTAATACAAATCGAGAGGATAGTTCCTGACGAGACAGATCGATTTTTCATTTTCATTATGTTTATGCATGAATCATCGTAAAGCGTGTTCGCAAGATTATAATTAGGCTAATAGGAAACGATCTTTGCGTTATGAATTGCACGTGGGAAGTACGTAACTCGTTCGTGCAAAAATTTTCGCGTCGGACACGCGAGGTTGGTTCGGTATAACGTTACTATTATCTCATGGAAGCGAGACACGCCAACGGTCACTTGGGAAGAAAAACATTATTTCCTGGTAATTGAAAGACAGGAACTCCGAGAAATTATTCGTGTAAGCATGGATAATAATAGTTTTGGATCTCTAACAAAATGTTCATCGCTAATAATTCTTTTGCTGGTTTGTCTTCTTGACAAATCAGCAAAAGGGACAATAAATGTTGTCCCTGGATAAATTAGTAAGGGTACATTTTTTCTTCTTCGTGAGCGATAACGATGGGTAAGAAAAGCAATTTCTTTGTTTTCATATTAATGTAACGGCAGATAAAACTTTATCTCGCACGTACTTGGCCGGTCTGTAGTTGAACCGCAAAGTCTCGGTCGAGTGGGGCCTCAGTCTGACACTAATTTTCTGCGGTTTCAATTGAACGGGAACTTTGTTCATAACGACGTCCTGAAACTCGTCGTTTCTCAGTATCTCAACGCTTCCACTGGAACCCATCCGAATCGCGTCTTTCGGACACCCGAAAGCTTCGAGCCTCGCGGAACTGCTGCATCTCAATTTGCCGATCGTTGAGTTCGAGTATGACTGAAAAAAACGTACATTATTGCATAACAATTATAGTCAGCGTAAACAAATTTAGTTTCAATGTTTACATATGATGTATGAAAATTTTTACGCATAAAAATCGATAGATTAAAAAAAAAATTATAAAAATTAATATTAAAATAAAATAAAAATAAATTAAAATTAATTGGAATGAAATTTATTTTTTGAAATTTAATATATCAGTCGTATTAACAATGAATACTCGGTATTTTCAATCGAAATTTTCAGACGTGTTCAACATACCAATTAATTAAATCAACCTTAATTTTCTGTATTAAATCTAATACACCGATTTCATTAATAATTCATAAATTTTGATATGAATTTTGCTGCAATTTTTAACAGCGCAATGACTCGAATCCGATGTCTCGAGCATCGAAGCCGATAAATCCTTTTAATAAACTACATGAAGAGTGACAGGAATAATTTACCCATTCGCTGCACCAGGCGCACAACGGACTGCTCTCCATGCACTTCTTGCACGAAGTTTGCAGAGCGCATCGTTGAATAGCGATCTCAACCTCTTCGGAGGAAAGAGCCACGCGGTTCGAAATCGAGCAGATTAAGAGAGCCAAGAACGCGGATATGACTTTATCCATGCCTCACTGTTTTATCGTCGATTCACTGTTAAGAACGCTTTTCCGGATAATTCCATCACCATTTATTCTCTCCTCTTCTCGCCCCGATTAAGTTAAACGGATACCAGTAAATATAATCACCGCGCCCAACTTCCGACATCAGTCAACGAAATTCCGGAGTTAACCCACGATTTTGCTACGTTAGAGAGGCGTTTGTGCCATTGAAACATATTTCACGTCGCGCACTGGCCTTATCAGTAGACCGATAACGATCTGCCCGGCGATACCGCGCCATTCGCCGCTCCAGTTGCTATAATATCGCTCGGGTCTCTCTGGTAACAGCGAAATTTTCAGCGGGTCGATGATAATGATTCAGAAACTAATTCTATCGTGACATTCGAAGCGCGGCTTTTTTTTTTCCTTCTTTTTTCCAATGACACATCTATTCGGCGATTCATACGTCCGCGCGATAACGACTAGTCACATACTTTCCGGCGCGTGTGCGAAGGCATCGGTTGAAAAACACGGCTCTGGTGAGGAACGCTTCCACGCACCTGCTCGACGCCTCTAACGAGGACAAGGTGTCATCTCGTGAGAGAAACAATCAAGGGAAGGAAGGATGTCTTTACACAACGTCGAGATAATGATATTACCAGAGAGGGCGAGAGAAGGAGAACGCCGCTGCATCGCTGATGCAATGCTGTCCGGACGGAGATGAAGAATACGCCTCGTCAATGAAATTACATAAACGGCTTCGCTGTTTTTATACACCACGGTGGCCATGTGTGTGCGTGTGCGACGATGGAAATTGCTCGTACCATTCCCTGACGAACGAACTATCGGCTGGTGTTTCTCACACAACGAGACCACAATTTCTGCGTCTCCCAAAGCGTTCACTCGCCCATCAAATCGCGACCGAAAAATTTCCTTCGTATGTCAAAAGCAATGGGAATGGTTTCCGTATGGTGCGTTGATTGTTTGTTTAGACCTTCAGTTTAGGTATTTTAGGTTTTTTTTAGGCAATATTCGAGAGTCATTTTTTTTACATGTATTTTTTTAGCGTGTCTAACCGGGGTAGCAGCGTGACTACTGTAACTACTGTGCGCAACAAAAGTCAACTAAACACGACACGTACAGATCGCCAGTGCGACTATCATTTATCCATGAGAAACGTGGTACGGCGTACTGTGTGAAAAAAAGTTGGGCGTGTGTACACACCTTCGAAAGTGAAGAGTGTGGATGGCTTTTATCACTGACGCTGAGCCAACACATTGTCGGTTGCCCTATATGGGTGGAGATACATACGTTTATGTGGTGTGGCATAAAAGCGTTTGATGATGCCCGAGAAGGAGAGGTGGGGCTATCGACAATGCCGTTAACGCCGCACTAACGTAATCTCTCGTAGGCTTGTGGCCTATTTCGATTTGTACATCTGCTTTGCGTTCGACTAACGCTCACTAGGAAATTCTCACTGTTCCGATGAACGACTCTCCGTCGCGGTTTCGTATTCTGGGTACTAGCGAATTATTATTATTTTAATTATGAGGGGTTTACAATTAAATTAGGATAATTATCTACAGCATATCCCATTTATTTTGAAGTATGATACACGCGGTAGTCACCAACGTCTTGACGTCGCACAGCGACTCTAAAGGCAAGGATTATGGCACTAGGCCTAAGCTTAAATTCGTTTTTGCTTTTTCTTCCTTGATTTCTTAATTAGTTCGTTCGATTCTCGATAGCCAATCGGGACGCAGGTCGCACGATACTCTATATCGTTTCAATGAGCCACAGTAATTTCACATTTTTCGATCACTCCATAGTTTTTTTTTTTTCCCCATAGAATCTATGTTATCACCCAAAATCAAGAAAAAAATACGAATCTCTACAAAAATCTTTAACCTCACTTCAACCCTCTCGGTTTGACAATAAATATATAATATTTCTCCAGTCAATTTCATCAACGGGTTTCTTTTGAAAAAATATACGCTGGGATAGATATGCACCGGTCGCTGTTAGGCATGCTCTTAATTTATACCCGTTTGTTATTTGTTACCGTTTCGTTAAACTCTAAACACTCGACAATATTCGCGAGAGAATCCTTATTATTACTCACTAGCTTTGTATTTTTTTTGTTTTTTTTTTTATACTTCATTCATTAACAAATTCGCTCTTATATGTACGTACTACTTGTTCGATAGGGTAATGTCATTGAAAAAACATTTTTAAAAGTAAAATAAAAACAGATATGTACAGTGTAGTCGAAGAGAAAATCGATATGACAGAATGATCGTTTGCAGAGTTGTACCGAGCATCGTAGAGGGATTTTATTGTTTTGAGATCTATTTCGGGCAGCCGATTCGGCCGAGCATGGAAATTGGTCATCGATGAGGAATCTCATGCGGAAGGCAATTTTCCTCGTGGATTCGGTAACCGGACGTGGGAGAGAGAGTCGGTCAACGCTATCGAGCGTACTCTCGTGCACCCGTTACGGCTGCTGACTTGTGACGTTTCAACGTTCCTCGTCAGCCCACTTGTCGCGTAACATGATTTTCGATCCTGTTGGAATTCTCATCTGGCTACTTTTGGTCCCGAGGAGTTTATGGTTTCCTCTCAGAACTGGAGACACGTCTGGCCAACTGCTGGTGAAGTTCGACTCCGTTCTGATCTTTGGATTGCTCGTTCGCAAGATCACGACTCTTCAACGAACTCTCCGTTTTCTCCTCTTGTTCCGGCGAGACGTCTCGCACCAATCCACGGAGGAACATTGCGACGCAGGGCCAAGGGAACATCCTGCAATCATACGAAAACTGTTTTACTCTCAATGTCTCTACTGGAGTCATGTTTCTCGAGAGGAACTCGATCAATTTAGGGCATCCCGGGAAAAATAATTGATAATTGTCATATACGATTATACATGATTTATATGAACCATGTATCATTTATATGTGGATTCCATATTAATCGTATGTGATTATAGATGATTGTATATGAATAAAATTTGATTATACATTGTTAATTATTAAGCATATATAATTACTAGTAAAAAGGAAAGCATAAGTCCCTTTAAAGAACTTACATTCTTACAATTCTAAATCCCACTTAATGGACGTATGTCCTTATTATTCTAAGCCCATTGAAGGGACTTAGAATAATGAGGCCTTATATAACCCCCGTTCCCCTTTTCTCCCCTCCTCGCCCTAATTCAACTTCTCTCGACCCTTCCACCCTGCCATCCCCTCGCTCACGATTCTTGACACGGCGACGGCAACGAGACTTTTACATATTATAGAGAGATATATTAATCACATATGATAATTTTTTCTTGGAATTATAAAATTCTGTTGTTTTTTCGCCATGCGATCGATAATAATTCACGAGCTCACATATATCTTACCATTTTGCGGCAATCATCACTTGGAGATAACTTGGTACAATGGCGTATTTTTCGTTGCATCTCATGGCGCTGATTATCTTATCGGCTACATCGTTGGAGAGCAGAATAGGCACGAATCTGAAAACATATTTTATTCTACGAAACGCAATGCGACAGCCCTATCATAAATTGCCAAACGGAAATAGCAAATGTTGGTATACAAAAAGCTGCGATATAGTGAAGTGACGACAATTTTTACGGTACCTCGACTGAACATCCTCGAACATGCCAGTGCTGCGAATGAAGTAAGGGCATATCACCGTCGTGTTTATGTTGTATCCTTCGGCCTGAGGAAAAAAAAAAAATTAAATATTCTCACACATATTATGCCACGCAATAAGAATAATCCTGGTTGGCAAGCATGATCCACCATTAATTTATGTTAATTGTACAATTACAGACAAGTCTGCAGGGCGTTTCATGTTAATAGGAAACATCTACGTTGCATTAGTCAACAGCTCGAACGGGAATGCAAATATCGACACAGTGTCAAGACATACATATATATATGTAGTCGATGGGAAGATAGAGTTGACGGTCACATAGCTATTTGTTTTACTTTAAATATTCATATTCAATACTCGCCTCCAGTTCCATGCTCAGTGCCTCGTCGAATCCGACGGCGGCGAATTTCGAGGCACAGTAGTCGACCAGCTTGGAAATCCCGCAGTGACCTGCCAAGCTGGCGATGCTCACGATGTGACCCTTGTTATCCTCGATCATCGCAGGCAGGAAGGCCTTTACGGTCTGCAATAAAAGAGCGAACGATTTAATCAAAATAATAATAAAAGATTACATTTCTCTGACTTTTTTTGCTTCCTCATAGAGGAATCTGTTTTCGTAAAATTGCACTGACACTAAAATCGAGATTTTAGTGTCAGAACACTTAAAATAGTCCAAACAGTCCGGAAATGCAATTTTTAGCTGGCCATAAACGTCAAACACGCCGTTGACGTTGAAAAGAGTTGAAAGTTGAAATTTTTATATGGCTTTATCATAATATTCCTCTATTAGCGAATTTTCTTCCAAGAGGAACCCAACAATACAGAAAATGCTTCCTCATAGGAAAAGCTTTGCGTATAAAGGAACATTATAAGAAAGCCATATGCATATGGCAATTTTTAACTGTTATTTCTATCGTGTTTCATCGATCCAGAAAATTCTGTAAGGACCATTTACCCTAGCCTCTGTATACGGAGGGTCCTCGACCGTTTCGAAATTAGTGCGTAAACGACCGTTCCGGGAACGCGATCCTCGGTACTTATCGAACTGGTTTGCGCGCCTGACCAACACCAATGTGAAACGCGAGAGGAACGCGAGCGATATTGCCATCGTTACACCAGAAATCCTCTCACCGGTCGAATTCCCCAGCCGCACACATTCGTGGTCCTCGACTAATACGACTTTCGGAAGGGGAAACTCGTGCCGTTGAGAAAAATAAAAGTTCTCCGAGGGAGAATCGTCGTTATTACATGTATTCGGTGTACACAGTCGCCGAACGAAAGTTGCGGCAATCACTTGGTGTTTTATTTTTTTTAGACCGTTGTGTCACGAGGCTTGGAAAATAAAAAATAAGTCCACGCTGTGCTCGTTTATAGGTCATTGCTCTCGGAATTATAGGACAAGAATCGCCATACCCAAAAATGACTCATTATGTTGACGTCCATCGTTCTTATGATGTCCTCGTCCGGTGTATCCAGGAAACGTTTTCCCATGACGACGCCGGCATTGTTGATGAGTATCGTTATCTGTGGAACATAATGAATAACGCATATTGTTGGGCAGTCGTGTTGAATAGTTTTGCTCCCTCATGGAGGAAGTTATGTTTTCGTTGAATAAAAATAGAAATGGAGATTTTGGTGTCAGAGTATTTAAAATAGTCCAAAACGTCGAAAAATGCGATTTTTGGGTCACCTCCGGATGTGTCAGTGGGTGAGTGTGCGTGTGTGACAAACTTGAATCGTTTAAAACGACTGTAACCCGAAAACAGTTTGAAGTAGCGTGTTGAAATTTGGTACACTAGTAGAGTGGTCAAGTCTTTTTCCTCGGTGCAATGAATCGGCCAGTCGTTTCGTATAACAGTTAAACACGACGTTGACTTTGAAAAAGAAAAGCTGAAAATTGAAATTTTCGTATGGCTTTCTCATAAAAGTTGTAAATTGAATTTTTTATATGGTTTCTTCATAAAAGGTGAAATTGAAATTGTAAATTCAAAATTTATGTGAGGTGAAATTGAAAATTGAAATTTTTATATGGCTTTCTCATAATGTTCCTTTATTCGCGAAGCTTCCTCTGTGAGGAAGTCAGCATACAGAAAATGCTTTCGTATAAAAGAAGCCTTGCAAATAAAGGAACGTTATGAGGAAGCCACATGAAAATTTATTTTTTTTTACAATAAAAAGGAATCTTATTAGATAATGTCAGGGAACAAAGTGGGTTCTCAGTGTATCGCATTTGAGTGGACCGTATGTCAGCAACATATTGCTGTAACGTTGTGGCGCAACATTACAAGTTAGTCGGCTTTCGTAATGTCGTTATCGTGCGCGTTGAGCCTGCAGGCAATTCGTCACCTTGCTCTCCTGAACAGTTTGCTGGGACTTTAAAGTGAACATTCATTTAAGTTCCTCGGGAACTTAATTGATTAAGAACGGAAAAATCTGCATTTGTTACAAATAATAATTGTCCATTATTAATATTCTTCCACGTGGTGCTTTGCAGTAATAACATGCCTAGCTATGACTTCAATTGGGAAACGCGTTTTCGTTTTTAATTATATGCCTAACATGCTACAATATAAATATAAAACTACCTTGCCAACTTCTTGTCGTGTGATGGCTGCTTTCTTGTAGACATCCTGTCGATTGCACAGATTGCAGACGTAACCGTAGCACGTGCCACCGGCAGATTGAACCAGTTTCACTGTTTCCTCAATACCTGGACATGAAAAAATAAAAAATAAAATTTGCTCTGCAGAAGGAAATTCAATGCTGAGGCAGCGTGAGAAATGAATTACCGGGAGTCGAGATTACTCGACGGAATATTAATAATTGTTATTATAATCGCACCGGAGAACTAGGCATGTTTCTAATAACGGCTGTGTGCTTTCAATTAAGGAAAGGTCATTGACTCGCTGAGCACTTATCCGACATCAGTTTTAGACTGGAAAAAAATTATTTTGTTTATGGCGCGGCCAAACGCCCCCAAAACAGCTTCTGTCTGCAGCTAATCATAGCACGAATAAATCGTCGAGTTCCTTCGAAATTTTAGATTTTTTAAAACATTAAATGTTTGTAGATAGGATTTTTATTAAATGAACTCAGATTGCGAATTGGCGATGGCTTGTTCGCACATATAGATGAACGTTTTATTAATATTATACGGAATTGGAATGTTTGCTCGCGCAAAGGAAATTCTCATTCTGAATGGCCCTGTATATAGTCTAACTGTGTAGAAAGTTTCGTCCTGTCGATAACGTACGGTTCTCGTTATCGCTGCGTACACAAGTGGTACGCGAATACACGTGCGCGTTACACCTAGCGCTGTGCGCAAAAAACATTTTCTCGAATATCGTATAAATCGAGCGGAGGAGCGGAAACCATGTGCAAATTACTTTGCACCCTTTTCGTAACGTAAAAAAATGTTTATCTCATAAAATTATTTTACTCCCAGCCCAATATTTTCCATTTAAATCCCGAAAATCCGATTTTTTATGCATAAAATGGAGACCTTTGTCACTTTCAGCCACTGTACTAGATCCATAAGTTGCAGATTTAGTTTTCATACATCCAGTCGACCTCCATTCACTACCCCAAGGTCCAGTCGTCGTAGTCCAGTCGATTAGTCTGTTACCAAGGATTGGAAACGAAGAGTTTGGACGTTTTTAAAAAATGAATGAATAGGGACGTTTAATTTGAAAATTCTCCTCCAAATTTCGTACTCGTGGAACTCCGCCTGTTCTGATTAAGAAGAAAAACTACTTTGTACTTTGTAATTTATAAAAGTACTTTAAGTACGGAAATTACTTTGTACTTAAAGTACTTGCGGTACTTAGTACTTAGTACTTTAAGTACTTTTCGGTACCTTGCCCACCTCTGATTTAAATAAATGTTCGTTTAAATCAAATAAATATTTTACTTAAACCAAATAAACGGTGGCCGTCAAATAAATTATTTTTCTGGGTGTGCAGGGTGCATTGAACAATATCAAAACGAAAAGTACCAGATTGCGAATTGATATTTGTCGATATTTGAGTGACTTCGAATAACTTGAATAACCCATGACAATTCTCACTTTATAGATTAGCCAATAACTGAACGTACTGCGCTTCGAGAGTTATTATATTTTTTTAAGTAGAGGCAAGAAGTGTATTTCTTATTTCAGAAATAAGGCATTATTTTGGAAATAAGGATCATGTGTGTCTGGTGTCTACACACACGGCAACTCCGTTACCCGTGATCCATGCTACGGATCTCGAAGCTGTTTATATGATCGCATAGAATATCTTTTTTTTTTTTTTTCTTCTTTTTTGCGCGCGGCTTAACCAGTTTTCACCGTTGCCCGAATGAACGTACACGCTGGCGGTACGAAACGCAGAACGCTGCAATGTCCAGCGGCTCGGCGGGCCTTGACTCGTTGTTGTGCCACTTTTTCGCCGGCCGGCAGGTTGTCCGCTCCTGCGGCTGCAGTCACTGGTGTGCAATGTGTCGATGCACTCTCGGCGCATTCCTGAATGTAAAGCAGCCTATAGTTTTTTTATTTTTATTTCTTTTTAGACGATACTTTCCTCCCGATCTCCGAAAATCCCGCTAAGGGTCACTAAACTCTCGTGTTTATCGTTGGGTATTCGATCGTGTGCAGTTTCAAGCTTGACCTTGGCTGCCCGAGAAACAATTATCTTGGGAGGGGTAATATGAATCTCCGGGGTCAAATGGGATTGGGTGGGGGGTGTTTAAGTCCCTTCTATTCTCCTATTGTGATCTTCCAAGTCACTTGACGCGCTTGTCCCTGCTCTTAATTATTCCTAGTTCCTATTCTAAGTCACTTTTGGAGACACTGAACGAGAGCGAACAAACCCCGGAAGCCCTAGTATAGGGAAGAGCGGGGCAAAATAGGGCAACGGGGCAAAACGGGGCAGTCGGGCAAAACTACAGTTTCCAATAATTTCTGGATCGGACAAGGTGGCAAAACGGGGCAGAAAAGCCTGATGTATCGATGGGGCGAATTCGGGCATCCAAAAATAGAAGCCCTAGTATAGGGAAGAGCGGGGCAAAATAGGGCAACGGGGCAAAACGGGGCAGTCGGGCAAAACTACAGTTTCCAATAATTTCTGGATCGGACAAGGTGGCAAAACGGGGCAGAAAAGCCTGATGTATCGATGGGGCGAATTCGGGCATCCAAAAATTATTGGTAAACGACATTTTGCCCCGCTGCCCCATTTTGCCCTGCTCTACCCTATATATGAGGCATTCCATAAAATTTCGACCTGGGTTCCTTCACATCTTGGATGAGTCCCGCGATTTTTTATATGACTGATCTAATGCTTCAAAAGCACTCAGATTTTTATTTACTTACGGGGTTCAGGCCCTGTACATTGATAAGTACATGTTTTTATATTAAATATATGTTTTGAAAAGTAATTATTTTCCAAAGATCTCAAAAAAGAACAAATTGCACAATAGCAGGTGTTAGTAACCGAATACCTTATTCGTAACGTAAGATAATATCGCGCATAGCGCTCCTAATCTCTTCGACCGAAATGTTGAATGTATCCAAACAAGATAGTTCGTTTGCCGCCATGGTTATCCCGCGATAACCATGATCGCGAGGTGAAGGTGCAGCAGGCTACTGAAACGTGAAACGTCGCGAGGTGAAAGTGCAGCAGGTGAAGGTGCAGCTCGATCGAGCTTTAAGGTTCATTTAGCTCACCTCACATGCCAAATCGTACCTAACGGTAACAATGTAGTGGCCAGAGGTTATCCGTCGTGTCCCGAAACGCTGCTGGCATTCCTATAAAGTTCAACTGATGGTGAGAGTTTCGATATCTCGAACACCGTGCCGAAAGCTAAAATAGCCGCGTCGTGGAGATGTCGCGAATACGGTTTAGCTGCCGTGCCTATTGACTATCGATTAGCCTTGTTACATGTGTATGACACATCCTAGTTTTTGACTTCGTAAGAGCTGAAATATAATAATACAATGAATTATATTATTATATCATTTTTGAGAAATGAAATCTACGTAAGATGTTACGGGAATGTATATTGTTCGATCGTAAAATATTTCTATAGGACTTCCATATCACGTACGCAATAACAATTGCGATCCCAGTCTCGCTCGCGCATTGTCGGAGATTCTCTACCGAGTACATTTGATGCTCACACGTTAGTTGTTACGCTCGGACGTGGTGAGGCGGCAACGGTCGAATCGACCACCCATTGAGCCATCGATTACATAAAAAAAAAAAATACCGACGGTATTAATCGTCTTCGGATGCAATTTATGCACAACCAATGGATCTTCCTTCTGACGAAGGAAGGTCCATCTTTTTTCAGATCCTTCGATCGAAAAAATTTGATAGCTTGCCCGAGGTCAAAGCGATTACGCGGCCTCGTGATTATACAGCCTGAATACAATGATATTTATTATATTCATCATGCAATTATGATGTACATAGGAGTCGGGAGCTTGATAAAATTATCGCAATGAGCATTGCTAATGAGCAATGCTCATTGCGATAATTTTATCAAGCTCTCGACTCCTATGTACATCATAATTAATAGCTTCGAGATTATAGACACCATTTTTATTTGTCCATAAATAATTTAACACGTTTAATTATCGATGTTATTGTGAGTAATAATTTCTTACTCGTACCGACATATCACTACCGATTGATGTACGTAGTGGTCACGTAACAATTTTGCGACGCAATGGCAGGAAAAAGTCGCGCTCGACAACCCGTGATCCTAATGCACGAGAGTGCCTTTACAGAGCTATTCTAATGATGGTAATGATTCTAACGATCCTCGTGACCGTGCAGCTCTCGTTATTCTCCTGCACACTGCATGCGACACTTTCGACCGTCCACCGGCGGCGTGTGCTTTGCGACGTTTGACGATGCAGCATAGTTGACTGACTCGAGCGTGACTGTCGGATACTCGAAGTGCGCTTTTTTTATTTCTTTGTCAGGTGCAATTTTTCTCCGTGTCGTGATTTTTTTTTTTTTTTTTTTCTACCGGTAATAAAGGGGTTCGTCCTGTCGCGGCATATCCGCGATGTCTTATGTACCTTGAGCTCCGATTGCCCCCACGCAACTCGTTCGGGTGTGTGAGTGTCCACTGAAGAGCGGAGCAAATCGGAGCCTCGTAAAAAATTTTCCGTGGGACACAAAAACAAATTAAGAAAAGTCTCGTTCAACACGGAGAACAATGGTCCGTTTTGAGTCCCACCTCCTCTCTCTCTCTCTCTCTCTCTGTGTATCGACGCTTTTACGTATTCTACGTGTGACCAGTCCTCTATTAGACTCGCAGATTTTTTTGCACAACAACACCACGAGGCAGTTACGATTTACTGCAGCCACAGAGCACTGCAGCATGGCATATGTGTTTGCCGTCGGTTAGTGCTTGCGCACTTTATAAACGTTCTCGCGCAATCGCCCGGGAGATACATAGCGGCCCGAGCGTCGGTGTTCGCTGAGAAACGTGAAAATACCCGATCGCTCTATCGTTAAAAATGAAAAACCCGATAACATCGCCGCGGATGATCGCGAACGGCAAATTATCTCCTTATTTTCATCATAAAATTCAATTTAGAAAATTAATTCATTTAAAAAAAAATTAATTAATTATTAAAAAAAGTCAATGGTTTATAAAAAAAAAAAAACATAATTAATTCCTTTATTTATTTTAATGAATTAACATTGATTTTCAAGATTTATTTATCATTATTTCTGCCGACGCACGATGGATTCAGTCGATATGCACGCGATATCGTAATTCAATGTTCCTCGTACTCGTCTTATCTCCGAAATGACATTGCGCCACGATGAATCGTTCCCGATTGTCGAATATTCGATGAGCATTGAGATTACGAACGGCGGATTTTAAAGGAAACAAATATACACCGTCGGATAATCTTTAATACACCGGGCGAGCACGTAATCGTTTCATAACCGGGCTGGCCTTGAATTCGGACTCGGACCACCGATGCGTCCGAGAGTGCCGATATTCTAATTTTCCGCTCACGTACTCGAGACACGATGGGAGAGGTATCCTTCGATCGATCGAGCGTCTCCTTCGGACGCTTGGGCGTGCAACAGTGAGGCGTAATTTTTTAATCGATGCTTCGTCAATCCTGCAACCTTGCCGGGGGATCATCGGATATCCGGTCATTCGTTGCACGTCGAGATCTTTTTCCTTCGTTGTTTGTCTCCACCGATAAAGACGAATGCCACCATAGAGCATAGCCATTATCGATTGGGACGCCTTCAATAGCACACAGTTCAATTGTAAAACTCGTTCGTTAGTACGGAAATAAATGGTACGTCGCAAAAAAATTTACAAACGTTCGCAACTTCGTTCCAATTGGGGCATCTCAATTATCTAACACTTAATTATCGGATCAAAAATCTTACACCGCCGTTTCCTTGCACTACTAAAAAGTTTACATATTCAATATGTAACACATTGAATATGGTAAGTTTACAACATTTCATTGTAAGACGCGCCAAACGGTTGTGAATTTAAAACGTAACACGTCCAATATACTCCACATGTGTGAACTTACACGCAAGTAACATTACACCGACGGGGAGGAAAGACGGCTCTCAAGAGCGGCGTTGGATGAGCGTCACTGTTATTCTGCAGGTAAAGTTAACCACATGGCGGATTACCACATGGCGGTTGATTAACAGTCAACAGAAGGGGCCTCGATCGATCGAAGTTTCTATAATATATTTTTGTTGTAAGCGAGCGAATAAGAAAAAAAAAAAAAAAACGAAATGACCAGCGATACCCGTATCTTATCGTGAGTTACTAACTGCCGATGAAAACAATAAGAAACCAAAAAAGTCCTTGGAGTCAAAGTTGCCACGCTTTTTTTTTTTTTATTTCTCGGATCCGAACGAAGCCTACGTCTCTATGTCCATGTCGTCGTGTCGACATAGGTATAACGTAAGAAAAACTTTGATCGCGCGGGCATTCACGTTCCTCCCAAGTTATAATGCCGCTTGTGTTGGTGGTTGTTGCTGACTTTTACTCCGTTCCTTCTATTTCTCAACAGCGCGCATGGCCTCTCGAGAGACTTTGACTTTTTACGTGCCGGTCACGTACCTTTACTCGATGGACCGTACTGTCACGGACTGTGGAAGCTTACTCGCCCGGCACTTTAATTCATAATCGTCAGGATCTTATCGACCTACGGACATTCGACTCTTGCATTCCCGTCGTCGACCCGACGACGGCATATCGTGGTCGTGAATTCGCTAGACAACATCCTTAAATACTAAGCATTTCGCTAATGGCATACATTACAGTTTAGTATAGAACAGTCAATCGGTATAGTTTAGTATACAATAGTAAATCAGTACAGTTTAGTATAAAATAGTGAGCCAGAAAAGTCAGACAAGTGTATTAGAGTATAATATAATAAATCAGAACACTAATCTTTGGTAAATAGCATTAGTAAGAATGCTATTCTGACCTTTGTTATTTCCACAGCGAAAGTAATTACCGGGCGATGGTGTGGGAAATGCAAAAAAAAAAGGGGTTTATTTCGAGTAGATTCAGTTATATAATGGCTGCTTCGTGGAATTTGAAAACAGTGACATATACGACGCCGTTTCTCGGCGCTGTTTTGTAACGTAAGTTTTACACACACGAACTGACCATACCGGCGCGTTTGGCAATCGATTCGGTGGTATTTTTTGCAACTGGACCACGGTAGGCTCAAACATCGTAAATAGGGTCAAATCCCATTCCACATTCGTTTAACGAGGATTCATAAAATTTACGCATCTACGCTTTCGAACTTTAATCTGCGGTCGTAAATCTTTTGAATCTCGCTCCCATTTCCCGAAACAGAATTCCTCAGCGAGAGTTAATAATCTCGCTAAGGAATTCTCATTGCCGTAACTATCAATAGAGTCATGGTCACTGCAGCTCGCTTTCGTCATCGCGAAAGAATGATCGAGCGTTCGACCTCGTCATTTTTTTCAATTATTTTACCTCAAAGGCGTCTTTCTCATTATAATGATATCGGTTAGAATATACATGTGTTTCACTTTCTGGCAACAAAGACCGGGGTGAGGGCAAACATTTTGAATGTCCGAAATGTAGGACCGCCAACATTTCGAAAATTTCATCGTTGCGAATATTAAAACGTCGAAAAATGAGTAGCTCGAAAATTGTATTTTCGATAAATCCCCAAGTCGAATAACTGTTTCACGGAATGATGATATTTTCGGGCGCTTTTTTTATTCGACCGGTTCGAAAATACATTTTCAGACCGGATTTTTAGAAAGGCTGAAATTTTGGGGTTTAACACCGAGACAAGCTAATATTTTTTAATAGCCTACATATCTATCGGAAGTATGTCGAGAATACGGCTTTCGAATGACTAAAGCTTGAATACGCCCAATATCGAAGGACCGAAATATCGAGAGTCGGAATAGCGAAAGTGAATGGGAAATGGCAAGAATCGATGAAAATTCCATTAAAAGAGCTGACAAATTTGCGAGCTGACGTTTCGAAAGCTGGCGCTATTCTGACCGTTTAGCGAAAGACCAGAAAGTCCCTCGCTATTTTGACTGTCGAGCACAGATTAAATTTATAAAGCCGTCATCGAATCAGAGTTAAAAGTGTAAAAAGAGTAAACGTGGTGAATATGAACCACCTTGATTATCTCCATCAATGATACTTCAACCGGGCAATATTCATCACTTTAACCCGATGTTTTCGATCATAGATTTTTTTTACTCACCCTTTTCATTGATATCCCAGACCACGACGATCGCACCAAGATCGGCGAGTCTAAGGGACAGCAATCTTCCAAGACCGCCCCCACCGCCGGTAACGAGGGCAATTTCGCCGGCGATGCTCTTCATCTTGTATTTACGCGGTATGAAGAGCTTGACGATTCCCTCGAGGATCGCCAACAGCGAAAGCATAAGAAAACCGATCACTTCACCGACCGAGCGTAGGAACGACATTGTCGCGATCGTACAGTTGAATGTTCAACTCGATTATGAATTGTCGTTTATCGATCACAGTTCACGCGTTAATTGTTCGCGGATCAGTTTCGAAGCCCGAATTTTTTTTTTTTTTTTCACTTGTCGCTGTCAGTGAGTCCATTCGGTGCGGTGATAAGTCGTCATCACCGGCGAGGAAGCTTCGTTCGCGCAAAGGTGTCGGGTAGTGTATCGGCTCGGAGGATTCTCCTTCTCGCAGCTCGGAGCACTAAAGTCGGCAAGAGTTTCGAGCGGAATGAATGAACAGACTGGACGATAGTCGGGAGAGCCGTTGTGTTGCCGCCACTCCGATTATCGTCGCACGCGGCTGCGCCGACAGTCCAGAGACGGTCTCGGACGAATGTAAATGTGTGTTCCCACGTGTTCGATCGTCCCTTGGACTTTTTTTTTTGTTATTGCATTTTTCTTTTCTTTTTTGCTAGCACGAAACGCGGGGACTTGCGTCGGCTTCGATACGCCGACACCAGAGCTCAGTGCCGCGGGTGATCTTCCTCGTATTATCTCCGCTGAAAAAAAAAACCAAAGATAGTGTTACGTCTTATGAATTTTCTGTTAAATTCACTTACGCAAGTGGCTAAAAATTCATAGATATATGATAATAAAATAATAGAGTCAGTGAGTATATAAAAACAATAGTCGAGTAATAGTAAAAATCATATTGACGAAATATTCACTGTGCGGTAATTGAGCATTAAACAATTAATAATTCGCAATAAATCGCTGCATGATTGTATTCAGTGATTGCATTGAAATAATCACATAACTAAAAAAGTTGAACAAAGAGGATATTTGAATCGCTCGCGTTGCATCATCGGCAGCGAGAATGCCTTAGGTATTCTCTACCCATTGTTTTAATTGAAACGCAGAAGGCAATACGAATATTTTGCTACATGCGAAAGGGGACGCTACCTTACTCTGGCTACACCGCACGCAGCGATGTAGCCATAGAATTGGTATGACTGTCCCGAGGCGAGCGATTCGAAAAATCACCGTCCGTGCTAACGATTGCAGCACCTCTCAGGACCTAATAATAATAATCATCATTATTATTAATGTTTACAGAAAGGAAGCATAAACTTATATAATCCTTCAAAAAATATATATCTGATATCACATAGACATACGAGGGTCGAGTCTACTTTTAAACTGGTTCACTGTTTCAGCGCAAACTATCGTTGTTGATAAGGTATTCCGTGCGTCGCTAACTATGCAAAGCATTATTAAAAATATTGTGCCGGACCTCGTCACCGTCGCGGTTACGACGGCAAGGCACGATAATAAACCATACACTGCGAAAAAAAAAAAAATGGTGGATCAAACAAATTCGCGGTCACGCACGTTCAAAGCCGTTATTTAGTTCGTACAACTAAATCATTCTTTTTTTTGAACGATTATTCGCTTCAGTCGATTCAAAATATTTCGATTCAAACAAATTTTTTTTATTATACCAACTAAATAACGCTTTTGAACGTGGGGGAACGCACCTTGGTTAATCCAGCCATTTTTTTTTTCTCAGTGTAATCATGTAGGAATGGGAAAGAGACCCGATCGCAACATCCAATGAAACTACTCTCGATATGTAATTTGAGTAAACTCGTTCCTCGGTCTGCCACGGGTTTAAGGGCTCCTACAGTGCTTTATACGGATTCGATGTCGTGGTCGCGAGATCTCGCACTGGTCATCGCCCTTTTTCAGAGCACCAAGGTGTAGAGAGACGGAACAGAGTGCAGGGCAGTGCAACCTGAACGGTCAGGGCTCTTAATCCACTAAGATAAATGTACCGATGCTCGGACGGTTAAGGAGATCACCAAATTCCAGCAGTTATTAATTGGTCAGGAACATTTTTTTTTTGCGAAAATAACTGAAAGCAATGTTAAGCTGATAGTACCTAGTTTCCAAAACACGTCGATTAAATACAAAAAGATACATTTTTTTTTTTATTACAGAAATAACGAGAGAGTCCAAATTTAGTAGTCTACTGACGTGGTTTTTTTTTTTGCGCGTCCCTATATTCGGACCCTGCATGTCCCCATGTATATGTTTCCGACTTACGTATACATAGGTGCATATGTATATTCTGATATACATATTTTTAAATGGATCGTTATCGATGATATTTAACGACAACGTACATCCGAGTCCATATTGCACCAATAATAAAAGAGAACAGACGATCTACAAGATATTTCGATAGGTGTTATATTCCCGCATCATTAAGATAACACGCTGCAGTTGTGTCATACGGATTATTGAACGTCCCATGTAAGTGCCGAAACCATAGAACAGCAAGGATCGATTCGAGGGCTCGAGAACCCTCGAGCTCTTTTTTAGCTTTTCGAGGAAAGGAGTGTGTCTCCCTACAGCGTTCAACTTCGTTCCCAACCGATCGATAATATTCACCCCAAGTAAAAAAATATATTACATCAGATAACCGATGACGCACTCGGGGCCGTTGCAGCGAGAGACCTCGTCGGGGCTCGACGGTGTCCGACGGAAAATGAAAAAAAAACGAGTCCAAACGATTTTGATTGATACAAATTTGGAGCGCGCATAGTCAAATGTACGCGTTTCATGGTTGCCGTGCAGCATTTTATTCCGATCCTCAATTTCTGACGGCTGTATCAAGATAAATATCCTGCCGACGACATAATGGGCCACGAAATTTCATAAGTCTCGCATCGAAGCATCTCCGCTGCAGACGCGTTCGTTAATTTCGATGGTTTCGTAATTCGCGCGATCCTCGAGACGATCGCGAACTCCCAGCGTCATCGAGAGAAAACCCGCAGGAATGTACAGTGGAAAAAAAGAAATTATGATTGGCTCAACCGAGACTCGGGCAGATGCGTTCAAATGCCTCGCCTCGATCATACCGCGATTGACTGATGCGGATAACCGTTCGACAAATTAATCTTTTGGGTTGCATCAAAGAAAGAACGCATATCGGTAACCATCCTTTTTTTCCAGCGTGCATATCTAATAGCGCACTGAGAAAAAACTCATATGGTAGATACTACCCAGAGGGGACGACTATATTTTATAGTTACGACAATGACCAAAAATTATATCTCTAACTATAATTATAGTTTAATCAATTGAGTATATATGATCACAAACTATCTATATAGTCGTCCCCTCTGGGAACTTTTCGCTATAGTAGGAAATACCATACTTTTTTCTGGGTGCGCTATGACGATCCGTTATCACTGTATCGCGATTGCGAAAGCATTATGCCCATTTTCTGTCTTCTCGTTTTGTGTCTGGCGGTGATTAAGGGTTTATCGCTTTGCTCGAAATTACACGTGGTTACCTGAGGCAAGACTTTAAAAGAATGTATATACATTTTTTTTTTTACTCGCAATTCATCTCCGAGGATGGAAACCGTGCCGGTTACGAAGAACCGATTTTATGTCCGGAGTGTACGACCGCCATATATATCCGTCGTGCAATTACGCTCGCCTCGTTTCATTCCTATTTTTGTGTCTCTCTCCGAGAATACCAATTTATGTCATACGAGAATTTTTTAACTTCGCGCGAGAATCATTGTGAGGCCGCACGGCGCGCGCATCATTCGAGTGGGCTGAAATACGGGGGACTTCGTATTGCTATTAGACCGGACCGGCGTCCAAAGGAGAGTAACTTTCTAGAAAGAATATACAATCAAATCTTTACGTGCCGAGCCGCGTCGGGCACTTTCATTTTTACGACTCAAAGGTCTTCCCGCAGATGTTTTTTTTCGTCTTTTTAACTCACCCGAACAATTAATGGTCCGTCGTAATATATGCGCGATTTATAACGAAAAAGATTCATGTTTTTTTTTTTTTGAAGAGCGTTAATTTTTTGCACAGACACCCGAGTCGGCGATTTCATTTATCGGCAAGTTATTCAAGTTGTCTTTTGATACGGCGTGCATTTTATGACCTGATCTTTACGGTGTTTTTCTGTACTTTTTCCCCCTCGAAATGAAACTGCCGTCACTTGACGCTTCTACTGATTTGCAGCCGCCTACGTGTTTCTCACTCACGTGCTCCGTTTGGCAGACTGGCTTGTTTAACTAAACTGTCCACTGGACAAAAGGAATTTTGCGCCATTTCTAAAGAAAAAATTGTTTCCGGTACTTTCAAACATGTTTGTTTAAAAGTACCGAAAATTCCTATCTATCCAGTGGACAGTTAAGCTGATCGTTCTGCACAGCTAATTGGGCATTTGGAGCAAAAACAGATTTATCGACACACTCAAACTTTTTTTGGTAAATTAATTTTTGTTTAAACGTGTCGAAAATTCCCACCTACCCAGTAGATCGCTTAGCCGTTTCGGTCTCCACAGCTCCGTTGTGATCGCGAAATCTATCATATAACCTGAGTTGCGTCCTGTCCAATTTTCTCAGATATTCACGCTGATCTCGAAAGTCCCAGCGCGACAAGATTGTCCGCTCTGATCGGACCGTTCGTTCGAATTTGTAAGACTTATATGTGAATAACTATTGCGAATTTTGAAAAAACGACTTCGTAACTTGCCTCCGTTCATGACCAACTACCTTCCGGCAAAGTAGGCCAAAAACAACATGTACGTCAAAGTACGGCAAAGTACGCCAAAAACTACTGTAGTAAAAATGGAGACAACGTGCGTTTGTCTCCATCCTTGTCACTTTTTCAAAGTAATGATTTACTTTTCTGAATTAATATTAAGTCTGAAATTAATGAGACGTGTTTTTGAAAAAAAAAAAAAAAAGAAACCGCGTCTTACGTTTCTCTGATTTCTTTCAAGTGTGTATTTGGCGTCGACTTCCTTGCCTTGTTTACAGGTACTTTCAGTTTTTACCGATCGTTTGCAATCGTTCCCCGAGTACCCCTGAAGTTTACTTCCATCTCGTCATTATCGAGTGTTCGAAAGAGAAAAAAAAAAAAGAAGAAAAAAAAACATAATAATAATAATTGTGTTACTCAACAGTTTCGTTTACCCACTGACATAGTCCCGTTGCGCCGACTCGCGCGGTCGGGCTGGTGACCTAAAAATGCCAGAGTTGCTTTATTACTGTGACATTAAATCATCGGGTTGTACGAAATGACGAAAAAAAATGTGAAATATTTCATCGGGACATTGTCGCGATGCGCAAGATTATCTGCGAACTGTTTGTGAAAAAATTAATCATGGCGATTTGCTTTTGAATTAAAAAAAAAAAATAAAAATAAACATGAGATGAGGAGAGAGTTTGTGCCAATAAAGAATGCAAAAATCGCGGAAGTACCGTTATCTCTGACACAGGTAGATAAATGAGCATATATTACGATTAAATTTAAAAAAAAAAAAAAAAACTATGGCATCTGCCAATTTGATTTTTTACATCTACAAATGCGAGGTGGTATACAGACAACGTAAAAACTTCCTGCCGTGCGTATATTGATATCTGGTCTCGGCGAAACGGAGGCTCGATCCTAGTGTACATAATAATAACGTGCGTATATACACTGAAAAAATAAAATGTGCAGTGAAAGGCAAAGGATTCTAATGGAAACCGGTCATGATGTATACGCGAGACGAATTGTGTATGCATTGAGGTGAGACATGCAGGCCATGGCGGCACAGCTGTACTTAAGAATCCTTCAGGCTAATGAGACAGTGATAATTGAAAACAAAATAAATAAAAAAAATACATAAATATAATCTAAAAAAAATGACATAAATATAATGAAAACAAATACAATGCAATAGTCGTTTCTTGCGACTGAGTTCGAAAAGCATGAAATCTATTGAAAGTGTTCGTTCGCGGATCGCAAAGCCGTCGATCCATAATTTTTTCAAATTAACAATCATTAAGATGACTCAGCGCACTCATCCAACGATCATTGCCGATCTATTTACTTGTTTATTCACCTCCTATCGCTACCTCCGATATCAATGTAGAACAAGAACGCCGCTGCTCGAGGTCCGATAATAACGATTTATTGCATAAATCGTCTCGACGTCGATTCGCAGAAAGTGTCACAATTATTTGCAGCGATCCGTAAAGAGGAGAAGAAAAAAAGAAGAAATAGAAAAAAAAAAAAAAAAAACATGCCGCAATGATCTACGATCGTTGAGATCGACCGCACTGAATCTCCGCACTGTTGCATCGATCGAAGGCGAATAAAAAAAAAAAAAAAGGAAGTAGCACGATTTCACTCGAGTCTCGAAGTACAATTAACCGACGAATAAAACAAAAAAAAAAAAAAAAAAAAAAAATTGACGATTAACGGAGAGCCCTCCGGTGAGTTGAACAGTACAAGGATAATTGTATGAAATTTATCGGAAACGGAAGTGCGTCCGGCTCCGGTGAAACTTTTGGTATGAAGTCGAGGTTGCGCGTCGACGTGCAAACTGGCGTCGCGGGGAGGCGTCGATGCCGCGGTTAACACAGCAATGACAATAAAAGAGAGTACATTGTGCGGGATTACCTATAGCGAGACGATAAGCAGTCGGGAGACAGCGACGGATCGGCAAGTAGTTTTTGGTCTCTCCGCACTGTCCGTACACCGATGGCGCACTCTTTTGCTCTCTCGCGGGCTCTCTCTTCTTCTTCTTCTTCTTCGTCCAATGTGGTTGGACTCTCGCACCAGCAGAGGCCGCGGAGTCTCTCCCGATGCCGATGGTTTGCACGAAGCCGACGCACACGGGCACACGCGGCCGAGCGAAGAGAACTCGACTATCAGAACGTTGAACGAATGTAAAGGAAACAGCGCGTGCGGCAGCAAGAGCGGTGGCGATCGCACACCGGAGAACGCGTTCACCTCGCCAGAAATCCGGCCACTGGAACTCGCACTCGCGAGCGCGGCAGGCCCGGGAATGAACGGCGAACCAGCGAACGAACCGATTCCCGGGACGACGGAAGGAGGCATCCGCGCGGCGCTACACCGCTGTACCTCAGGACTCCGCTAATATACGGATTTAATTGACATACCTCTTCCGCAGCGGCCGACGAATGCGTCTGCGGACGAAGACGTAGCGGTAAAATGGGGGGGGGGGGGGGAGAGAGATTTTTCATTTTTATTATCTTGATTAATTATTGAAATTACACTTTTGCATTAAGCTACTGGCCGATGAAAGTGCGAAAAAAGTTTATTGTCGAAAGTACACTGAGAAACGAAATGATTGGCTTAATGAAAAATCGCGGTGACGTACGTTCAAAGCTGTTATTTATTTTGAAAAAATAAAGAATCGTCCTGTTTAACGATTATTTTCTTCAATCGGTTCGATATTTGTCGATTCATATGTTCATACATTTTTTTTAATGAGATTTTTTGGACGCTTTGGAACATTCTGAAAATGTTTGCATGAAAATCTCAACGAAACAAAATAATATTTAACGAAAAAAAATTTTCCTCTATGAGGAAGCGAAAATTGATGAAAAAATAGAATCTCCGATCATTGCCCTTGTTATTTTCACCATTTAATTCTTCAAATTTTGTTATCTCGGTTCGTTATTAATAGTAAACTTCGCATTAAGTGTTGAGGCGATAAAACGACGAAGAGTAAAGGAAAGTGTTCGAGAAGCAAAAAAAAAAAGGTAGATCGATCATTAAGTGTGTGGGCTTTGGGCGCGTGTGCCTCGTTTATTTGCACACTCGGATAAGTTACAGAGTCGGAGACATATATATATATATATACATATATAACATACAAGTAACATGAGATACGAGCCTCGACGGGTACAGGTACGGATTCATTTATTTCCTGGTAACTATACAGCCATGTGCATTCCGTAAGAAGTATACAACTTCCTGGTATAAATAATGATAAGCGATCAGCCTGCGGTCTGTCGACCCTGCCACACTTTCTGTCCCTGACGGCAAACTTTGTACTGCCATAAATTAAGTTTTGATCAAATATCAACCGGGATAATGGCAAATTGAAAAGCGTTACCTGTACATAGTTTGTTTTGGCGACACGCGCATTTTTTAAATGAAATTTTGCGACTTGCATCTCAGTGGGCTCGGAACAGCATAGCTAGACGGAGCTCACTAGCTTCAGCTAATGTACAATAGTGCATTTTCATTCTCAAATAAGTATCAAGGATATTTGGGCCGAAAGGCGTTTCTGTTCAATCGCTATGAAACTTTGCTATCCTACAGGCAAAGACACTGAATTTGCAATTTTTTCAGATTTTTTGACCACGCAATTTTTTAGTAATGCGTAATACTTAAGGTACGTGCGGGGCGCGCACTGCGTATGTGATTATTGCAGTGCGCCCCGCAGTTCGTTTTTGATTTTTATCTGACTTCACAACACGTAACCCACTTGATCCTCTACAAGTCGACTACAGCCCAGAAATGGAGCAGGATAGTATAACAGATCCTGTCATAAAACCCCCACGAATTTACGTCACAAATATAGAAAGTTATGAGCAAATGTGCAGCGCACTAGAACAAATTCTAGGTAAAGACAGCTTCACCTGTACAGCCAGACTACGCGACACTGTTATTGCGCCATATACAATTGATGCCTATCGACTAGCGTGTTTCCGACAATACGCGGTTAAGCGAAGTTATGCGTTTCACTGAGGGCCTCCCAATTTGGCGGTTTTCGTTCTCTCCAGTCTTTGTTGGAATGCATATATGGATTATTTTGACCTGTTTGCATGACTTTTTGCAGTTGGAGTTTTTTAAATTTTCAATTTTTTATCATTTTATCATATTTTCAAATTTACCAATCATCCTGAGGTGGTGCTCGACAATTTCTGCGTTCCCATTTCCGATTACTTTGGGACTTGGATCACTTTGAGACATAGTCAGCCTGACCGTATAGGTCGATTAAAAAAATTAATATCCCAACCGGTTAATGAATTATTAATAAATACAATATCCGATTGATAAGATACATTTCCAACACACATCCGGTAGCGATGTCTCGCCATAGAATTTACTTTGCATTTCCTTTTTTTATATTTTGTCTGCGTCCGATAACAGACCGTGTTTCGTATAGAGAGATTTTTGAACAATTTATTGTTGTTAAGTACCGTTATTATTGCCTTTCTCCAGACATAAGGACGAAAACCGATATGCCGTGATAGTTCGTGAGGAAATGGTCTTATTCCTGATTCCGACGGGCTCTGGAACGAGTGTGAGTGTTGGAGAGTAGATTTTTTTACGCACGGATCGAATCGGTCATGCCCCTCTATTCACGGTTCGCGGCTCACGAGCAAATTGCCTGTTCAGCCCGAGATACGGAGATATGTGCACGCTCGATATATGTTTATAATAAAATTGCTACCGTTGCGTCGACTTTGAAGCATACGAGGAAAAAAGTAGTTGGTATTCGCCACCGTCGAGCGTTATAAAAAAGATCTTGATGTCACATTAAGATCAGATTTCAGCGTCTTGAAAAACATCGGAGTGATGTCATTGTCTGTTGAATTATACTTGTCGCTGAGAGGTGAGATAGCGAAAGGTGCACAAGGAGCGAGTGATATTTCTCACCTGACGAATTCGCACGCGCCTCTTTAACCCCGCGCGTCAACCTAGTCAACCCCGACTCGTCTTCGCCTTTGCGAACATGTCTGTCGAGATGACATGACAATCCAGTAAATATTAAATATTGAATATTAAATATTAGAATTCTTTTAACTTCCATTTTCAAAAAAGTTATTTTTTTAAATAGAAATTTTTTCTTGAAACTCCTCGTGTCCACCGGAGGCATGCATTTTTTTACGGTTTTCGCGAGCAAGATGTTTGCTAGCCTGTGCTTGAATTGGCTTTATTACTCAGATATCCCACAGTTTGCTCTCTACCAGGAATCCCAAAGTGTGAATTATTCTAGTCCATCGTCGTGGCGTGAGCCTTAATACCTCCCCGAATACCTTAATACCTCCCCAAACATTGTCACAGACGACCGTGATGACAGACTTCTTTTTTAATCCCCTTAAATTAATTGGCACTTGGTTGGGCAGATGCAATCTCGACGGCATGCACAATTTCGTCGTTTTATATAAGAAATGCAGCCAAACGCATCGACCATTTCGTCTCCTGGTTGTCTATTAAGGTGCAGTGGATTGGAGACAAAAAAAAAAAAAAAAAATTAACGACCGATATGGGATGCATTCGTTCGATTCACATTGTCGTCTTCCTCATTCTTGGGGCCAAGGCAGCTGTCGGTGACGATAACACTGACAAAAGTGAGTTTTATTGTTTCCTTTATAATTGATCTCACGAGTGCCGTAAGTTCGTCTGTTCGTCGTTAGGATCTAACGAGATAACGTCTACAAACTGAGTGTGAATTCAATGAATAATCAGGAGCAGTGAAGTTAAATTACTTAAAGCGCTATTCGAACTACGAAATAATCTGTCGGATCCCCGAAGCGGGGGAAGACTTCAACGATTTTGCGCGTCCACTCGACCTTGTCCATCCTTAGTGCTGTTTTTTTTATTCATTTTTTTTGTTTCTGTCACTCCTGAACGTCCTTTCCGCGATTCGTGTTCGCGAGTTTATTATTCAGTGGAAACTTACGCGAGGTTACGCGCGTCAATGAGAAGAAAAAATAAAATATACAGCCGCACAGGGTTACGGATAGTTGCTTCGCGGACGTTCGGCTTTGGATTCTGAGCTCATACAGAATCTCTGGTGATTGTTGTTCATCGAAGATAGTAGATATGGAATTGGATCGTGGCACTGCAACGTGTTATATGTGACCTACGAGACAGTAGTCGACCCGGTGACAATGTTTTCAGTGATTTGGGTAAAAGTTGGGAAAAGCGAGGCCCGGTTCGTGTATCATTGATTTGGGTGCTAATCGAACTGGGCCATTATTTACCACTTTTACCGTACACGAAAATAATGCAGAAGAGGGTACAGTGAAACCGCGCTCGTGGACAAGTTTTTACATTCAACGAACATTTCGTGTCCGCAAATGTCCTTAATCTTTTTGTTGCCAATCTGACATGTTTTTTTTTTTTTCTGTGATAAAAAATGTTTGTTAACTTTAACATTGGGATTCGGGCGTGACCGAGTGCCAGTGCGAGTGCCGAAAGGAAATCATCCGTAAAGGGTACGAGTGTTTATACTTTTGCAAGTTCTTCCGTGCAATTGACACATTGAACCAATAAATTCCAACACTTTTTTTTTTACCAACATACGAAGGAGCCAAGAACAGTCTAAAGTTCACAAACTTTTTGTTCCTTGACGCGCCTCTACTTCATAAGCATGTTTGACTATCCGATATTACGATGTTTGCTTCTCCGCAAAGCGGTTGTATGTATGAACCTGCTACGCTACATGTATACTAAAAAAGAAATAAAATTAAAAAGATTTATTATAACGAGAGATGGAATGAACAATTTTTTGCGCTTACTAGCGCGTAACTAGACGAAGAAAAAAATACTGTTGCAAAAAAAAAAAAATCCCACGATCTACGACGTTTCAGAAAAACTTTGATGTACGCTGGTGTTACGCTAATGTAATGACCGTCCGATACGAGGATGTTTTGCTCGAATAAATTGATATATTAATTGTCTATTGACAGAGTTTATAATGGACACGTGCTCTGTTTTTTCCTTCTTTTTGCTTTTTCATATTTACGTAATCTACTATAATTGCGTTCGCAGCAATGTTGATTACGATGATAATAAGCTCGACAGCATTTACAGTGAAATATATGCTAAAGCGTCAGATCATTTTTCTCGTAGAATTCTTTCGTTGAATGTCGAGCCGTTTGTCACGTTGCAAGAGTAATGTGTTACAACGCAATCGATACGATCTGCCTATTTTGCAGAAACCAGAGCTGCGCAGTACTTAAAGTACATGAGTACTTTTTTGGTACTTAAAGTATGTACTGAAAGTACCAAAGTACTTTTCGGTACATTAAATAGTATTACTGAGTACTGAGACCAAAGTACTTGTATAATTTTGAGCATAGCTTCTTCTTTGAGGAGGCTATTCTTAAAATTGTAACAAATGAGAAAACCATGCGCAAATTACTTTGCATCTCTTTCGGAACGTAAAAAAATGTCTGTCTCGTAAAATTATTTTACTCTCAACTCAATATTTTGTATTTACATCCGAAAAATACGATTTTTCGTGCATAAAATCGAGACTTTCAATGTCCCACTGTACTTTAGCCCCAAAAAGGCCAGCGGATTCGTGTTCAGCGGGAAAAAATACGTCGAAATACGTCGCAGTTCATTTTTTAAAAAGAAAAAAAAAATTCGTCAAAAAATTGCAAGGCTACCGCTTTTGAGTCCATTTTTCGCGTTTTTCAACGTCCTCAAACGGCACGATAAAACGCTTCTAGAACTGCGGACAAGACCTCATCTTGTGTATTTTTTCCCGTAGAACACGACGATCACCTCGGATTTTCCCTAGCCCGATTGGGAGACGAGATATCGACCTTCGAAAATCACGAAAATCGACGTTTTTACAAAAGTGGCTCAAAAATTGAAAAATCGTTGTTCACTCTTTTTCTTTATTTGAAGTCGATATTCGACGTATTTTTTCCCGCTGAACACGAATATAACAATTATTTTACCACCAGCCCATTCTTTTCTCATTTATATCCCAAAAATGCGATTTTTGATGCATAAAATCGAGACTTTTTTCACTTTCGGCCACTGTACTAGATCCATACGTCCCAGATTCAGTTGTTATACATCCAGTCGACCTCCACTCACTACCCCAAGGTCCAGTCATTAGTCTGTTACCAAGGATTGGAATCGACGAGTGGACGTTTTAAAATAATGCTGACCCTGAACAGGGCCGTTTGATTTGAAAATTCTTCTCCAAATTTCGTACTCGTGGAACTCCGATTCTTCCGATTAAGAAGAAAAAGTACTTTGTACTTTGTACTTAAAGTACTTGTGGTACTTAGCACTTAGTACTTTAAATACTTTTTGGTACTTTGCGGAGCTCTGATAGAAACAGGATGTAGACAAATACCTCGTTTTCCTGCTCAACTCGATGAGAGTCACGCTATCAGTGTGTTAAATCTAGTGTCAGAACGTCTATAACACTTTTCACAAAATAAACAAGAAGGCACACTTTCTTATCTGTGATCAAGGAAAGTGAGTTAAAAAAGTCATTGACTTGACAAGCAGCAGTTCGATCAATCAAAGTTGTTCGTATAGATTCGAATAATTGCACTGGAAAATTATTTCGAGGTAATTAAAAAAATTCTCTCGATCGATCAGCGATTAGACGAGGATTGATATAAATTTTTGGAAAACATCATAGCGCATCTGAGTTGCAATCCCGAGCCAATGTGCCACCGCTCTGAAATGTCTCGCCGCGATGAGGCTCTCCATTGTACATCTAAATGTATTTAAAAATTCAATACAATTATATTACGAATGGTCGATGAACTCCTTTGTCTCGTCGTAGAATTCGTCCCGGCGGCGTCGAAGTCGAGGACCCCGGTCTCCAATGAGTGCGCTCGTAACTGCACGGTTGGCGAACAACCGAAGATCTGCTACTATAAGTTCACAGTGGAGAAGTACGCGACGATGGGCAGGGCCTGCGAGCTGTGCCCGGGAAATTCGCCGTCGAGATTGACCAACGATTGTCAATGTATAACGTTCGACGGTTACGAGTCCTCGTCGATCATCACGGTCAACAGAATGTATCCAGGACCGGCGATAATCGTCTGCCAGGACGACTTCATCGTCGTGGACGTGCTAAATCAAATGCCGGCGAAATCTACCAGTATTCATTGGCACGGAATCTTTCAACGGGGTTATCAGTATTACGACGGTGTGCCGCACGTGACTCAGTGTCCGATCGAGGAAGGCTCGACCTTTAGGTATCAATTCAAGGCCGCAAATGGCGGAACGCATTTCTGGCATTCGCACAGTGGCCTCCAGAAGGCTGACGGTCTCATCGGGTCGTTGATCGTTCGGGAGCCCCAATCGATCGAGCCAAATGGCCAACTCTGGGATTTCGATAGATCCGATCACGTGATCTTCATTACCGACGAGATTCACGATTCCGTTGAGAGCCATTTCCCTGGGACTTACGTCCGCAATCCGGGACAAGCGCCCGACAATTTACTCATCAATGGAATGGGTCAATGGACGGTTGGTACTTTAGTTGTCTGTGTTCATCCCCCTGTTCGATATTTTGAACCGACAACTTAACGTCAATGTCGGAACAGACCTTCTCTTCAGTTCAAACGTTAAAAACGTTAAAAATGTTATCGGTGAATGAAAACAATGTTGTTGCGATGATTTTCAGGATCCGGAGTTCGGAACCACGACGACGACGCCCTTAGCTGTTTTCAAGGTTAAGGCGGGCTTTCGCTACCGATTTCGTATGATAAACGGTTGCAGTTTGGTGTGTCCCGTCCAAATGACCATCGAGGGACACAGTCTAAAGGTCATCGCGACTGACGGCAACCACGTTACACCTGTTGATGTTACCAGTATCACTTCGTTCTCAGGTACAGACTCAGGACTGCAATTGTCCAATTGATATCCTTATTAATTTCGGCAAATCTTCGTTGAATTTATATACTTCGCAGCCGAGCGTTATGATTTCATTTTGTCTGCCGATAAGACTCCCGGTAATTACTGGATGCAATTTCGCGGTCTCGGGGAATGCGCCAGCAGGCAAGTGCAGCAATTCAGTATTCTTCGTTACGAGTCCGCTCCCACCGCGATCAGCGGAGCAAAACCGACTTACGCTCACGGCCTTAACGCCGGAATCGTAAGTTTTTAAAAAAAGCAAAGGAAGAGCTGAATCGATATGTCATTTGGATTAGAACGATTAGCGAGTGACGATGATTTTCAGGTACTAAATCAAATAAACTTCCGCTGCAACGGCCAGTCTAACGCGTGGAATGTTGTGTGCGTAAATCAGCTGGAAAGTTACAAAGATGTGCCTCCAAGGATCCTCAGAAAGAACGCTGACATTCGGCTCTACATGCCGTTCGGTTTTCACACTTACGATCTCAACGATATTTACGAGCCCCGCACGTACAAGAAGTTCATGGGTAATGTGTCCACGTTTCCAAATTAATCTGCGAATGTCCATACAGGAATATAAATATGGCACGGTTTTTCTTCTTTGTTCGCAGTCAACGGAGCTCCACTGAGCGCTCTGCTTGGGAACATAACGAACAAATTTCCGGCTACCTCGATGATCTCTCAACGACCAGATATCCCCGAAGATCAAATCTGCAACATCGACGACAAGGATACCAAGTGCAAGGGTTCTAATCCTTGCTCTTGCATTCACATTGAACCGGTTCCTCTCAATTCGGTCGTTGAAGTTGTTCTCCTCGATGAAGGTCCGTTTACGAGTAAGGTAAAGGCTCCAGTGACCAAACACGTTCCAGTGGCCGGACGCAACGTGCGTGCGACAGAGACGGAAATACAATTTTTCATACATGTCCGGGGACTGGGACTGCTGTCTTAGGTGTGCAGCCACTGGTCCTTTTGCCTTAACTGTAAAAACGATAAAGATCAATGTGGAGGCGAAACCAAAAATGTGAAGAGAAAAAAATGGACTAAATTTACAGCTAGAATTCCCGGACTCTCACATCCGTTTCACTTGCACGGTCACCCCTTCTACATTATGGGCGAAGGTTGGGCGGAGGATTACAACATAACGGGCTTTGATACCCGGAAAGCTATAGCTCTTGACAACCAGGGTATGATAAAGAGAAATTTGAAGAGGCCACTCGCCAAGGACACATACGCCGTACCAAATAATGGATACTCGATCATTCGATTCCTCGCGAACAATGCCGGTAATCAAAGAAAAAAATCGTTTTTTTAAACTGTCGTCGAGACGCTGGCGCGCGTCTTGATCCGATTCTCAACGATCCCAGTGAACACGTTTTATGGAGGCAATATAACATGGAAGTCACATGTAACTTTGGTTATGGTCAGGTGATGTTATCGGGGTATAAAATAATAACATTACAATAATCCAATGAGACTCTACGACGTTTGCATAACATGCTTATAATCGCTTTCGTGCAGAATTATGCGGTGAGTCTCAAATTGCTTTTTGACTATTGTTGAGTCGGAAATGGCAACTTTACCCGTAATGTGTGTGTAACACTCTACTTGCACATATATTATGGTGCATTACTGTGCTCACTGGGATGTAACTAGATATACTGTCATATCGATGATGATAGTTTTGTATGTTTTTTCGTCTTCCAGGCTATTGGCTGTTTCACTGTCATTTCTTGGTTCATTTAATGTCAGGCATGGCTGTTGTATTTCACGTCGGTAAAGACAGTGATATACCGCCGGTTCCGAAAGGCTTTCCAAAGTGCGGTAACTTCCTACCACCCATAGACGATGGCAAGTGATCGAGGGTCCGAAGAGACGAGAAATGCAATTGCACCAAAGATCTATTCGCGGGCTTCGAGTAGGAAGATTAAGAAAATAAATTATAACACTTTTATACAGCTAGTTAAATTAATTCCGATCTCGAATAAAAAGAGGTGAAAATGGCTTGGTCCATGATTCTCTTATCAATGACGATAATACATCTGTGCACACAGATTCAGTCACACGATCAATTATTCACGATCACGATTTAATCTGTAAGTTCAAATATATAATCATCGATTGTAATCGCAATAACAGGAAACCATTCTCCGTAATTTTCAAAAATTTCGAATTCCAGCATGGTCTGGTGCTAGAAAGTAACCACAATGAAACGACTTTTTTACCCCACAGCCCGCAGATGCGTGGCCCCATTACGACGTTTTATCTGCCTTCAGAACTTGTTAAAAGGCTCTTTCTTTGCCGTATGGATTAATGCCATAATAACGCTAACAATGCGATATATTTAAACGATATCGCGTGGACCCATTAAGGTGTTTTATTTGCGTTGGTAATTTTTTGAAGGGCTCTTTTTTGTAGCACGGATTAACGCCAAAATACCGCCAATACTGCGATATATTAAAACGATACAGCGTGGCCTTAAAAAGTTGCAATAATGCGGACGTAGAAGTTTACGTTTATTACGCTACAGCGTGCTGGTGCGCGGCGCGTTTGTGGCGTTATTCTGGCGTCATCCGACTTTTCAACAACACGTTTGGTTATCTGGCAAGTACCTACTTATCATCCAAGGCACCTTCGATGATTGGGCCAAACTAGCATTCCAATGTTCGCAACATCGGTACCAGGCTTTGCTCAACCATTGGCCACATCCGATCACCCTACATGGGGTAGCATACTTCTAATTTTCGTCACGAACCCTTGTAAACACAGCCGTGTGGATGCCCTCGGACGTCCCACGGTTTCGCAAATTTCAGAGGGAAACGGTGCACACCCTACTCATCTGTAGGTTAAAGAAACAAAAATATATTGGCTGTGCGGGAGCCAGGGCTCTCTAACCTGAGCTCTTCGATAAATCCCCCTCTACGCCTCTACGAACTAGACGGTTTCAGTAAGATGGGACTGTAGACAGTCTATGAGAGGTTCAATATAAAGTTGTCGAGGTAACGGCGTCCGTAGTCCACGTAGTCGCGCTCGATACGTGGATCCCGTAGGGAAAGGGTTCACCTTTATTATCGGGTACGTCGGCAAACTGCGTAGATACGCGGCTCCCGTACGGGAAGGGTTAATTATTCCCCGTTATTATCGAGTGCGTCTGCAAACTGCGGGTTAATAATAGAACACTATTCAGGAAAAAAGCGGGGTTTACCGCCGTATATTACGTTGCACTTCCTGACAAGCAATTTAGATATCCATTTTTTTATAACTGCACGTTCGTTATTTAAACGTCCATTCGTAATCAGATCGCGGAAGGTAATTATAGGAGGGACGAGCAATCATTTCCGTCTCGACGTTTTCAGATACAAGATGTGCAGACAGATAACAGAATTCTTTCAGGGTCCACGTTATCGGATTAATAAATTTCTTCTTTCATTAAACGGACAATGGGCGTATCAGGAAAAGTCCACGAGAAACTTTTTAGTCCCTGCGACGTTTTGTTGCTTTTTTTGCGGTCTTTTTGGCCAGGTATTTACTGGAAAGAACATGGACATAGCTATATTGACTAAAACAAAGTGTATAGTTGAGAAGTAAACTGGTTTTAATGCAGACACAAAACATTGTCGTTCATCGGAGGGATTGGTTGACCGTACTTCCGACATTTGGCCCATACTTAGTGCATATTGGATGTGTCATAAAAATTAGCAATTCCCTTTACTATACTGGCAAGGTGCGTTATCTTCAGCAAAACAGAACAATATGTTGGTAGCATACTTAATCTCAAACGTTAGATACGCCAATTGCTGGAACGCATATATGACGATTGGCATACACCTATGGGACCAGAAGAAAAAGTTTTGGCGCAATTTGCCGACGATGGTCGACTGTTTACACTAATGTACACAGGTAACATTTTGACCATGACGTGAGATCAATTCCATACCTTGGTGAATACTCGATAATTTTATTTCATCATAGACCAAGCTTGTTTTCGTAAAAAAAAAAAAATAAACTTCGAGAATTTTTTTGTCAATGTTAAAAATGTGCGTGCGCGTGTGCGTGTGCGTGTGCGAGCGCGTGCGTGTGCGAGCGCGTGCGTGTGTGCGTGTGCGTTAAATACAAACTTTCCTCGAGCGATCAAGCAAAAATTTAGCACACAGCACGTGTGGTCAATACTTAATGTGTTTTCAAAATATCTTAAAAAATTTGTAACGGTTATTTCTATGGGCTTGTAGTTTTTTCAATGTGTATTGTAATTGTTTCGCTAATGGGCTAAAAAGTTCAACACCAGTGGACTATGGGCGTCTAATGATCTGTATTAAATTTGGCGAAAATCGATCGGGCTGTTAAATTTTAATGCGATTTTGAAGTTTTTTTTTGCATTGACTGAAAAATTCGTGCTCCACTTAAAATACAAGTTTCCCTATCAAATATTTATCTACGGTAGAATTTCATTCATCCCAGGTAATGTGGGGGCAAGATACCTCCGATAAGCGAAATCTCGAATAATACTCGATCCAGAAACATTTAGTACTTTTATATATTTAATAAAGTTACGCATATTTTGACTGCATGCAACAAAGTAGCAGCCGCAGACTACTTCGCACGTATCGCACAGGCCAAACTGCTCCGTTTGATTTATTCGAGTTTCTACGTATTATCCGAGTATATGGCTCGATTAATACGGAGTGCTCGGATGAGTTTGGTACCTCGAATAACGTCTAATCTCAGTTAATCGAGGGCCAGATAATCGAGATTCTACTGTATCAGTACAATAAGTGATAGATTCGTGATCAGCGTAAAAAATACATGATACATGATCCAAAAAATATCTCTAACGACAAAATGTTATGAACATTTATGAGCGATATTTTTTCTTCCCAATGTATTCACTGACAAACCCAAATGCTTATCGTATTGTACAGCAAAAAATACACGACGAATGTATACGATGGAGTTAATAAAGTTTGATAAAGGTTTGATTCCTTTTTGTAAAAATCAAAAGTTTCACAAACTGATTCGAAGCACAGCATTTTATGTGTTTTTTCGTGCTGAGCACAAATCTGCCATCAGTTTTGGTCTGAAGTTAAGTGCGACGTTGCTGGTTGTACAAAATGAGAAGATTTTCTGTAACATTTTTGAAAATGTTTGAACTTCACTAAAGGACAAACAAAAAGAGAGATAAGATTTCCGTATCATTGCGGTAGATAATATGCAGCGAAATTGTATTAATAAAAAGCTGAGATTTTAAATTTTCACATCGCCCCTCATAATTTCCCTTTATTCACAAAGCTTGCGCTATGAGGAAGCAAAAAATTACAGGAAATGCTTTCTCGCAGAAGAAACTTTGCGATGAAAGGAAATGATAAAGAAGCGATGTGAAAATATTAATTTTCAGATATTTTTAGTGTGGTTGTATATTTCGATTGTGCTCTACCTGACACTATCAACCATGCCACGTATTGTGATGGTTAACGGGTGGGCAAATATAACACCAGGAACAACCCTATTTGCCATTCCCATCTATTTCACCCCGAACGATGAGGACCACTACATCTTGATTCAATCTTACGTATGCGTCAGTATTGTCATCATACTCACGATACTCATTGCGGTGGACGGTATGTTCGTCGTGTTCATTCAGCACGGTTGCGGTATTTTCGCCGCAGTCAGGTAATAAAGCTAGTCCGTCTATTGAAATATAAAAAATAATCTGCCATTAAAATATCGAAAATGTTGTTGTGTTATCAGTTACCGATTGGAACATTTGCTAGACCGTGAAGACCTAACAATTGTTCTTCATCCTCGTCTTAAAGATGATAAAACATTTTGGATCGTGGCCGATTGTATAAAAAAGCACAAGGCAGCCATCGAGTAATTAAATAGACTAGAATGATTTTACTTCTTTAATTTATATAGTTATAATCGAGTAACCCAACAAATATGTTGGTATCTAAGGGCTTCTTTATATGAATGTGTATAGACATTAATTATATAGACATTCATTTATTATGAAAACTCAACCAGATTTGCCGACGATCTTGCCGCTGTGTATTCATGGTCGTTCTTATCAATGTTAGCTATCAACATGCTGGCCATGAGTTTCACAGGACTTCAGGTTCTTATAAACTAGTGTCACGAAAAGTATTAGTAGGATTTCTAATCTGAACATTTTATATGATTGGTAGGTAATGACTGCGGCTACTCCGGATTCATTGGATGAAGCGGTGCGACAAACTGTGTTTGCCGGTTCCCAACTATTACATCTCTTCTTCGAGAACCTATTTTCTCAAAAACTCACTGATCAAAGTGCCGAAGTTTTCCAGGGAGTGTGAGTTTCCATTTTTTAAAAAATTAATAATTTAACGTTGAAAAATGTTATTAGTAAATTGCAGAACCAGGTCAAAGTGGTACATGTGCTCAATAAGAACAAGAGTTCTGCTGCAAGTCATCCTAATGAGAAGTGCAATACGCTGGGAAATGAAAGCCGGAAAATTGTTCACTATGTCCATGGAGAACTTCAGCGCTGTATGAAAAAGTTATTTTTTATTGTCGTAATTTCACAATCAGCCCTATACTGCAATCTCATTGCAAAAAATTATTATTCCAATTGCAGGTACTTCGCACGTCCATGTCATACCTGACCATCTTAGGTTCAATGGCATGAACACATTATAAATGTACGCGCAATGCAAATTATATTTTCCCGTGAGGCGGAATAGCAAAGTCTCGACGATCTCGAGTAACGTATGAATTTCGAATCTTCTATCGTGTATTTAGTTTTAGGGCTCGTGTATAATGGATGTCCACGCTTCTGGGGGGGGGGGGGGGGGAGGGAAGGAGGGGTTCTCAAATTGGGACTTCGCATGTCGAGGGGGAGGGGAACCGCAAAAATTTCGTTTTCGCTATTTGAAAAAAGTGTGTACACTGTTGTATGAAAACTGTTGTACACTGTACACTGTTATACAGCGAGGACCAGGTGCAACTAGACTGCTGAAAAACCATGGGGAGGGGATACCTGAAATATCATTGGCTGCAGCCTTCGCTCGGCAGTGGGTCTCAGCTCGGCCGCGATCGGATCCATATGCGGCATCGGAGGGAGCCAGTGAGAGAGTGATGGCGGGGGAAAACCACCTACGTAATGCAGCTACGTAAGGAGCAGGGTAGTTGGAGTAAATAGTCCTCAGTAATTGGCGTCGAATAATTTTCGCGTTCTGAATGTTATTTTGTCTGAATTTCAATATTCAGAGAAGGTGAGTCGAAATATCGTATGAGTAATACTGAAAAAAAAAAAATCTACGCTAAAGGAATCGTTTGCGGTATGTATCGGGATTGCAGTGAATCTTAATGGAGTTAATAAGTGAGATTGAGAAAAAAATTCAATTTTGGTAACATGGCAATAATTTTTTATTGATAATAACAATGATAAATTCGTATGAAGATGATAAATAAAGTTGAGTACTTAAAATATTTATGATTAAATAACACGATGTGAAACTTTCGAGGTCTGTGATTCTCGCCCATGCTGTTATAAATAACATTCAACATTTTGCTGCCGTACAATACCCTAAACGATCATACACCTCATGGATCAAGTTGTCGATATGTTGGGGCGTAAAGTCAGCCAGATTGTCTCGAATCCATTGCTGTAATTCTGCCTCGTTTGCGATGGGAGTTTCGTAGAGTTGCCACTTCATGTAACCCCATAGAAAAAAAAAATTTAATGGCGTCAAGTCGGGTGACCGCGGAGGCCACAATATTAATCCGAATATTCCAATCCATCGATTGGGAAATGTTTCGGTCAGCGGAGCCCTTACGGCCAACGTGATATGTGGAGGCGCTCCGTTTGTGCTGATACCATGGATCCTAAACATAATCAAACAAGCATATGAGTATTGAAAACAAACTGCATGATTTTGAAAATAGGTGCTTATTTGCTATGATAAAGGGATCGTTACGGAGTGCACGCTATAGAACACATATCTAAAGAAAAAATTACACTGCAATGTTGTTCTGGATTTCTGCTTGTTTGGGCTTCTAGATAATTCAACGAACAGAATTTTCACCGAAGCAACGGTTCGTCATTGTTTATGAGCTCGGTCATATGCTCGCAATCTCTGGCAATACTCCATGCGGTGCTCAGGATAACCATTAAGGTTATCCCTTCTGAACGCTGTGGGCCTTGTAGGGGAACTACTTTTCAGTCAAAAAATGTCTCTTTATCTTTGCTGTAGGATCAAGTCTTTCAAGTTTAAAAGTCTTGATCCTACGAGAAAGATGAAGAGAAAGCAGTTTACTTAATCTGCCTAGGAATTGCAGAGCCACTCCTCTGGATGCATGTGTCGATGAAGGGGTTGCTCCTATCCAACAGTATCACAAGATATCTCTTACTCCAATTGTTGCAGAGGATGCAAAAAATAATAATTTCAGAACGAACAAATAAATCTTGCTTATATTTTTTTTTTATGTTTACATTTTTTTAAATCATAATAGTTTTGGACTATTTTTCCTACTTTCTTTGCATTACTTTGAGATTAACAAAATCTTGTGCCACTTTTGATATGGGGAAACCTTTCATCGATATCGGTAATCGAATTGCGTAATAACTCATTTGTATCAGCATTTCGATACAATTCCATTGTACTCGATATTCAAATTTCGGGGCATTGGCTAAAACATATTATTGTGCCCGTAGATCTGTCGTACAAAAATACGGCTTTTCATTGCGCTCGAGCGTAGTCGATACTTGCTGAAAAGGGATCCCTCGAACCCCCCACTCAATGGTCGACGGCATCGTTTCATCGGCTACCTGCGTTAACTGGCTAACGATGCCGATGAGAACCTTCACTTCACGCGCACGCGCTCTTGTGGCCGTCTAGTTTCACTTGGACATCGATGTATACTGTAAAGCTTCAATAATTAGGAAGTATTGTAGGAAGTGAGATATTCCGATGTGCAATGGAGTAAAAACAAGAGACGAGTTACAGGACGCAGGGACCGGGCCACGATTCGTTGAGTGGTTGGGCGTGTGGCCCAAAACAAACAAAAGAAGCGAGTTTCAGTTTACATTCGAGATTAAATTTAATTTTTGGTTAGGAATGTATATGTAATGCATCCTTAATGACTACCTAAATCACAAGTAATGTCTCATTTATAATGTTCGACGAAGCTTATAGGGCATTTTAATAAAAAAAAAATTGCAAATTAGGAATAGCGCAGTCGGTAGCGTGTTAGGATAGGTAGGCATAGCGGTTAGGTAGACTGTTTTATCCCCATCCCAAGCCGTTCTTTTCGCTGCTATAGGTATTTCGAAACTATGCGCTCATACATTTTTTTGTTTGTTATCAATATTTTTATATTATTTATTTCGATTATCATAGTGTATGGATTATTAATTTATCATTTAATATAAAAAAATATATATATATTTGGTTAAGAGAGTACGAACGCAAGCAATACGAGATCGCTCAGCAGTAACAGCTATACAATATCAATAATTGTAAATTATTTGAGTCACATAAGAAATTACTCCCAGCAATTTCAATTGACTCGAGATCCACCAAAAATTGTTTTCAGTAATTTGTCATTTTCATTTAAAATGTTGCCCAATACTGTGCAATACTATAGGAACACCGGCATTTAATTGAAAATTCCGTGCGCAAAAAACGGATTAAAATTGATTAAAGATTTGAAACTGACATTTACCGATCGAAATGATTATTTTTTATGAGAAAGTAATGATAAAATCATAATGAGTTGCGTTGCCAATCAAATCTCGTTGCTTTACGTTTATCGTGAATAGGAGGAAAACCTCGTTACCAGATGAGCACATTCGATCCGATTTAGGTTCAATAATTATCCATAGGTTTCAGTGGGAATAAATAGAAAAGTTTAAGCAGCGCTTCTACTGCTTCGAGTATTGCTGACACCTGCTACAAGCGACGCGTTACTGTGCTTCGGCCACACAGCGACTATCGCTTGCTCAATGACAGCAGTAGTTAATAAGGAATCTATCTTATCCGCACTGCCTTATCCACACTGCGGAAAATACCGACAAAATGTTTCTCTACCTAACAATTTTGCTGGCTTAGCTGGATGGCGACAGAATAGCTCATAAGCGGCAGTAAGCCCATGGCGGCTGTGAGATAAACACGTGCATCAGCTTTTAGTTGAGTCTAACGATGTCCAACAAAAAAGGGAAGGACGCTTATCTACAGCTTGAAGATGGAAGCGTATTTCCCGGGAGAAGCTTTGGCTCCAACGTACCCGTTGACGGCGAAGTCGGTGAGTCATTATAATTAACAGGGACAATGTTTAGAAAACTTAATGACACGTGGTTTGTCTCATCCGCTGTTCTCTCAACTGCAACATTTCGTGTATGCGTTAAGAGTTTTGGAGCTAGGCAACACGTGGTCGCCATGCTCCATCGCTCTGTAACTTCGTGTTCAAAAATGTATACTGCTCATTTCTATTGCAGATTAATATTAGTAGTAGAGGCAAGTTTTAATTTCGTTTCAGGTCTTTCGTCATGGTATCGATTGCAATTGAGTCGTCGACAATATAATCATTTCTTGCACAGTAGGGTATCGATAAGCCGTCGTATAAAGATCGGGCCATGATCGTGGAGCACGACATGCGCCGTTGAACCTCACGTGGCTATTGCCAACATTTTGGCTCAATCGGGCCTTAACGTTGCGGCACTGGAGTGCATACAAACCGTTGATTAAATACAAATGTCACGTTTCAAGCAGGACAGTTCTTTGAAACAATACTTCAGATATGAACGAATTGGTTGATTGTTGTTGGTGTTCTTTACACGATCGTACGCTACAGAAACTTTGTTTATATGCAAAGACACAATCGAAGTTACATACGAACAATTGATAGTATACCGATGTTAATATGGTAATGTGATTTTCTTTAATACTTTATAAATCATTTTTTTTCTATCGTAAGTAGAACCGAGTATCGATAACATATCTTTTTCTAAATCCCGCTTTCCGTTCCCGTGAAGTGTGCGCAGAAAGACACTTTGTCGCATCGCATGCGGGAAAAATACTGCGCATGCGTACAAACCCAATATGGTCTTTTTTCCAGCACTAGTGCGGAAAAGTGCCTTTCTACGCACTCTTCGCGTTGTATAGGGTGAATCGACAAACGAATGAACAATTAAGTACACCACAAAACCCAGTGAACAAATGTTTTTTACACACGTGATCACACGGGAAGTGTTAATTTTCTGATCCTCATTCATTCTGTGGCCAGTTGGCCCTAAATTATTATTCCAAATAAATTACGGTGGGAATTTATTTTGGTTTTAAATATACGATGTATAATATTCACGTATTTTGAAGAAAAATTAATTTTTTACCATTTGATTGAAAGAATAATTGGATTAACCGTACACCGTTTGATCTAGTTTTTCAGACTGGGATGGTAGGCTATCCGGAATCACTGACAGATCCCTCTTATCATGCTCAGATACTGGTGCTAACTTATCCGTTAATTGGCAACTATGGCGTTCCTGGAGACGAAAAAGATGAGAATGGCTTACCGTAGTAAGTATACGACAACCAGTTGGACAATTATCAAATATTATTTGCAAATTCTACGAAGTATCTAAAATCGTAGTATTATATATCATATGGCGATACACATTTTGATTCGCTGACGCTTTGCGTCTGGCCATATTATTGAAACGATTACGCGTATCTTATCAGTATGAAACATTATTCGCTTGTCACATAAGTACTACAATATCTGTTACAATAATTGAACAATGGGATATATTTATATAAAAATTTTACTGCCTCGTAGCAAATTATATTAACTCCGTTCCAATTGAACCACAGATAATAAAACGTTAATTTTGCTTCTTCTTAGAGAAAACTAGGTTTCCATAAAACAAATAAACCAAAATTTAAAAAAATGACGACTTCTGTATCAGTATACTAAAAATAATTTGAAACGTCAAGAAATACGACGTTTAACTGGCATTGGTATGGATGAGCGTGTGTATATGTACACTCCCCGTCACTGGTGCCTGGTTTTCTGTTTTGGTGGATATCTTGCACGATTGCTTAATGGGATCGACGACATTAAGCCGCAGATGTCTTCCTTGATACCTTCGATCGCTTTACGACATCAAGCGTTTTAAGGCGTTTCTGTTTTTTTTTGGAACGTATTTTAAAAAGGATTTTTTGGAAATTATACTAATGTTCGAAAATCTGTAATTTACTAAATAATAAACATAAATTATTAAATTATTTATGTCATTCCCATCGCGAGAGGGAAAATGTCTCAGATAGAATCAGCAAAGTATTTTTTCCTTAATTTGGATTCGTGAAAATAAATCCATCTTTTACTGAGTTTCGATTCCATTTGAGATCTCTTACCAATCTCTTACCAATTTATTTCTTTATCTCTTACCAATGGAAACGTCATCAATAAATCCTGTAATTGAGAGCTACGAATCAAGCTCTCATCGTTACATGATGCATTTTTTTTTCACGTGTATCTAAGCTTCTACGAATGAGTTTTACTCAAGTTCAGCTCGATGATATAGTAGAATTTTACATAAATTTTAGAATTCACGAATCCCTACGATGCAATCGCCCATGTATTTGGACTCACTTTTTCAGCTTCTTTGAATCGGATCGAATATGGGCAGCTGGATTAATAGTTGGAGAAATTTGTGATACTCCGAGTCACTGGCGACAAACAAAGACCCTCTCGGAGTGGATGACACAGGAAAATGTTCCCGGAATATGCGAAATCGATACCCGCGCTCTGACGAAAATTATCCGTGAAAAAGGCAGCATCCTCGGAAGGATAGTTCATAATCAGCCATCGCCAAACGCCTTTCCCCTCGTACCAGCGATCGCCGATCCTAACAAAAGAAATCTCGTTGCCGATGTTTCGAGAGTCAGTATAAAATTGAAATACATAAATGAAGGGATTGTTTTGTTGAATATCATATTGAAATATTTTTATTTGTCCTTATTTTCAGAAATCAGTAAAAACTTTCAATGCCAACGGATATCCAAGAATATGCATCGTCGATTGTGGATTGAAATACAATCAGGTACGATGTTTTTTGAAACGAGGCGCCCGTGTCGACGTGGTGCCATGGGATCACGACCTTTTGAATGCGGAGTATGACGGTCTTTTCCTGAGCAATGGACCGGGCGATCCGGGAATGTGTGCAGTCACTGTCGAAAATCTTCGCAAAGTTCTCAACCAATCAAAGACAAAGCCCATTTTTGGCATATGTATGGGCCACCAATTACTGTCCATAGCTGCCGGATGTACAAGCTACAAAATGGCGTAAGTACTTGCAGTTGATTGTATAAAAGAAAAAAAAACACTGTGCGACGTAAAACGTGTAAATATAATAATGTTGCAATTACAAAGCAGCTATACAAATGCGAAAAGAATATATTATTAAGAATTATTAATAAGAAGAAGAAGAAGAATTATCAAGAAGAAGAAAAAGAAGAAGAATTATTAAGAATATATTATTTGCCGTAAGATGGTTAGTTTTTATGCTCACCGATATATTCGATATTTTCTTTTAGTTATGGTAATCGTGGACATAATCAACCGGCGACTCATCTCGGTACCGGACGTTGCTACATGACGTCACAAAATCACGGATTTGCCATCGATGCGACAAAGTTAACGACGGATTGGGAATCATTGTTCGTAAATGCTAACGATAAAAGCAACGAGGGTATCGTTCACACGAATTTGCCGTACTTCTCGGTCCAGTTTCACCCTGAACATACCGCCGGTCCAGAAGATCTCGAGTGTTTATTTGACGTGTTTTTGGAATCGATAAAAAGTCAATTGAGCGGCGCAGACTGCATCTCGATCAAGCATAGACTTAACGAGAAGTTGGTTTATCAGCCAGTGAATTCTATACAGATGTCGAGACCTAAGAAGGTCCTAATCCTTGGTTCCGGTGGCCTCAGTATTGGCCAAGCTGGCGAATTCGATTATTCCGGCTCTCAAGCCATCAATGCACTTCGCGGAGAATGCATACAGACCGTGCTGATTAATCCGAATATCGCGACTGTACAAACGTCCAAGGGAATGGCCGACAAAGTGTATTTTCTCCCAATTATTCCGGAGTACGTCGAAAAGGTAATTTATTAATTTTCGATTGCCACATGCAATACCAAATCCTAAAACTTCGCTTTTTCGTCATAGGCACGATCTGCTGCATATGGCGCCTTACCCTTCACTCGATTATTCGAAGGTCGCGTTGACCTTTAGATTTTGATATCCTGTGACTAATGTTAAAATGGCGTATCTTGCATGTTTATACACATTTGTAAATATAAACACGTGAAATACGCCCTTTTCAGCCTTGTGTTTCGTTGTAATTACAACGGTTTCGTGATTGTCATTTTTAAGTGGCTGGAGCGATTGTGCTCCAACCTTAGTGGATCGAGGCACTATAGATATTCAGTAATCACAGTAGATAGCTGACATATATGCGCGAAAATACACACATATCTGAAAATGATTAAATCGCCTTAAAAACTTAAAAAATGCAAAGCTATACTGGTATTAATAACAGTCACACCGCTTACACCTGTACTTATCGATCGTTCGTAACAAGTTATAAAAGAAGCAGATAATAAAATTTGAATGGCAGTGTGTTGTTGATATACAAGTAAAAATGAGCCATAAAAACATTCAAAATTGAAAGCATTCTCTTCAAAGGAGAAGTGTTCCAACATTAAATTTTTGGAAAAAATTACTTTCGCCGAAATGTTAAGATTGAAATATTTTTATAAAATGTTATGGAGATGGAAGTTATCGAAATATTTACCCTAAATATTTGGTATAAGTAACTAATAATAAATTTACCGTTAATAGAGCATTCATACAATGCCATCAGAATTGTAAGAGTACAATTTAACTTTGTTCTCTAGGTCATAAGATCGGAGAGACCAGACGGCGTACTACTTACCTTTGGTGGTCAAACGGCTCTCAACTGTGGAGTCGAACTCGAGAAGAACGGAGTTTTCAAGCAGTACAACATTAAGATCCTCGGCACACCTATTCAGTCAATCATAGAGACGGAAGATCGCAAAATCTTTGCCGATCGAATCAGCGAAATCAACGAAAAAGTTGCGCCCAGTGCGGCAGTATACTCTATCCAAGAGGTATTTATCATGTGCATAATTACCGCTGAAGACACCTCGCTGGCATAAAAATTAACAAACAATACAACATTTTTTTATAATATGCACGGACGTACATTTCTCATTTACGTTGTCGTCGGATAGAGATAACGTCAAGCCTAAGTCCCGAACATAAAACTCAACATTTTCGGGCGAGGATTACAATAAACCTTCTAAAGTCTCTTCTAGAAACGTTTTGTATGTAAAATCACGAATGGATTATTTTTTAAGTACTCGTTTCATACAGTTAAAATGTTGTTAAATAACAATAAAAGAAACATCAAGTTTTGTCCGAAACGTATCTAAAATACTCGCTTAGAACAAAATTAACACTGGAATAAAAGGAATGCCAGAATGGCCCAGAAATTAGTTACACATTTTCAAGATAATTTAATTGTGATATTTGCAAACAGGCTCTGGAAGCAGCAGAAAAGCTGGGGTACCCTGTAATGGCTCGTGCAGCTTTTTCTCTGGGTGGTCTTGGTTCTGGTTTCGCGAACACGAAGGAGGAGCTAAAGACTCTAGCGCAACAGGCACTCGCGCACTCGAGCCAATTGATTATTGACAAATCGTTAAAAGGATGGAAAGAAGTGGAGTACGAGGTGGTACGAGATGCTTTCGACAACTGTATTACCGTGTGTAATATGGAAAATGTAGATCCTCTTGGGATTCACACTGGCGAGTCGATCGTCGTCGCACCCAGCCAAACGCTATCCAACCGTGAATACAACATGCTGCGAACAGCAGCTATAAAAGTTATTCGACACTTTAAAATCGTCGGCGAGTGTAATATACAGTATGCTCTCAATCCACTGTCTGAAGAGTATTACATCATTGAGGTGAACGCCAGACTGTCGAGAAGTTCAGCTTTAGCCAGTAAAGCAACAGGATACCCACTGGCTTACGTTGCTGCCAAACTTGCGCTGAACATCGCCTTACCCGACATAAAAAATTCGGTAACGGGAAAAACAACCGCATGCTTTGAACCGAGCTTGGATTATTGCGTTATCAAAATTCCTCGATGGGATTTGAGCAAATTTCAGCGCGTCAGCACAAAGGTACATGAACAATATAATGGAAATACTTAAATCAATGTAAAAGTTCTTTTTTAATACTATTAACTCAAAGTGGCCAAGTGCAAAATTGTACATTTTCGGTATTTACTAAAAAACCGACACTTATCAACTGACATTTTTTATATTGCGCTTTAATATTGCGTTAATGGAACCTACATTTATTACATTATATTAATCGTGGAATGGTGAGCGCATTGGATGTTTTATGTATGTTTCTACGTTTGAAATTATAGATCGGTAGTTCAATGAAGAGTGTCGGTGAGGTAATGGCAATCGGTCGAACGTTCGAGGAAGCCTTTCAAAAAGCTTTGCGAATGGTTGATGATAAAGTGGCAGGTTTCGACCCCTACGTCAAAGCAGTAAACGAGGAAGAACTGGAGAAGCCAACGGACAAGAGGATGTTTGTGCTGGCGGCATCATTGAAAGCTGGGTACACCGTTGATCGACTCTACGAACTCACGAAGATCGATCGTTGGTTCCTCGAGAAGATGAAGAACATCATCGAGTACTACTCACTTCTGGAAAAGCTCACCCTAGCTAAGCTTTCTCACACTGAGCTGCTAGGTGCAAAGCAACTTGGTTTTTCAGATAAACAAATCGCAAGGGCTCTGGATGACGCGGAGCTTCCAGTGCGAAAACGACGAATAGAAAGCAATATTTGTCCTTTCGTGAAACAAATTGACACGGTCGCTGCCGAATGGCCAGCAACAACGAATTATTTGTACCTGACGTACAATGGCTCGGCACATGACATTGAATTCCCTGGCAATTACACGATGGTCATTGGTAAGTAAAACCGGAAATGGCATTTTAAACATTTTTTTCATGTCCTGGACTTTTTTTGTTTGAAAAAAATATTCGACATTAAAATTCTTAGATTCTTCATTAAAGAACTTAATGAAATTATAAATTTGAAATGGTTGAGCTGTTCATTTTTTAATAGATTTATCCGAAATGAAACAAAATTGCCATCGAGTGATTAGTTAGTCCTGGTGTATACAACAAATCCAACGATAATCCTTGGATAATAAAAGGATCCTTGGTTAATAAAAAGATCGGTCCAGTTCCGGATAATTTTTGTGCAACGATATATTTTGTTGACTTTTTTCACGCAAAAGAGGAAAAGTGGTAAATATGGCAGTCCGATTTAACATTGAAAAGCTATGTAAGAAAAGGTGATCCATATCCATCACTTTCCTGAACCTTCCGTTTTCGGAATGTTCAATTGTACTGATTGATTGATTCTTTGCATCCTTAACTCCATTTCGGCACTGAATACAATCGCTGCTGCTTGTCGGGATTTTTTATTTTTAAACTAACTTGTTTAAAAGATATTTCGATACACTTAGTGAATATTTTGTTCTTCAAGGTTCCGGCGTCTATCGCATTGGGAGCTCTGTGGAGTTCGACTGGTGTGCAGTGAGTTGTCTTCGTGAACTTCGGAACCTCGGTCGGAAGACCATAATGGTGAATTATAACCCGGAAACCGTAAGCACGGATTACGATATGTCCGATCGACTTTACTTCGAGGAGATATCCTTTGAGGTTGTCATGGACATTTACGATCTTGAGAACCCAGAGGGTATCATACTGTCAATGGGTGGCCAGCTACCGAATAACATTGCCATGGATCTTCACAGCCAATCAGCCAGGATCCTCGGTACGCGCCCAACTAAAATTGACGAAGCTGAGGATCGTTTGAAGTTTTCGAGAGCACTAGACCGTATTGAAATTTCTCAGCCACGGTACTACATTTTATATTAATTTCATCACTTTAATTGATTCCGAAACAATGGGGAGATTGTTCATGATGTCTTAATCAAGCGGACCGTGACATTTATTTCAGATGGAAGAAATTGACGGACCTTAAATCGGCCATCGAATTTTGTGAGGACGTTGGTTACCCTTGCCTCGTACGGCCATCGTACGTTCTGAGTGGAGCAGCCATGAATGTTGTTCACTCGAATAACGACCTCGAGTCGTACTTAAAAAATGCAAGCGACGTAAGCAACGAGCATCCCGTCGTAATTTCTAAGTTCATTCTTGAAGCGAAAGAGATCGATGTAGACGCGGTAGCGTACCAAGGGGTGATACGCTGCATGGCCGTTTCGGAGCATGTAGAAAACGCAGGTGTACACTCGGGAGACGCGACACTCGTTACGCCACCTCAAGACATTAATCCCGAGACCCTGGCGAAAATTCGAAGAATAACGAAAGCCATTGCTGAGGTTCTTGAAGTGAAGGGACCATTCAACATGCAGTTGATCGCCAAGGTAATTATTGCAATTATGTTATCTTCATTCGTTACGTTAATAGTTTTTAATGTGTGGTATCGATATGATTTTAGGACAACGAGCTAAAAGTGATCGAATGCAACATCCGGGTTTCCCGATCGTTTCCATTCGTTTCCAAAACCCTTGATCACGATTTCGTTGCTATGGCAACTCGTGTGATAGTCGGTGAAACGGTCGATCCGGTAGATGTACTCGCCGGTTGCGGAAAAGTAGGCGTTAAAGTGCCCCAATTCTCCTTCTCGCGTCTGACTGGTAAGTTTTATTAATCATTTAACAGACTCGACTAACGCTTACGTGAACGGAAGAAAGTCCAACTTAAGGACGCGTAGCACTCAGGCTACAATATGTTTAAGTACATTTGGTTGGGGTGTTTCCTAAGTTTGTTAATTTTTTCTACAGGGGCGGATGTAATGTTGGGTGTAGAAATGGCGTCAACTGGAGAAGTAGCTTGTTTCGGTGACAATCGCTATGAAGCGTATCTAAAGGGCATGATGAGTACCGGTTTTCACATCCCAAAAAAAGGAATTCTACTTTCTATCGGAAGTTTCAAGGTAATTGGTTTGGTTTGATTTTGACCACGGACATTTTTAAATAGACGAAAAATAAAATTCATTATGAATGTTACAGCACAAAATGGAACTATTACCGTCCATTAGGAGTCTCCACAAGATGGGCTTCAAATTGTACGCAAGCATGGGAACCGCCGATTACTATACTGAACATGGCGTCATGGTGAGTTTTAAAGACTAAACAATTTATACGTATTATAGAATAGAAATATTCTTTAACCGTTGATTTAATTATCACTAACATGACTATCCGCATCTGATATAATAAATACAGTTATACTGAATAGAATCTTAACCTAAGTCAGCAGCAGGAAGGCTAAAAGCTAATATGGTCCTTTGGACCCTGACAATTCAAGATCGGTGTTTCTGCCAGGGTCCGAAGGACCATATTAGTTTTTACAGTCGACACTCCGTAATATCGCGCACTCGGGGCCCTGGATGCGCTACATTAGAGAGCGTGCGAAATTATGGAATGCCCCCACTCTATTCTAAGTCTCATCTTTAGAAAGAGATGGACGTAAGCGACACAACCGCAAAATCGCATGTCTTGCCAGAAGAGCGGAGCAGAGACAGCTTAGAGAGAGAATTTAGGGAAACGCGATAGTACAGATCGCGATATTACGGAGAGTCCACTGTACCGTCTTTTCCGGCCGACAAGCAACGAAAAATCTACCAAAAACCACTACGTTTTTTTGAGTCGCAGAATCGACGAACAAATGGACGAAGAACCGACCGATATCTGAGTCCAGCGGTCGGTCCGCAGTCATTTAGTCGGCTGTCTGTGGGTCGATTATGCACCGACTGTGGACCGTTGAACTAAAAAATCGGTCGGTTCTTGGTCAATTTGTCGGTTGGTTCAGCGGCCCATATTGACGCAACAGTTTTTAGTGAGTTCGTCGGTCGGTATTTCTGCCAGAGGAGAAGAACCCGAATAGCTAAAGTTGCAGAAGGGAATTTCTGTCGAATAACAATACGACAATGGCCATTATCCGCTACCGTTCTTCTGCAAGCGATGGGGTGATTATTGCATCATGGTGCCTTCCCACTTGCAGACAAATTCCCTGTAACAGAATGCAAATAGCTTCCATCCATTCGCGTTCAATTATATTTTACTGTAAAGAAAATGTAATTTGCTATTTCACTTTCATTCGTAGTCACATACAGTCGCATAAATAGATCAATGTTCGATATTCCAATAGAGCGAGTCGGCCAGTTACATATTTTACGTCATCGATTTCATTGAATTGTGGACGATAACGCCAATACTGACAATACAATACTATATTTTATTTATTCCTACCGCCGGCAAACATTTTTGCCGTTTAAATATACAAAAGAACAGATATAGTATCGAATTTATGTCGACGGTCTAATGCTAAGAGGGCGAACAAGCTATATTTATACTCTGTTGATATGCCCTTATAGAATTAGGTCGATATTGTGTTGAAATTAAATGTACGTCGTCTCCGTTAAAAATGATTCTTGTTGGCTATCCGTGAGAGAAACGACACGGGCGGTTCTTTTCAATGATGTGGCTTCCTTCTCCGCTATGACCACGTCTTTCGAAGAACGAAAAACGATGTCTGAGTCGTCACAATCTTCTTCGTGTATCACAGCTCTAGTAACCGACCCAGATACTTTTTCTAGATTGTATACACTACTTTTCGCGCTTTCCAACTCGTACTCCTTCGGTTGTGCAGCTTCCTCTGTTTCAACGCATTGCTCTTCACACTCTGGTATCTGGTTCGAGGTTTGGTATCGACTATTCAGTGGTCGTGTGAACACAGGTCTGTCGAGATTTCTTCTTGGTGTTTCCGGAGGATCGTCTCGGGATCTTGAATTTACTACCCGTTTCTTCAATATGTACAGCTTTTCCAGATAAGTATTTGCATCATCCTTATGCGAGGCGTGCTCCGAAAGCAGAACTGACAATCTCTCTGCTTGTTCTACGTAGGCCATTTTCTGTGGTAACGCTCCGTAGTTGTGACAACATTCGGCCATTTTAATAAAATGCCGGATGAAGAAATCCAGAAGGCAAGATAATCTGCGGTATTCCAAGCTCCCACACCGAACCTGCAATAGGAAATTAATCACTTACATTAAATACGTCTGTCATGATAGCTTGAAATTTAATCAAGAGAAGTTCGAATATCTTAAACTGAGCTGTTTCCCTTTTGAGATTCGCGACATTGTCCGAAAAAAAAATTCGGAAACTTCAATTTTCATAGTGTCATAGCAAATATCTCACTTTTTTAACTTAAATTATTTTAGAGATATGAGTACTCATCTGAAGATTCGATTGCCATTTTTACCCTTTACAACTGAAATATCGAAAATTTGTTGAAGACTTCAATTTCTATTTCTTCAATTTTACAAATAGAAAAAAAAAACATTTCAAACTCAGCGGCTTGAGCAAACGCCTATTTTCTAATCCCGTCTTGCAATCCTTTAGGGGTAGAACTTACAACAGTTTATCCTGGATGGCCAGTAACGTCATAAAGGGATAATCATTTAAGGGGTAAATTACGAATTCCTATGATTAGCAAGTTTCATTGTATGTTGATGAGTTAGTGAGGGCACTTAGATTTATGTATTAAGATTGTATGTCAAATGTTTTGATATTAGTAGCATGATGTTGTCGATATTTAGTTTTATATCAATCTTACCCACCCTGTTTTCATTATTATATGCATAGTTCATGAAAAATATACAAACGTTAGCTTACTGGGATTTCCACGACTTGGTCATCAGCTTTTCGGGGCTTGATGAAACTCCGATTTGTCACAGGGTTTCTCGGGTACACTTTTGCCTCTTCCATTCTCTTCTGTCTGTCATTGTCCCAGAAGCCTGCAACGTGGTCGTAATCTTGATCGACTACGTTTGATTTAGGTAGTGGTCTGGATACCTGTGGTGCCAATGCTGGATTGATCAGCGTCAATGTATCCGCCGTCAGTATCTTCAGCAATTCCTCGTAATCCAATCTTGGAAAAAATCTTCGGCTATGCCGGATGTTCTCCATCGCATGAAACACATACATCACAGGATTCTCGATTATTCTCTTGAGTTGTTTCTGAGTGCGAAGCAAATACGATTTTTCTTGGAAGAGGTTTTTGTCCCTGACGAAGTAATCCGGAAGATTCGGCTCGTCTTGGCTAATTGACCGGTACAACGAGTTTAGTAATTTCAAGAAACACTCTCCAGTTCTGTTCTCTGCCCATTTGGATGGCCGATCATCTTCCTCGAGGAGCCAGAATAGTCTGTTTTTGATATGTGAAACTGTCAGTCCGTAAATCGTGTCCACGGGTCTTATGAACGTTTTGTGGAGCATCAGAGCAATCAGATAAACTCTAACTTGAGGATATGTGAGACAAGTCTCCAAAAATCGTTCGGCTGCGGGAAAAATCAGTTGCCATTTAAGATCCTGGTACTTATCACCTGGTTTCTCTGAAAGTGGTTCTTCCGGAATCACATGACAACCAAATTCCTTCACTTTCTCGATGACATTGTAATGAGGCCAAGTTGTTCTCGGTCGGTCCACCCACTCCTGAGCACATTCCGGCCATTCGCAACAAACGCAAGGAACGATTTCAAATTGTTCGACTTTTGTACTCATCGTTCCTTCTAATACTTCAACGTTGTCACGATAAATTACTGCACCCTGAGCATTTTCGTTGATATCCGGTTGAAAACCCATTGGCTCGGCTAATTGATCGGTGAAAATGGTACAGAAATGTTTCATGAACTGCGTACTATTCAAGTACCAAATGTCGTAGTTTCTACTTTTGTAAGCTTGCTTTATACGCCATTCCTTGCTGTTCAATTTTTGTCTTCTCTCCCTGCGTGCGTCGTAAATCTTTCCGTCGGGTGTATATTCTATTTTCTTGAAACAGTGGGAAGGTATTTCGTCGCTTGAGACTGTAGACGCATCGTCCACTGAGCACTTTGATGTTTTTGGAGAGTTGTAAAGAGTTTGCGCGTAATTGTCGCTGTCGCTGTCCATGTTATTTCCTGATCTGTAGCCGGAACTCGTACTACCAGCCGAACTTCCATTGATCAAATTGAGTACCTTCGCTTTTCCGTGTTGTCTGTAGGGATTTCTCATTCCACGTCGAGTATCAATGTCTTTTTTCGTCCAGACTCTTAGCTCACTCGATGGATCTCTTAACGAACCATGAGTATTCTCATTCGAGTCGTGATTCATTTTGCGATCACCGAAGAAATTTCCCTGCGAACTGTATCGATGGTCCTCATAAATACTCTCATCGTCATCGTTCAGATCTCGCGGATTCTTATCCATTCGTTTCGAGCTACTTGCTCCAGTTTGATTTGACTTATTATCGTAGACGCTGTCGCCATCGCTGTAAACTTCGTCACTCGTTCCAGTCACCATGGAATCCAAATCAATATTATCAGCACTTACGGCCTTTTTCGACGGATTGACATCGAGACGTTGAAGTAGAACGTATCCTAAAAGAACAGCAGATTTCAAATCACTATTACATTGTGGTACAATGCAACCCTTTCATTCCACTGATTTACGATCGTATTTTAGAGTTATTAGATTTCAAAGTATTATCTGACATATACCATTTATCTACATTATAATACGGGCCATGTCGATTGGACACTTCCAAATTCTCACAGGTACGCACTCACATTTTACGAAACCGATGCAAGCGCGGAAAGCGCACGAGCCACCATAACACGCTATTATGTAAATTTCATAATTCCCATTTTATAAGTTTCAATCCATTTGATATGTTATATTGGAACTTCAAGATCAAGATGTAAAGATAATTCAGCAGTTGTGTTTGATGTTTCGTTTCTGATTTGGAATATTGTCAAAACCTTTAACTTCGTTATTCGCTTGGTTATTAGCCAAAGGCCGCCATCCGTAATCAAAGTGTGCAACGTAATTTTAATATAACGATGACATGTTCAAGGTTTTCTCAATATGATAAAGCCTGAAGCAAAAAATCGGTAGAAGTACTTGATTCTATACCATGGTGTTTTACCTTTGTGACTGGGACTCGGCTTCAGTTGCATACTATAGGTGATCGTTTCGTTGACGCTACAGTAGGGTGATGTATAACTGTGCGCAGTGACCTCGATGTTATCAAAAGCTACGTATATCCGAATTGGCTGGAGAAGTTCAACCGTATGTTTGAAGGTCGGTTCCATATACGTGAAGTCCAGCCTCCGAGCCACATGTTCCTGAAGTACATCGGGTATGAGGATGTGCTTTTGAGGTGGTAGACGGGCGTTCAGTTCGGTCTCTCTGGGTGAAACTAGCGTTTGCCTTATATTGACGATCTCCCTGCACAAAATTGCACAAAATCACGTTAAAACACACAGTTCCGCCATAATAATTATCTTGCCGTTCACCATTAATTCAATAAGCCGGAAAAACATTTAATGTGTCACAGAATTTTTGATTCCCTTCGTGCAGCACAAATCAATTAATCAATCCTGTAAGTAGACTGTTCGTACCCCGACCGTGACATTATCACTAAAAATATGATATTACTTTTCATCGGGTCGACCCTACGTTAGATTAGATCTAGCCAGAATGATCGGAGCAGTTGAACCAAGCTTAAAGAAAATTTAACGACGGAGTCTCCAGTTATTAAAATAAAAATTTTGATCCGTATTTACCACAGACTCCCAGAATTATGGCGCTTGGTGAATTATGTGACCGACGTCACTACTATAGTTATAACACATGTTTACCTGACCTGGCCGAGCCATTTTTCATGGATTAAAAATAAAAATGTTAATTAAAGTTTTAAAATTTGCCTCCTGGTTAGTATTGCGTGCATTAGAAATAAAAACGTGGTTCGAATTTTTTTTTGATTAGTGTGCCTACAAAGTTTTGTGTGAATTTAGGGGAATAGAGATAACGGTAATAGAGATTTAGGGGAATAGAGATAACGTCCGCCAATGAAACGATTAAGTAGTTATCCGCAATGAAGATATTCCAGATTACGTATCATCCATTGCGGAATTTATAATAGTAGCGTCGGTATCAGATACCGTGTGATTTTGCGCGATTGGTTTTTTTCAGGTTCGTCAATCGGTATGCCACTGATCAGTGCGAGGATGTTGACAATTTTTTTAAATTTTGGTTCCACGTTGACTAAAAAAATTGTTTATCTTCAAGAATCAAACAATTTTATGGAATAAAAAAACTCTGCCGTTGGGAAACGCGAATACATGAGAATAATTGAAGTTCCCCGACTGTAGCGAATACATTTTTCCACAGAGAAAAATTATTTTGCTTCTTTGTGTAGATTAACAAATTTTCAGTCAGAGGTATTTTATAAAACGTTAATTGCATTTTTTCCTTTTTATCTGGTATCGAATGTTTAGTTCTTTTCGCTGCGAATTTCTTTCGAACCTGATTCTCATTCAGGCTATAACTAACTTACCCGTGCGTTAATTTATCAACGCACACTGACATATCGAACTGTCATTAAATATTATTCACAAATCGGCAACTTTTCTTTAAAGTATACCGGATAATACTAATAATAATCCTTTGCACTCGAATGTTAAAAATCGATTAAAAAGATCAGACCAGATCAACACATTTATATCTTTTATAGTATTACCATAACACGCTACATTCTCTTTCCAGGGTACCATTTTACGACATACTAATATATTTATTCACATGGATCTTCTCTTGGAGTGGCTTATTACGGTTAAACTCGATCATACTAAATGGTCCATATTAACTTGCAAATAAACATGTTTAAAGTATATTTACCGCCAGACTGACTTATATTTAATGATAGCGTTGACGTTATGGCACGTCACAGTCACTGTACCTCCATACTCAAGTATAATTTTGTTCACTGATAAGCGTTCAGTGGTCATTAGTGTGTCGACTCGATCGCAATTTTCTTCGCTGTTTCTTTCACATTATCCGAAGCCGATCGTGATCACACAATATACGGGAAACATTTGTCTTAAAAAAAATTAAATAGACTTACTCCTCGTAATTCTCGAAGAACTGCACGGACATCATTAGATTGTTTAGAATGAAGATCTCGGGATTGTATTCAATTGTATGCCTGAGGATTTTTAGTTCTTCGTCCTCAGCATATCGTTCACGAATCTCCAGCGCGAAATCATAATTTCGCTGAGCTTCGGCAGACCTTCCGCCATCCCTGTTGCCACCTAAAGACGATGCACTGTCCTTATTCTTAGTCCTTCCGGGTCGATCCTTACGCTTCGACTTTGCGTTGCCCATTCTTAATGTTATTAAATCCAAAAAAAAATCTGGCATCACCAACCAAGAAATACGAGTAAACAACTATTATACACCGCTGTTCCAGGTTTTTGGCACGGGACCGTTCGATATCGTTGACTAATTAACATGAAACGGACGAAATGATTTTTTTGCGATAAAGATCCTTTAAGTTCACCGAACTCTCCCCCACTTCGACGTTCCCATGGCGCTAAAACGATTAAATTTCTCGTTGTCGTCTCGCATGGGGATCAAGAAGTCTTTCACTGTTTCACCACTGTGCTCTGATCCGGTCTGACCAACGCGTTCGACACTCAAAGGTGGTAGTAGTCTCATTCGTGTATTCTATCAGCGATAAATACTTATCGCGTTATCAAGCGACTGTAAGCTTTTATAATTGGACGACTCATATCAGATATCGGCGATAAATATCAACGACGTCGATAGACAGGCATGCGACGACGTGATAGAAGTTTGCGGTGCGCGTGGCACTCACCGACAATAGTGAGAATGGATAGCCATTTACTACACTTGAAGGAAATGCCATTGTTCTGTGTCACTTATACCCGAATTACCCTGCTTTATATCTCATATCATTTTTATGAAACGCGGTCTGGAGGTGTACATTATTTATGAGACTTTCAAATGGGCTAATATGCCTGTGGTCATTGTAGGTTCAATAGTGTGGGAGCGAAACATGGAAAAACCATTGAAAATTGAAATTCTCGTAGCGCTTCCTCATAATATGCCTTTATTCGCAACGCTTATTTTATTCTATGAGAATAAAATAAGTTTCATTCTATGAGAAAGCATAAATAGTCAACAAAGCTTTAAACAAATCTTTATCTCATTGAATCCACATAATAGTTAAAACGGTGAAGAAAATCGTTAAAGGTTTTTCTTTTTTATTACAAAAAAGTGATGTAGATTTAATGCGTGAATGTTCAATAAAATAATTTGTCTTAAAAGGTACAACCGGTTGAATGGACGTTCGAGAATATCGAGAACGTAAACGAAGATTCGAGCCCAAATGAGCTTCGTCATCTAGCCGACTTCCTGTCTAAAAAGCACTTCGACCTGGTGATTAATCTGCCGATGCGTAACGGAGGTGCACGAAGAGTATCGAATTTCATGACGCACGGATATCGCACGAGAAGGCTCGCCGTTGATTATTCCGTCCCACTCGTCACCGACGTCAAATGCGCCAAACTTTTGGTTGATGTGAGTAAACCCAACGAGGATTCTACATATGGACACATCAAGTGATAACAGGCTTTCCTGATCGAAATCACCGAATTTCTGTCTATAGATAGAACAAATGTCAATTAATTGATCCGTTGTTAATAGCTTCATATACATATAGAATAATAAGAATCATGGCGACCGTTTGACAATAGCTTCTGTTACCGCTATTGGCAGTAGAAACTTACAACTAGTCGTAAAAAATCTTTTGAGAATCGATTATGTTTAATTTCGTTATTTTTTTTTTCCCACGAAAACATCTTCCTTAAGGAATGCATAATATTAAGAATAACGACATTAAACGGTAAAACTATGTAAAAATGAAACTGATGAAAAACTTTTTGTAATAGGCAATAAGCATGCTGGGTGGCAAAGCACCTCAAATGAAAATACACACCGATTGCATGACGTCACGACGAATGATCAAGCTTCCCGGCTTTATCGACGTTCATGTTCACACCCGCGATCCTGGAGCAGTTCAAAAAGAGGACTATGCGTCTTGCACAGCAGCGGCCCTGGCCGGAGGTATCACGACGATATTTGCGATGCCGAACACGAATCCCGCCGTCGTCGATCATCAGTCGTTTATTCAAGCCAAAGAGGTAAGCACAATTGCAGAACGATAGAAACTATCGATCCCGAGACATTTTGTGTCATGGGCATAGCCGTCTGTCGACACAGAACAAAGTGCCACTTTGGGAGAGGATCACCGAAGTAATTACTTAATAATTTGGTAATCTTGTAAAAAAAATAAAAATAATCATGCCTCGGAAAGAGGCTTGCCAAGTTGCGTTGACTAAGAAGGATCCTACAGTTCCTATAAAGCGTATAAAAAATACACCGTTATATTTTCGATATCGCTCGAAGAATGAATTCCCGTGTATTCCAAATACATCCGGTTGCTAAACATGAAAGGAAAAACTACAGGAAAATGCTACATGATGAGTAATACACCTCGTGGCAAACTGTCTCGTGGCAGACAATGACTGCCTTGACGGACTTTAATATCAACTTGTATTATTGCTGTTTTGTTCCGTCGGTTTAAGCTCCATATCGTATACAGGAAGAATGGATAATAGCAAACCAGCTCCGCTGATGTTTTATCAGATGCTTGTATAAACTTCGCTTTGTTCTCTTGCGGTTTCAGCGTGCTGTGGCCGGTGCAAGATGCGATTACGCTCTCTTTCTCGGAGCCTCTTCGGACAACTGGAGTATTAGTTCCGAACTTGCTCCACTCGTTGCTGGTCTCAAGATGTACCTCAACGAGACATTCACGACATTACAACTCACCGATTCTTCAATTTGGGACAAGGTAAATTGGTGCATGAAACCATCTCATCTATTTATACTGGTTGAGAACAAATAACACTTGTTGCGCCCTTGGAATACAAATAAAGTTAGTTCATCATTGTATTATAAAGAAGGACGCACCAAGTCGTGTTTTTCTTTCATGAGAATTTCATGTGAAATTCATGTGAAATTTCACGTGAATATAGGTTTTCCGCAGTTTCCCTATGCCCATTTCAAATACCATGACAAATCCGGTGCACCTGAGTAAATCGGTGGCGGTCACAAGGAGGAGATTCACTGGATAAAACCAGGGGGGAAAGGAACAGAATTAGTTTCTCGATAATATAAAAAAAGCAAAAAAAAAAAAATACGAAATATAATTTATTGAATTTCTTCGGCATCAACCTATGAATCAGTACAAACTTGATAAACATCATTTGATTTTTTTTCAGCACTTTCATAATTGGCCCAAGAAGTATCCACTATGTGTTCACGCGGAGAAACATACGACCGGACACGCCATTCTCTTGTCCATTTTGTATGATCGCCCAGTTCACGTGTGTCACGTGGCGCGAAAGGAAGAGATTATGCTCATCCGCGCTGCAAAGGAAATGGTAGAAACAGTGTTGTTAACTAGTTTAAATCTCATCTCGAGCAATTTAACTATAGAATATGTCATGACTCATTTCAGTATGGCACCGGACAGTGCAATTATTAAAAGCTCGCAGACAAGTGGAATTATGTAATCGATTAAATATCCATTAATGCTCATGTTTAGGGATACGCTGTGACTTGCGAGGTTGCCCCACACCATCTTTTCCTCAATCAGAACGATCTCGATCGAATCGGGCATGGTAAAGGTGAGGTGCGGCCGACCTTAAATACCACCGATGACCAGCAAGCACTCTGGGACAATATGGATATCATCGACTGCTTTGCTACGGATCATGGTACGTCTGGCAACTGCCCATCTTCTCGACCATGCATTATCGGTGGCTCTCTTGCTTACGACACACGAATAAAAATTCGATTTTTGTATATGCATATATGGTGACCTTTTTCGATTTTCATAGCGCCACATACGGTAGAAGAAAAATCAAGCGAGAAACCGCCACCAGGCTTTCCTGGGCTGGAAACGATTCTTCCGCTTCTACTCAACGCCGTTCACGAAGGAAAGCTGTCTATGAAAGTGAGACTTGTTAAATGTAGAAAATACATCTGAAGGATTTGATAAGGGGGATTTTATTGGTCCGGTAAAAATGATAAATTACACGTATATCACCTGATGATAAATGATAATATGACAAAAATTGATAGAAGAAATAGTTATTGCATGATTGACGGCCGGCGGAAGCCTCTTCCGTTTCCAATCGTGTCTCTTAATCTCGGGAAAGGTGTACAATATTATTGTTCGGTCATGAAAGAAAAGAAAAAAACGGGACTTTTGTCGAATGGTCAAGGTTATAAACGTCGACGATACTTAAAGTCTTAAGCATTGTTCGACGACAATATCACGAGCGAATTAAAAAGAAAAAAAATGACTGATAAGCGATCACCCCAGTCCGATAGTGGTTCCTTGATAAGCAACGGCAGGAATACCTCATGCTGCTGCTTATCAGCGGGAAACGACGACCTAAAAAATCTTCGGAGCTAAACGATGTGACGTCAGAGACTTTTTACTTAGACAATCAAAGTGTTCTTTGCCGCAACTGAAGAGCTTCTATTAATCATGCGACAATCGAATGATCGTACAAGTATGGTTAAGAAAATTCACTTGTAAGACAGGCGACCGTAACTTCAGTCTTAATTTCCGTGAATCAAACAAACATTCTAAACCAATAAGTAATATAATGCAACATCATTTGCTTATAATGACTGAAGATGTATTGCAAATTTTTTAGTGTCGTATTCAAAGAATCTCACGTCTTCAATAATTTTCACGATATTTCAAAGATTATTTTAATGTTTTTTAAGCAATAATTCTGATGTATGTAATGAATCGTCTTTTCTAACGTCAAAGAAGGCCACTCCAGGAATTCTTTATATCGATTCTACCTCAATTTGTTAAGTAAACATACCACTCGAGCGCCGTTCACCAATGCAAGAAGACCACAGCCGTTTTGTTTAGCAAAAACATGTTGCCTTTAATTATTTGGCTCTTTAAGCCTATATTGTTTCGTCGATAACATATAACATTTTAATCAATATCTTTGCAGGATCTCATCGATAAGTTTCACAAGAATCCTAAGCGAATCTTTAATATACCCGATCAACCGAATACCTACGTCGAAGTTGACCTAGACGAGGAGTGGGTAATACCGGAAGCTCTTCCGTTCACCAAATCGAAGTGGACTCCCTTTGCCGGGAAAAAGATTCGAGGATCCGTTCACCGAGTTGTGCTGAGAGGCGAAGTGGCCTACATCGATGGAGAAGTCCTTGTTAATCCTGGATACGGACAGGACATTAGGGAAGTCCAAGCAAGATTGAATAGTCAAATGCTCCTTCATCCACCGCCGACCGTCGATGTCGTCACCAGTCGTCCGAATTCCGTTATGGAGGGACTTCTCTCACCGAATTATGAAAAACTGGTGAATGATCTCGCCTACGACGAGCAAAATGGTACGTCTATAAGTTGCTGCTTAAAAAAACGATAAATGTAGGGAATTAAAAGGGAAATACATTTAATGGTCGAATGTCGAAAGGGCGTATTGAAGGTCCGAAACATAGACTTGTGATATTCTAGAATTACACCATAGCTGCATGTGAAAATTGATGTCATATATGAGGCATTCCATACCAATTCGACCACAAAAAGAATTCTCAATAAATTCGATTTTCAGTGGGTACTCAGAAGTCAACTGTCCATTTCCTATCGGAGGTTGACCTTAAAAGTTCCCCGAAAGCACCGGCGGTTCCAAGATCCGTTTCTCCGCTGCTTCTCACGAGTGCCATGAGATACAAGAGCGACAGCAATCCATGCTTGCTCGCGCAATCTACCATACCGATTTCACGTATTCAGACAAATCATGGCATCGCTGGACGACACGTTCTTACAGTGGATATGTTTAGCAAGGAACAGCTCCATGACATATTTAATCTCGCCCATACTATGCGTGCGGATGTAACGAACGACAGGCCTCTAGATCACATTTTGAAGGTAAATTATATCGACATGCACATAAACTTTTTCGCTACACTGAATCCCAGTCGTAAATCCCACAAATTCCCAGTAAGAATTTTCAAGCACACACGCTTTATCAGGATGTTTCCTCGTCATAACATTACGACGATGAACCGATCTACACACATTCCATCTACTAGGGTCTCATTCGGAATTTTGAAAAGAGAATTCGTAACAAACCTCCACTCCTGACAATATAATTTGCGTTACATATAAAAATGACACCGTTTTCTACTGGCACTGCACCGATGTAACCATGCTATGCTTTGAGTCACCTACAATATAGCTACTTCACACTGGAACAACGGTTGTTTAGTCTGAACCGTAAATATGCAATTATATTGAATTAAAATATTCGGAATCAATCAGATTAATTCACGGGTCTCCGGTAAATTTCCAGAAAACAAAATATGTAATAGATTAACCCTTGAACTTTAGTATTAGATTACTGTTTTTTTATGATTATTAATGTTACTATTATTATTATATTTATTCTTTTGAAATCAATCAAGAAGTTTGAAAAATATGTCAATTATAAAAATAAAAAAAATCCGTATCTTCTTGAGATTCAAGAAAGTTATATTTTTCTTTGGAAACAAATTTATATATATCACAAAATGTTGATGGCACAGTGAAAAATGTTTAGCCTGCGAATGTATAACGCAAGGGTTGAAGGGTTAATTGTAATTTTTCGATCCAGGGAAAGATTATGGCTTCAATATTCTATGAGGAGAGCACCCGGACCTCTTGCACCTTTTCTGCAGCGGTGGAGCGTCTCGGTGGACGCGTCGTTCACATGGATGTTTCAAAATCATCCGTGAAGAAGGGAGAGACACTGGAAGGTTTGTTAAAATCTATCAAGCGCTTATTATGTTTGGTTTTGCCTTTCAAAAATTAATAATAATCCATATATGATTTCGTCCTTTATTAGACTCCGTGGCTACAATGGCGTGTATGGCGGATGTCGTTGTACTCAGACATCCGGAACCCGGTGCAGTAGCTGTACGTATTTATCTTATTCTCTACAAGATATTGAGATTGTTGTCGAAAGATCGGGTCCGATACACTTAAAACAGATTTATTCGCTTTATTTGGGCACAAAATATATAGTATATAAAGTTTCCAACGATGAGCGATGACCGGAAAATTTTTTAATTTTGCAAAATGTGCACAAAATTCAGTTTTCGTTCAATTTCTCGTTTTTAGTGCATTTTAGAGTAAGCTAGTGCATTTAGGTTAACTACAAAAGTGAAAGCAACAACATTACTACACACAAATCCTTAGACATTGAATTGTAGCAGAAATAGTTTCCGTGCGCGAATCAGTAAAAGTAAAAAATCCTTCCGTAAGTACCGATAATATCAACATGATCGCTTCACATCAGAGTTTTCAATATTTCTATCGATTTATCAGAGTACTTTAAGGCGGAAGAATCATTGGGGTAAGGCGGGGTCAGATAACATTTTGTCGATAAGAGTGCAACAAAAAGTGATTATTAATACTTATTTTGCAAAATTTCAAAATGTTCTGGGCATCGTCCGTTGCAGAAAATTTGATATACTATCTTCTATATCCGAGTGAAACGGTTAAAATAGTTTCCAGCTTGTACCTTCTTTTAAACAGTATAATAATTACAATATTACAGCGTGCAGCTGAGCACTGTCGAAAACCGCTGATAAATGCCGGTGATGGCGTGGGCGAACATCCGACCCAAGCCCTGCTGGACATTTTCACGATACGAGAAGAAATCGGTACGGTCAACGGTCTCACGATAACAATGGTCGGGGATCTGAAGCACGGAAGAACCGTTCACTCACTTGCCAGGTTCGGAGATTTTTATCATTCTTCACTCCGCGTTTTCCGGCATGAAAAACAAAGAAATATTTTTCGTTATCTTGCATGAATACATAAGACGTTGTCGAATTATCATTGCAATACAAATTTAAATTTGTTTTTGAAATTTCTTATAAATTCACAAACTTTTCCTGCAAACGTGCAATTGTCAATTACGCACAAATCTCCAATGATTATGTTCTGCCTTGATGCAGCTAATTACTTTTTGAAATATTTGGCTTCTCGAGGCCAATATTTTATTTACTAGTGGGTTATGGTAATTATCAGGGACTATCCATTTAAGTGTCTGTGACTATATGTGGGAATATCTATGAGTATCAGTGTGTGTTCAATCGAAATGAATTTTACTATTATGTAGAATAGATTATAACATACAGTAAACCAAAAAAATTATTTTGTTGCAATAATTATACATCTGACTATAACTTTGGTGAAAAATATTATCGTTAAGTTGATTTTGCCATAGATTGCTGACGTTGTACAAGGTGCAGTTACGATATGTGAGCCCACCCGGACTTGGAATGCCTGATCATATAGTGAATTACGTCGCCGAGTGTGGAATTCCTCAGGAGAAGTTCGGTAGTCTCGAGGACGTCCTTCCCGATACGGACGTGCTATATATGACACGGATTCAGCGCGAACGTTTCGCTAGTCCAGAGGAATATGCTCAGGTATGTATTTGCAATCCCACAATACAACTACTTCAGGATATTCGCGCATATTTCTTCTTGCTAACTTAATTAGTAGAACCAAATTTTTTCTCCTATACAACGAGAAAATAAGAGTAAAAATCTCGACATTTATTTTTGCATGAAAACAAAGCTTTCTCTGTGAGGAAGCTAAAGAAATCGGGTACAAAACAAAGATCTATGAATGATCTTTTATAATGAATCTCACTTAATAATTATAAATATGCATAGAGACGTTCAAAACATTAACGAAGTTTTTGAACGAAAGTTCGGAATGAACATACGATTATTATGCGCGACAGCAAATAAAAGCGAGCCGATCATTTATATAACGAATTCTCTTTATGAAGGATCTTCCCAAATTGTTTTGAGTAGACACAAATTTTAAACAACACGTCATTTCAGGGTTGTGGCCACTTCGTAGTGACGCCTCGACTAATGACACGCGCAAAGAGGAAGATGGTCGTGATGCATCCGTTGCCAAGAGTATTCGAGATAAGTCCGGAATTCGACACGGATCCGCGGGCGGCTTATTTCCGACAGGTGGAGTGTGGTGTCTACGTGCGAATGGCTCTTTTGGCGCTCGTCCTTGGACGTGTCTAGGTTACGACAATGTTCCAAGAGAAGCCGGCTTCTTCAGCCTGCACCATTTTGGGTCAAGATCAATCGTGTTTGCACCTCTTCGTCACTCATCAATGATAATCGTTCTCACGAACGTCAACGTCAGACCAACAAATCATAAATGTTGAATAATAACCACATTTTAAGGAAATCCATAGTAAATGCGGGGGAGGGGGGTGTGCTTGGTCCTAATAGTTAAAGTATTTGAAAATTTAGCCATAAGAGAAGATTGGTTGAGGTATACATTGCTGAGCGTAAATTGAATACCTTTGCTGTAAAAGTCACGCGAGCAAATCAAATTTGAACATTTTAATTTCTCAACACAAATTATGGATAATCCTATATTGTAAATTAGAACATTATCGATAATTACTGTCCATCAAAGTTTTGTGGATGGATAAACCCTATTTTTTTCTCATTTATAAGCATTATTATTAACAATTACGATTTTTGTATGCTATCACGAGAATACAATTTTGCGATATAATTTCATACCGCCACCGTTCCGTTGCCCTGCCGACACTTATTTATTTGGGCAATGCATAAATTCAAACTGCGACCAATATCCTCAAAATTTTTCAATCACTCTGCAAGGTAATACAATAGCATTTTTTTATTAATAAGAAATAGCTTCGCTTTCATCCCGAAGTGAAATCGCTGTTAGATTAACGTAACGTTTACAACATAATATGAATAACTTGCTCAGGACTTATATGAATAATAGACCATATCTCTTCTTTTGTACAATCTTTTGCTTAATGAAAATACGCATGGATGGATTTACCTGTAAGAATAAACATTGATTAATACATAAACGCGGATCAGTATGCACATGTACATGGAACAAAAAAAAATACCGAAAAAAAGAAGAAAGAAAAGTTTATTTGCCAATTTGATACAATGCTGAATTAAAGTTTCTCGACACCATATCGAAGGATTCAACAAAAATTCCGGCCAAGGTAGTAAGATTAAGAGACAGGATAACGGTTATTTCTTCGATTAAATTCAGGTACACGGGAAACGCGTTTGGCGGGTGTGTTAATGCACGCTGACCTTGAGAAAGCGGATTGATCTTATTTTATCCACGTGAATCACGATCCGTCGCTTTCGTCATTACATGAGAAGGCTGGGCGAGCACTTAACAATGGCCATCATACAATGTACCATGCCACTGCGTTCTTCCCTTCTGTTAGTTCATGTGTGTCCGAAGATTAGATATGGAATCGAGGTAATCCGCATTTATCGAGTGCTGCTCGATAACGGAAAGCACTTGCCGCTTCGTAGACGGCCGCGGTGAAATTGATCGTAGATTGGGTAATAGTCTAATTTTCGCAATTGATTTCAATTTGATTATTCGATTATATCACAGCGGCAATTTTTTACATGTTTATCCACTCGTAACTCCAACCAACTTCGGTGAGAACTTCTATGAAATAATTAACTGATTGTTGATAAAACAATTTATATATCTATAACATTATTTTATACTGGCTCTACAATTTTCCATACACATTATACTAAGATAGCACAGTAAATGATGCGCCAAAGTTATACGTGGGATGTATCTGGCGGAATTACTATTAACCTGTATTTAGCGTATACATGAACATCCACCCAATCATCAGGGAATAGTATCAAATTACAAAACTAACGGATACTGGTGAATACATAATTAAGTATTAAATAACCGTTGGATTTTCTTGACCTTTGTGATGCCTCATAGTGGCCATTAATGGCAGCATGTTTGTTATCAATATGACATGTGACAAATGTTGATATTCAAATGGAATATTTTTGGATGGAATGTCTATATAAAAAAAATTATATCATCGTGAAAATTGCGATCATTACATTAAAGTTTTATTACTATCATTGTACAATGAATGAATTTTCGTTTTGTTATGCATTAATGAATTGTTTGTATCTGCCTGCATAAAATCTAGACGCGTCAGGTGATTCCTTACCTGAAGCCCGTAACCTTGCAAAGTCGAGAGCATCCAGTAGGTCTTGTCGCGTCCACTAATTGATGAAAATGATTAGATTTCCATAAGGTTCTTTCACGATTTAAGTTTGACTCCGACTGGACCCCGACATTAAAACTGAATAAAATAGTATTGTATTAATAGCCGAAAATTTTCATGAACAGCAATTTAAGAAACTTTTATATAAAGCCATGGATATTGACACATCTGAGTTTCATTATTAAAGCCAGGATTATCAAGTGAGGAGCGGAGATGTATTTTTAGAGCGGGTACATGAGCGCCCGTTGCACCCGCTCTTATTCTCTACAATAATGACAAAACAGTTGAATCACTTTTTTTATCGTTGCTATTTGCCGAGTGTTTGATTAACGTTATATTATTAATGGTTTGCTGATAAATTTTGAATATAGAATATGTCCAATGAACATTATCATTCAAACTGACTAATTGCACGTAATTCTTAGAACTTTTCGCTCCCTCGTAGAGGATGCAGAGACTATAACTCTATAGTTTTATGCATAGAAAATCGTATTTTTGGGATTTAAATGGAAAATATTGAGTTGGAAGTAAAATAATTCTTGTATTCTTGTTCAGCGGAAAAAAATACGTCAAATATAGCCTTGAAATAAAAAAAAAAAAAACGAGTGACCAATGATTTTTCAATATTTGAGCCATTTTTTAAAAAAACGTCGTTTTTCGTGATTTTCAACGGTCGATATCTCGGCTCCAAATGGAGCTAGGGGAAATCCGAGGCACTCGTCGTGTCTTGTCCGAAGTTTTAGAAGCGTTTTACCGGGCAGTTTGTGGACGTTGAAAAACGCGAGAAATGGACTCGAAAGGGGTAGCCTTGCAATTTTTTGACGAAATTTTTTTTTTCTTTTTAAAAAATGAACGGCCACGTATTTCGACGTATTTTTTTCCGCTGAACACGAATCCCCTAGTCTTTTTGGGGCCAAAGTACAGTTAGACATTGAATGTCCCGATTTTATCCACGCAAAATCGTATTTTTGTGATGTATATGGAAAATATTGGGTTGGGAGTAAAATAATTTTATGAGACAGACATTTTTTTTTTACGTTACGAAAGAGGTGCAAAGTTTCCTCATTTGCACATGGTTGCACATGGTTTCCTCATTTATTACAATTTTGAGAATAGCTTCCTCGACGAGGAAGCTATGCACAATATTGTACAAGTACTTTGATCTTAGTACTCCAGTAATAGTACTTAAAGTACCAAAAAGTACGTCGTCGGCAAGATAAGGCGCTGCTTCGGTAGCGGCGTGGACAGACGACGGTTGTATTAGAGAGGCTCCAGTCTGCTGGGCAGACGATCTTGGCGAGAGCGGTGTGACTGGTGGTTCGGTGCCGTGCCGATGTGACGTCCGGCACGTATGAGGACTCGAGTTGTACTGCGGGCGTTTATGATCGCCGTACGCTCGAGAGAACGATATGGAAAATAAGAAAATAGAGGAAAATTAATTTGACGATTTCCTAACGCTTGACCCTGTCCGATTGCCGTTAATTTTTTTTGTTAATTTTTTGACTACATAATTACTATATTAGAGTTAACAGCGAAACAAAAATATGTGCTCTCAGATAATTGCAGTTAAACTCCTGACGCCTAATAATAAAATGTAATGTTTCTAAAACTTAAGATTTCGTAATGACTGTATAATCCCTTAATGATTAAATTTATAATAATAAATTTCAACAATTTATATTAAATATATATATATATATATTGTTTTTGAATTAATCAAATTCTTTCCAAGGACGATTTTTCTTCTCCCCCCCCCCACCCCCCCCCCCCCCACTCCTGTTGTTTCTCTCTGAATCTTTTTTTACGCCAACATGTGCAGCAACAGACCGTTTCAATATTTCCTGCCGGCACGTGCCAGAAATAGACCATACTTCCCTCGCATTCTATCTTGCAATGCAGGGGGTGCAACGACACAGATGGATTGTCAGCACACGCACGATCACCGTCGTCACGATTCAGTCTTTTCCAAAGACTTAGAGATACAGGAGACAGACTAGAGTGTCATGCGTTTCGACAATTTTTTACACTCCGCATTAATAAAAATTATAATCTAACGAAATTTGTGTGCTTTATTAAAGTTATAACGAATGCCATATTCAAAGAGACAAAAGACACAAAGAGTGAATATATAAATAGAAGGGAGAATAAACGAGAGGACTCAACGAATACGTCGCAGTGTTATTTTGTGAGTGGTGCGATTCAGTTTTTAGTCATCCAACGTTCGAAACAACGAAGAGATGGCAAAAACCAATAGGACCGGTCCGGTGATCAGGATGACTTCCGGTGCGAGTCATGGTGCTGGAGGTATCGAGTGTTGCTGTTGCAGATGTTGTACATGCATTCATATAGAGTTTCTCAAGACTTTGCCCGGTGTTTTGAAGGTCTGCGAAACGGTAAGTTGCACGAAAAGTGACCGTTGACTCTTACGATCGCACTAAACTCTATACACTGAACGCATTTCATGAACATCGACTTTTGTTTTATCTGAATGGAATGGTTTGTAGAAAGGTGGATATTCGATAAAGTGATAGGATTATCATAAAAATCCTTTTACAGATAATTGTAAGGAATAAAAGTAATAACGACTGTTTCAATGGTTAGTACTGCGAATAGTCGTCAAACAAATTTCAAAAATCCTATTAATTTATTTGAATAGTTTCGATAGCAAAGGAATGAGCATACTTTTTTCGTGACTCGTCTTTTTATGTTTTTGTATTTCACACGGTGTAAAAATGGTAGTTTTACACACGCTTCGCGTGCGAAAACTCTCATTTTTTACACCTTGTGAAATGAAACTTTGTACGAAACTCGTGCAAAAAAACATTTTCTGAACACGTGTGATTGCAACACTCGCCTTCGACACGTGCTGCAAACTCACACCTCGTCAGAAAAAGTTTTTTCCCACTAGTATCGTAATATACGATTTTGTAATCGAAAGGGCTCGTTGCAGGTATTCGGTGGGTTGATTCAGAGTCTCCTGATAAATTATGGTCTTCGGTACAGTGCGACAATCGGATCGGCTTTCGAAGGTTCCCTGACGACATCGTCGGCTTGTTTTTTAACAACAGCTGTTCTTCTCGGATGCTACATCGTTTCAGAAAAGTCTTACAAGCTCATACGAGCTTCTCTGTTTGTAAGTTTCACCATTGTATCTCCATTGTCAGTTCAATAAGTTTCTGGACTTTTAAGAAACTCGCGACGCCACAACTTTTTTTTTTTTTTTTTTCTTAGTATCTTTAACTCTGTATTATTTTGAAAAATTATTAATTCATTCAATTCCTGAAATCTCAGAGATGCACATGGTTAAATGGGATAGATTAAAAAAACGTGGATACGGAGATAAATGGCGCATTGAAATAATTGATAAGACTTTTCATTCTATTTACAGGAGGTGATGTTCAATGCACTCGCCTGTTTTCTCTACCTAAGTTCAGCCTCCTATTTGGCGTTCTCCACAAAGATGTTTCTGTGGGCACAATATTACGTGACACCCGGATTCGATGTCTATCCAGCTATGAGTGCCGCATACGTTAGTAATTCATTGTTTTCCCTCCACCGTACGACCATTTTTAAACTAATCCATCCCACCGCTCCAGACAACGGACAAACAAAAATATTCACCTTCATTATCTGCACGATTCTTATCTTACAGATGATAAGTGGCATCGTGGGTGTGTTACATGGCGCCGATGCGTATTTCTCGTGGCGACACTACAGAAGTTACAGATAATACTATCAAACGCAGAGAATCCCGTTAATGTGTAGAGGACAATCGTCCAAGAAGACTAAACGAGAAACATTCACAAGGTCGCCATCGTCATCGAAAAACTCATTGCAACGATACGGTACGATTTGCAACTAGGTATTCCAGATTTTATAAACTGTTTTTACATGCCCGTTGCATACAAAGTATGTGGAGACAAAGTATTGTAACAAAAAACAAATCAAACGTCAGATTATAACGACGACGATATTTTGCAGTAACATGTACTGAAATTGTTTGCCTCAAACTCCCGTAAAAAAAAAAAAAAAAAAAACACCAAGATACTGCAATCAAAAAATTTCGATCATAAGTGCAAGAGCTCCATTAAATGTTCAGACCAAAAAATCATGTGTTTCGTATAATCATAAATCGCCTAAACTCCTATGTCGAACAGATAGTTTTCTGAAATATGTAGTTTCATCCTCGCTGTCAAAACTGAGTACTGACGAGGACGAATGTTGTCACAATGCAATAGTCCGAATCGGGCTTAATCGTGCTTGAAGATGATCTGGGAAGTGTGCTAAGAGAATGAGGAGAGTGAAAAGGCAATAAAATGTCTCCGTAATATGTACCGTAGCCGACACCGCGTACTGTCGTACCGTTTTCAAGAGTGTCCCCGTGCTGAAAATTGATTGTAGAGTGGCGTGTTAGTCAGTTTATTTTAGCTTCATCTGAAGCTATTGAGAGAGCAAACCAATTATTTAAGTGACTACTTGCGGCCAAAAGGAGAAACGACAGTGATTGTTACGTCAATCGTTAGGCCCCTCCTATGGTCAGATCGTACAAGTTCAAGTACCACTGCAAATTCTGAAGGGTACCGGAGATATTCATTAATGATAATTACCCTTTCAATTGGTGGTTCCGTTAAAATGTGCTATAAAACAAATTATCACAAAAGTTTTATTCAAACAACAAAAACGTTTTATCAACCTCTTCGCTCTTGGCGAAACACATGTATGTTCCCCTAACTTTGAAACAATTTGAAAACGTGACTTTGGTGTTTCGCAAAAAAAAAAAAAAAAAACCGACCACCGGCTGCGAGTGAAATTGTCACATTGCTTACTCGTTCTTTTCTATAGCTGACGAAGCTTTTTTTTTATTTATTTTTTATAAGCAAACCAACACCGATCGGCATACTTTCTTGTGTAGAACGCGTGATTCTCCACGAGGTAAACGACCTGTGCGAATAAATGTGTGATTTTTATTCTCATTGATTCTTTTCGAAATTTCATTGAACTCGAAGGATTGCAAGAGGCTGAAGAATTTTCGTATGCACTTTCACAAATAGTAAAATACCTGAAGCCTGGAATTCGTTCTCGCTCCGTCGTTAGAATCCGTTTCCCGACCGTTGCAGGTATACGATGAAAGTACCGATTTGATCTGGGAAGCCTGAGGTGAGTGAGGGAGGCTCCGATGCGGGTGTTCGAAACGCATCCGCACTTTTTCGATCGGACTGTACGAAAGCGGTGTGTCCGTTTTCAACTACGTGCCAGTTACCTGCGTAGTGAATGGAGCTCCATAGAATCGCTGGACATCGTATCGTAGACCTCGACGAGTTCGTTTTTTTGCATTCTCCCTCCGTCGCTCATTCGTCCCCTTCTGTCTATCTCAGTCGCACTTTGGGTTTCTCCCAACTCAGGCTCGGTGCCATGCTGGGCCTCGTACTGCACAAGAGTCTCGTCGCCTGAGCAATGCCGAGAGAACCGAGGCATGTGGCCAGCGGACACCGACAGACAGTTTACTCCAAGATCTCGAACAGCTCGACTCGCGTGGCCGACTCTCGAGATCTCTTCGATTCACCGACGATTGTACTGTATTATCTCTGGTAATCTGAAAGATCTCTGTCAGTGATCTCTCTGTGAAGCTTCTGATTGGCAGGCATCAATGAGATCGTGTGCATTACCGACGTGAAATTCTGATACAGATGAACTTCAAATAATCGTTATATTCGAGACGCGGTGCGCTCGAAGTGCTCTTCGCGCTGGAAGTGAAAGTATCGTAACAAAAAAAAAACATTAATTTTACAGTACTTCTGTAGTGCTCAGTGCTTACGTTTTTATTGGCCACCGTTCTGTGTCACAACAGACCATATACATAGCTACAAATTTTGTACTTGTTGTCTCTACTAAAAATGAACGAAAAATCTTGAATGCGCAACGACTTTCGGATTTATTTCGCTGACGTTCGTCGAAACTTTATTCACATTATTGTCACCTGTAGCTGACTTTCGCGAGAAGAAAGTTATTCGTCATGGATGCGTCTGTCAGTGAAGCTGTCAACGAGACTACCACTGCGGCATCTTATGCAGGTAAGCTCGAGCGATTTGTCAAGATAATATTAACAGAGTTACACTTCAAGCTTACTATAAAAGTATGCAAATTGCCATTTGAGCATTGGCTTCCTCGTTACATTATTTTACTCACAAATCCTCTTCTATGAGAAAGTATCTTCCGCATTTTTTTAGATTCCTCGTAGAGTCATATTCGTTTTGTGGGTGGTTGCCGTAATTGTTGGTTTTAAGACAAATACATTTACAAATTCCACGAAATCAAAGCTTCGCTCATGATAGAGCAAAAGATTTGTGATTCAATAGTGCGACGGATCACATTCATTGTCATGTTCATCTGTTATCTCGAGACTCTTGTCACGAAACGAGTACCGTGATTTGTATTTTTTTTTTATTTTAAGCTCCAACTCTCTCAAGCCGACTGGCTTGAAAATATTTCATGTTTCAACTTTAAGTGATAAAATTATATCGAGAAAACTTTACGAATAGATTACGAATACGAACGAAATTACACCAGAGAGACTTTACAAATAACAGACGGTCTTCCGTTACTTGCGTCAATACGCAAATATACTTCTCGATTGTGAACATTTACGTACATGTAATTGCAGTAATAAAAAATCGGCACTCGACCATAATCTTCGGGAATAGCGCAGGTACATCGGAAAGAACGGCCTCGCGCTACAGCGGAAGCCAACCATATTAATTAGTTTCGGAGTTTGTGTGAGGCGCGAGGATTTGTCGAAACGACTAAAAAGGACACAACTGATTTTGATATAGCGATATCTCGTAACTTAATCTACGTTTATTATCCAATCTTTGTTAGCCAAAGTGTGAACTAACTTAAATAATCAACAATTCTTTCAAAAAATAGGATAAAAATTCGCGATGTCATATCGAAATCTACGCCGGAGATTCCTAACTTACAATCGCAATCGATAGCGCACACGTCACGCTGCTACCGAGTTCTCCGTCATTGCTTAATGCCCAATGAGGAGAAAAACCCGGGCAGGTAAATTGTTAGTTCTTAGTGTAATTGGCTATTGTCGTTGGTATCTGACAACTGCGAAAACTTCTCAGAAAGCATTGGAAATATTTTCGAAAGTTCCCGATATTCAAATACTATTTTTTCGGAGAATTTTAATGATTGTTGGTTTTTTAACTCAGAGCAAACGACTTGTAAACTGTTATTATAAATTTGTTCATTCATTGTATTTGGAAAAGTGCCAAATTTACGGGCTTCAATACTTTGCGTTTGCCAAGATAGGTCGATCTCGGATGCGTTATTCGACAAGGTAGTTTGTTGTATTCAGTATTTCGTTAGTATGAAAAATTTCTCGCGATTTATACTCGATGAGCTTGTAGGTGCGAAATATCTTTCTCCGCCGGAGTGCTTGGAAATTCTTTTATAAAAACGTGACTTCCCGTGCGTAATTGTCAACCTAACTGATACGACACAATGGAAATTCCTCACGATACTCGCAATATTATCGATTATAATGTCACCATTATATGACTTACAAATACTCCGACTATAAAAATACATTTTTATTTTATTTTATTTTTTTTTAACAAATATTCATGAATAAATATTCCGTTAATCTACGAAGTTTAAGTATTTGAAATCACGACATTAAGATTTTCTTTGTGTTGTTAATATTGGAACTAAACAGTAACAACATATATGAATATGTTAAGAAATCCTAGGCCACTCCCGATCTGTTTACCCTATGCTTTCAGATAGATAATTGGCTCGGATAATGCAAGTGAAATGACTGTACACGGTATTGCTTCGCATTGAAGAATCTATGGTTACGCGTACACGCTTGGAAGTATGAAATGAAGGCTACGATCAATACAGTAGAACCTCACTTATTCGACCTTCGATCAACGGATCCTCCGCGTTCTCCGAGGCACCCAACACATCCCTCCGTCTTAACCTTTCGAGTACCGGAGACTTTTTGTCGATCGCAAACGACGTACTTTTAAGCCCAAAAACGTTACAGATTTTGGTGATAAGTTTTCTTCCGCGTTATAAAAAAAAAAAAACACTCCAAGGTGCGTCTGTGAATTTTTACAGATTTTTTTAAGCACACCAACTTGTCATTCGAATCGTTCGAAGGTTGCGCGTTTTGGCAAATTCGAATAATACCGAAAACCCGAATAAGACGGATTAAGCAACAATTCTAAACTGTCATCGGTGTTATTCGAGATTTCACTTATCCGACGTACGCTCTCTCCACATTACCTCGGATAAATGGGGTTCTACTGTACTGTCAGTGCGCATAGAAAAACGCCTCTCGTATTGTGTTACCTTCATCCAACACTGGATGACTGGATTAAATGTAGACTTTTATTTTTATCCGAGTCAATTTTTAATCTCGCTCAATATTTACCTCGTCGTTCGATGAATAGATTTTAGTTCTCAAATTTCTGGTGTTTAAAGATGGTCAGCTTGGTTTTTTTTTTAAATAAGAACTAGTGAGTTATGGTGGTTCGCGCGATTCACGTGAGTTTCGTGTAACAGACCAAATTTGCCGAAACTCCTGGCAGAATCCTTCTGAGTATCATTATGGGTGGAACTGGATAACGACGGTAAAAGACGATTGCAGTCTTAGCATGGAATACAAGTCTTGAAAAATCGGTCTCACCCAATAGAAGAGTTACATGTGCATACATATATACACATACAAATAACAATTACTGTCTACATTTCTCATGGAACACACATTTCTATGGAAATGTAATGATGATAGATGTCGATGTGAGGTGTTGAACGAAGATTTGGGTTATTTTTTTTATTTTCGCACAGACGGTCGAACATATTGTTAATTCCATTTTCGATAAATGATGTGCTGATCGCTGATCGTTATAAAGTTATACGCGCGGCGACATATCCATGCTATTACACGATATCACATATTGTGACTTCAGCAAAATTGTCACGCGTGACACCTAAGCATGTCACAGTATAGTAATACGAGCAATACGAAAAATTCGCATCAACATATTATAGAGGTGTCCTGTATTATATACACTTTATATTTTATATCTGCATTGGCTAGCATAAAGATACCCTTGAATCATGCATCGTGGCTTGGTGTACGGAAAGTGCATAGTACGGCCGGGTACGATCCAAGCAATCGACAATCAATCGTAACATTGGTGCTGCGTTCGGTGAACGATTCATAATACATGCTATTGACGAAATTGACAAACACTGCAGGGAGTGTTTGTCCATTTCAACGACAAGCAGTTTCCAACCAATCGGTGCCATCGTCTGATAAATCATAGGGATCATATCAGATTGACGCTCAGCACTTCGATTCATGCAATAATTATTTTCTACAAAACAGATATTTTTGAGGCTCTCCATTATCCTTAACTATGAACTCCTAAATAATACGATGGTATTATATTACTATTGTCTATTCGTCAGTTAATACATTGTATTTGCCTATATTTTTATTGATTATTTTTTAATAGTTTTGTTATCGATTAAAGTTGTGAATATGGCCAAGTTCATATATAATTGATTTATGCGTTATATAATGGCAGAGCGGGGAGCGGCATATTCACCACTTTTACCCTATTCGATGCGTTTAATTGAGCAATATACTTCCTAATCCTGCGATCTACCTAGTTATTTAAATCCTCTGTACGAAAAATGCATATTGGATATAAGTAAAAGTAAAGCGCATTTGTTCAATGGTTATTTACGTTTTTTACAGGTGACGTTTCTTGGCACACGACACCAACATCTCTGACCGAAGAAGAAGAGGGTGCGATAGTTACTCTCGTCGTTGTTGTGATAGGGATTATAGTTGCAATAGTTATATTATTTTCTATGGGCATCTTCATCGACTGTCGCCATCAGTGAGTCGAACAACTGTTAATGTTCAACCGGTTGTACACTGCCCGTCCTTGATGTCTAGTTATTCTTTCTTAGCGGATATATTGCTCGATGTCGTAACGAAATCGAAGATGTCAAGCAAGATATACAGAAAAACCAAGCGCTAACGACGGGCAAATGTACATACCCGGGAATATTGATCGATATTTATTCGGGTCATCTTATTTTTATTTTCATTGTTTTAGAAATAAGGAGAGCATAAAGAAAAAAGGACTGAGACTCAAAATGCCACAGCTTTCGCGTCGTAGAAATTTGGCCAACGATGGGAAGTCATTGACCGCGGATATGTGCCCAAATGGCGACAGCGACGTAGGATCGCGAGCGGATACCAGAAATGCGATGGTTTGATATTGAACTGGGAAGAAAGTTAAAACAAAACGTTATATCTCGTCCGTGCCTTGTTCTCTCGATCTGAATATCTTTGCGTGATATATGTGATACTGAAAAATTCTTTATGAATGACGACCACCCAATCTTCGGTACTCCAATCGTTCTGCTGAGAAGAAATTTCGCGTTACGCTCCAGAACTTTAATAATTACGCACGACTTTTCTCAGTACTCTCAAAAGTCTTCTATGACGTATGTGTACCATATATTTCATAAAAATTCATGCTGAATCGAACGACCGGGCATAACGCCCACAATAGGGGCGTCTACGATACGTCGGACACGAGGCGGAAGCAGATCATCTGACGTCAATGATACGGGTTTGCCTGTTTCACAGTGCGTCGAACGGAATTAAGTCGGCGGACGCGATGAACCGCATACGGAAACTTTCTCTGTCACCTGCGGTCGAATTGTTTGTACACGCTCACGATACCCGTACACAACGGTACATATACATTTCTATCTGTGTTGCGCGGTCCCCGTGTCTCGACAGTAACGACGAAATTGTACTCAGAATGTTGACTAATGGACGGTTGCTTCCTGTGTTTTTCGCAACTGTGAAAATGCTTGTTAGACGGAAATAACGTATCCGTCAATACCGTTAGTTAAATGCCGTTTGGAGAAATACGAAGGTTTCGGAGTTACATCCTCAGCCGAGCGGCAGTGAGCGGCAGTGAGCTACAAGTGTTTCACTAGTCCGTGTTACGACTGTTCACAAAAAGAACGTGACCCATTACTTACTTGCTGTGGGGCTATCGAAAAAGTAACGGGTAACAAACCTGCTACTTCCTGGTCACCCGTGTTACTGGTCAAGCACTCTACACTGAGAAAAATAATAGTATTTTCTACTATAACCAATGGTTCCCAGGAGTAACGTCTACATAGATAATTTCTGATAGTATTCAATTCGTTAAATTAAAATTATAGTTGCAAATATGATTTTTCATCATTGTCGTAACTATGAACTGTAAACGTTCCCTCCGGAAACTATTTTTTATGGTAAAAAGCCAGTATTGTTGCTTTTACTATGTAATTTTTTCTCAGTGTATCCACTATAGACACTTGGCGGGTGTCTGAATCAAAGAAAATAAAACCACAAGACAAGCCTAAGAAAACACAACATTATTGTAAAAGATCCCAATTGGTATCGTGAAGATTTCGAAGCGTTCAGTCAGTAGAATTATCGTACATTCTTAACTGATTAATAACAAGACTATGTTCACACCGTCGCCATTAATGAGTAATCTACTCGGTATATTATTCGAATGTAAGCAGCATTCGTGTGTCGCATTCGAGTAAAATTATACAATTGAAAGACCTATCTAAGATATGTACAGATTCTAGTGAGATGAATTTGAATAAACGATAGGTAAGAAAATTTAGATTTTCCAACGACGTTCCAAAAATGATAAATAATATAATAGTCATTTAATATTTTAAGGAATTATTATTCAATTACATTAATTATAAAATTTTTAACCAAGTGCAACTGTTAATTATTATTCGTATCACCTAACCATTTATTTACAAATGGTGATGGCGTAATTATCATTGAATTCTGAACTTACATCTACGGTCTGCTTGTAATTGTTTAAAAAGAATTGGTGTGTACGATTTTGACGATTCCGGTGAATCGCAATATTTGTTCTACACGTAAGTAGCGTGATTGTGAAGAAATATGATTATTGTTCGATCCTCATGGTCATGCAGTTCGAAAAAAACATGTGTCTGTGATAAATTTCATCTGCGTGTACGTTACTGCGGCCGTTGTCCGAATCATTTGCAGTCATGCTAAGTGGAAAACTACGATAGTCGACCGAGTCAAGTAAATTTGTCGACATGTGTTCAATTCATATAAAACGAGCAATTAATTATATCTCTTGCTTCGGACAGTATTTATTTCCGAGAGTAATGTCGGCAGTTCGATACCTCATAGAGAGATAGTTTCAAGCTATTTTTTCCACTCGCCATTCCGTGTACCGCCAAGCTAAGAGGCGATAGAAAATGTCGTAAACGAATCAACATCCAATGAATCGGTCTGAATATCGATACTAGTGACACTCTTAAAATGTCTTAATGAAATATCGAAATGTTGGCTAAATTATGATTTCTTATATATAAAGTGATTTTTAATATTCTATAGATTATTTGATTAAGCGCCTTATGCTGACAATTGTCAATGAAGCTTTGGAAACGTTTTGATTCAAGTGCAAACCGATACAGAGTTTGGTATCGCTTGATGCGCGTTTCAATACTCTCGCGAATAAATTCCGCCAGTAACTATATACTTTCACGTCCGCGTAACAGTCATTATCGTGCATAAAGGCCATTGTCGTGGCGTCATTGCCAGAGATGAGAATACCTCGATACGAGTTAGTCGTAACCGACTACAATGATGAAACAATTGTAACTTCGCTAAATAGAATATTGTAATTTATTTACATTCGTATAATTGCTGCTGTAAAATGGAATAGATGTTCGATATTTTAAGACAGATATTTTTACATAAAATTGGTTAAAAATGTTGACTATGAATCTGACATAAATAAACAGACAGATTACTTTTGTCAATGTACTGAAATAAATTATATCAATCAACAACTATACACCTATAGAGTTGGCGCTCGCTTACTTTTAAGCTGGCACACCGACTTTTCAATTACGATTTTCTCGAAACATGGATGAGCCCAAACATTTTTTTTTGTGGTATTCGAGAGCCCATAAAAAGTCTATAATTTTGAGATATTAATTTTTTTTTTAACGTACTTAGGGTGCCAGTTTAATAGACCGCTTCTCAACATTGGAAAACTCTACTGAAGACACTGCGGCCACCTCGAAAATAGCGTGGTATGTATATATATATATAAGTACCATTTATTGTACTCGTCGATCCGAAAAATAAAAATGGAGCTGTATGAGTCAGCTGGACGACATGGAATTGCAGATGAGCCTAAAATTCTTTTATTCTGATATTCTTGCAGTTGATCAAAATCCACGCCGTCACCCTAGCAAACTGAGCGGCCGTAAAACGAACGTCGAAGCGGTCCTAAAAGCGACGGGGGTTTTAAGCCAAAAATTAACCACACTAATGACCGCAGAAGTGACCGGTCCGGTGACATTTCTTTTACCGCTTTTTTCGGAAGTGAAGTCGTTTGTTTGATTGGCGACCAAACAAACGATCGTAAAAGCAACCGTGTAGGTATACGCTTTTTGATGACTGGGGTGAACTTTTCTGGACGGTTGCTTTTACGGTCGTTTGTTTGGTCGTCAATTAAACAAACAACTTTATTGCCGAAACGCGGCAAAAATAATGAGTCGCCAGAGCGGTCGATCCGGCAGGCATTAGTGTAGTTAATTTCTTTGGATAAAACAACCGTCGCTTTTAGGGTCACTACTTCGGTCGAGCAGTATGCTCAGTATACGTGCGGCTTTCGAAGTGTGAATAGTAGAATTCTCAGATAGTTCGAAGATTGTCCTATTTTACCTGAGTTATGGCCAGTATAGTAGGGTATTATGATTTATGTTCCGTATGATAATTCCAGGCGGATTTCCTGGGACAGAAATATGAGACGGTCGCATTTTCTATACATAAGCATGTAAGATACACCCTTATGATTTACCTTACGCGTTATAAGTTGGGCTACCGTCACATATTTGCTGTTACAGTGCGGCTCATATTATTTCAATAGGGATGTCATTAGCATCTCGCCACGGACGAACCAGTGGAAAGACCCCGCAGTGAAGCGAATTTCGGCAAAATCGTGCACTAAATTAGTTTCCGTTGAATACACAAACGATTTTTTGACTTTATTAGCTCAATATAATTATTAAAATACAATATAATATAAATATTAATACACGGATTCACATAGGCTTAGACACTTCACTGCTATATACGTCAATAAGGTTGCTATGTACGTTTTACAAATGTTTTACATATCTCAGATTTCTCGATAATAAAGAGTTCGAGATATAAAAAATAAACTCTTCTATCGATATTCTCGTTTAAAAAATAACTTTTGTAGCATTTATCTGGCTTGTTGTAAGGACAACTGGTATAGTAAAAATTTGTACGCTGAACATGAGGAACTGTTTATAAAAAAATAGCTCTACGGCTCGCAAAAATGTTTATCACATTTCATTGGTTTCAGAAGCAGTTTCATAAATACTGCCTTTGATAAGTTCATATATTTTATGTCATGCTTAAGTTACAATTGTAAATCGTCTCGAAAATTACTTTGTGAATGCTGCGATACAATGAAAATATTTGTTACTGAGAACAAGGTATAAAATTGTCAGTTGATCGCGAGATTTGATAATATGTATGTGCAATATATTCTTTATTGTTTGTTCCCTGTAGTTTATTTTTCGATTCATATCTTTATCACCGACCGCCATTTATTATGTATAAAAATGAAAATGGGGTTTGGGTACTATGTCGGTGAAGTTTCGTTGTTGCTATTCATGGAAGAATTTCGACATTGGAGTAAATGAGAAAAAAAATGATACTGTGTAATTCTCTTACAGAAGTCTTCATTTCTGCATTTACGATTAATGAAGCCATGAAAGTACGACGAAATGGGGCGTGAACTGTTTACAGGCCTCGATATGAGCGCAGAGCCAAAATTGTGCTGATGAAGTATAGTACCGTGTTTACCAGACCGCAAATCTAAAATCAAATACACAAATGGCGATAAAATTATAATTTTTTAATTATCTTCGGTAGAACGACTTAGAAATTATGTTCATAATCGATTATACAAATATCATTCTGTATAGCAATCGTACTTTTTCATGGTGTGATTACAATTGCGCTTGATTCTATGAACGTAAACACTGTTATAGAATTTTTAAGTTAGCTTACAGAAATAGTTGATTCCTAAACTTTTTTCTAAAAGTACTGCAGGCTATTACAACAATTCGTTTTCATCACAATCTAAATCAAACTTACATCAGTTTTGCTTGGACTGCTGAAAATCAAAACCTAAAACGATAACGCATCAATTTCGATTGCAGTTTTTCTCACCATTACAAATCTTCCTGTGCGAGAAATAAAATAATCCATATAGTCATTAGTAGCATGAATCGTCCATAGACGGAATCTGCATTCAGTGAATAGGGTGTCGATTGGGAACAATTCACTGGTACTAATTGTTTATTAATCCCTAAAGACGATACGAGAGATATATCGTCATAGGAATATATTTTTTTTATTAAGTCTCGGCTGTCCGTAGGGCAAAAAGGGCGGCTTTAGGCGTTTCACTGCTACCAGCTAATTGAAGAGATTTTCGTTATGCGTTATTTTATCGAGGCGGCAAAAAATGTTTATCGTAACAATATCTTTAAAAAAAAAAAAAAATCGAAAATAAGCTTTAAGTCGTGAGTAACCAAAAAAAAAAAAAAAAAATACATTTAATTATGTATTTCGCTAGGAACAGTAGCTGGCGATATTTATGCGAAAATATATTTTACCGAAGATATTCTGGCAAGTCATGTTCTCGTTACGTCGAATAATGGGTGTCCACTTACGAATTAGTTTCGCAGTTCTCACAGTACTATTGTACACATTTTCATAGTACTTGGTTCGTCTCGGTATTCGGTGATTATATATTATACTATGAGCAATAATGCTAAATAATATACTCACGGAAGCTCCCAACAGTAACTCGTAATCGCTGCTATACCTCCTGTTATTGTTGACCGTTATGAGTAGCGTTAAGGAAGCTGCGAGAAGGAGCCCAAATCCGATGGCATGGTAGATAACCTCCTGAAATATCAATGAACATTATAATCCTGAAGTGCAGAAGTAAACAAAATACAGCAGACTAAAAAAAACCGTAGGTATATGGCGAATAATACTTACATAAATTGTTTTTGATATAATTGAATCTGTCGAGATTGAAGCCATACCACTCAAAATTAGTATAAATGTCGCGATCATGAAGGTCGTCACAATTAGAAAAAAGAATTGTTTGGGAACGGTATAGTGCCAAGTTGAATCAATATTGTGGCCTATTATTCCGACGCACACGATGCCCAGTATCTGAAACAAGACGAGGAAAATTTCATAATTGGAAGGATATTCACAACACTGTAGTTGTTCCATGTTGTTCGTCCCATGGAGTCAAGCATAGTAGTTACAGTTGCTTATCGTTCGTTATCGAGTCAGTATTTCCTAGAAAGTCAAATATGACCAACGGAGGAATAAAAACCGCAAAACAGAACCGGGTGGCTCTCTCTTACAGGAGAAACGATAACTACAGTGGCGCAGGACCTACTGTACGATAACACTACATAAGACTTAGCGTGTGACCAAAATATTATAAGCGACACATATATCATTGTGCGTAGCATTTTTTTTTCTCTTCCATCATGCATACCCGAAAAATAATCCCCAGTACTAACCAGTTCCAAGAATTTCAATATTCCACGGTAGGATCTCATGTAACCGCTGTTAAAGAAGATACTCGGTGAGCCAGACGTCACAGTTGCTGTCCTGATCGTCACTGTGTGAGACATGATGTTGGTTATTCAGTCGACGATTTTTCTGAAATCAATGGAAGTAGGCATTGCGTTATATAATATTTCGTTCATGTTCTCCATTGTTTTAATATATGTAGGAATCGATTCTTAGAGAGGGTGAAATAATCAAATCTTCTTTGCCATCAAATTAAACTTGAATGGGAATCACGATGTTTCAATGTGATATCTGGTCGTTAACTGACTAATCAAAACTCTTCTGTCAAGCTGCTGGCCAAGCTGCGGTCTAATGACTTATTTGATTAACTCGTTAATATTCAGGCTTTCGGAACACTCTCTCAGGTCGTTCACACCTACATAATAGATATAGCTTGGGCACACTATCCTAACATTTCCGAGCCTTTTTAATACATTTATAATACATTTTTACTCCTACTTTATAATACATTTTTCAAAATATCGTGGCATATACTGCGCAACAGGTAGGTATAGGAGTAATTGCAATATATCGAGAAATTTGTTAACCAACGAGTAATAACGAAAAGCACAATCAAAGTTTGGCTTTGGTACATACCCGAACGGTATATACCCTTTAAGCATTTTTCGAGTCCCTTAATATGCACGACGCACCGACACGATACGCTGCGTTACGACGCAGAAAGCGGGACAAGGTCAGATTTTCGTTGAGTGACCTACATCTCCGGAGAGAAACGTCTCCTGTACTCTTCTTATAACAGAAATAGCGTTGAAATCACAAAAATTAAACATAGCCACGCCTACATGTGATAAACGATTGCTCTTCCATACTTTCTCTTGTATACTACAAATTTTGCAACGACTCCCATTTTGGGCGGCAGTCACGCCCTTGAAGTTTCGTATGTTGTAACTTTAAATCAATAAATGTTTCTACGCACAATAGTCGCAAGCCTGAGAAATTAATTTGACTCGTTTTTTTTTTTTTTTTTTGCTGAATATAGACCTCTCTATTTTTTAACGTAAATTGTATTGAGTACATTGCCTCTCCATTTAGTTATTTGATGAAAACAAAAAAAATGGATAACTCGTTGGAATTTATCTGAAATGAATCACCGCTATATCGCAGATTCAAGAGAATGATAAATGGCAGTTCTCAATTCATGACACACGCATGTTTTGTTTCGTATCAAGTGAGCTTTCGCAGTTGCAAACAATTGCATGCAATATCAATCGGCGGCTCACGATGAAATTACCCGTTTTACAGAAATACTCATGGCTCCTGAGAAATGTCAGATACACATGTGTCGAAAACATTTAGAGAGACCGGCTAGCGTAGTACACGTGCACAATGCCGTCATCTCGTTATTTTTAGCGATCAGCTAAAGGCACGATCGTGCTTGTACTAACCACGCAAACAATTTAACAATGGATACAATTTTGTTACAATAATGCAGTGAGACTTATGAAAAAGATAACTGACTTAAATTCATTTTATTTCCAAGACATTTTGCCATTTCAAGTTATTCACAGTTATTGATTTTTCTACAAAGCGTGACCAAAAGCACAGTTAAGCAATGTAATTCAATTCTATTGGTGGCTTTCGAAATAAATGACACAAACACTGTTATTATTATCACACGAAACCATGAGCTGTAGTTATTTTTATTTGACTGACCTTAAAGAGGTAGGATTGTTGGATGTTCGTCGGTGGCTCGAGATCGACTGGAGGTGCGCGCTAACTTTGCAAACACGATACCGTTTCGTCGGGTGATGTCACTGATGGTATCACGCATTCGATCCCACAACGAAGTACGCGTGCGTGTGTTGGCTTTTTATACAGGCTGATTCAAGAAGGGTGTGCGAGATTTATTTTATTCTTATTTTATATGTACTCTAATAACAATTGTTTTTATCAGTCATTGTTTTATCGTTAAGAGAATACATATGCTTGGAACCTCCAAAAAATTGCCACACGTTTTTCAGAAATGATTGTAGAAAAAAAATTAAGTAGATTGCGATTGGCCAGTAATATTTTATTATATTTGTTGTTATAGGGGTTTGTTGTTGTGAGGATATGAATTACATGGTAACAACAATTAAAACAATACGGGATGTATCACTTGTACAAACGGTGTGGAAAGCGTATTAATTATCTGTAGTGCTTGGCTGCACGTTTTCTATTGGAAAATATATTGCTTTACGGAAAACGAAACCTTGTTAAAATTGTCAGGTTTTTTCGAAGAGAAATAAAATAGACATTTTTTTTCTCCTCGTTACCCTTTGAAGTTTGAAAAATAAAATAGACATTTTTTCTCGTCGTTACCCTTTGAAGTTGGAATGGATAAAAGCTGAAAGTCCGATAATTTATGTTAGAAATGGTAGTTATGTATGATAAACATTTTATTTATTGATTACTTTTGTTGAAAAGTAAATAAATATTTTAACAATAGCAATTGAACAGAATTGCTCCAAAAACCTGACTGACAGACCGATGCGACGATAAGGGAGAAAAATATTTGACTTAAAGTTGAAGTTATCAAGTCATCGCCTGAAACAAAACCTGTATTCAAGATGTTCAAACGTTTTTGGGCGTGATCTTAGCTTTGTATGACGATGATTTATATAAATAATCGTTTACATTTTACATGATTAGTTACAATTTGGGGATAAAAAAAAATGAGCATTCAAATTAGGTAAAAATTACCATCGACGAGAAGAGTTGTCACAATTATTTTATACTTTGTGTTAATGTCCTTGCCATTCTAAGTAATGACATCGGTAATCTATTAACATTACCAACGTATGATAAACGAATAAAATTAAATACTTTAAGAATTATAATTTTCATATTTCCGTCTCACAATTTTTTGTAATCTTGTGCTTTCCTCATAAAGGAAATTTTGCGAATAAAAGGATTTTATTTTTATGACAATAATATTAGTATATTATACCACAAGGGAGAAAAGTGCATTTTTTCGCCGACTGTGAAGTTTGATTGAAGAAATTTGCACGAGATCAAATGGCACGTAGTCCTTTGTTTTTTTTTATGCTACTCATAAACAAAGGTCCGTGGGAACTTTGTTTATGAGCAGCCAAAACTGTAGGTCACATTTTTTAACGCACGAATTAAAGCTTTTTCGGCATTTCCATTGTGCGTATTGTGGATTTAAAAACTACCAATATTTGTCTATATTACGTTGTGTTACGGTGTGTTTTTATCCTTATGACACCGTATGAAATTGTTGGCGACGGCTGTATAGAGCAATTAATTTTGTTAATCTATTGGATCTGTGATTTTTGTCACCAAAAAAACCAATTGATCTTAGAAGTATCTTATCACATTGTAGAGTTCTCTTCGCTGACAATGGGGAATTAAAACGGCAAAATGTATGGTACCCAAGGTTTAACTCTAAGCTTTATTCATCATCGATAGATTAAACTAAATAAAATTTGAAAAAAAAAATGTAAACAGATGTACATGATCGTATATAACTACTGATGACACTACACAGGTACAGTATTATATATATGTATAATACTGTACTGTGGGTTGTGTAGTATTATATATATATATATATATATATATATCTATATATATTAACAATTAACAATGTCAAAAGAGAAAATAAAATCTGTTTGTTAAAGTTAAAGAGCTTGATAAGTAAATGCAATCCTCATTGTTCATCTAGTTTAGTCATTAGGGCTAGAATGCAATATGGGTGAAGGAAAAACAAGCAACGGATTATTTTTCATTACTCCGGATTATTGTAAATTCGTTGTCACACATATGGAATTTAATCGCTGCAATCACATAAATAACGCACATGGATGATATTATTACTTTTGTACCAATTTTAAGCAGTCGTTCATTAATTTGCTTGAAACGACTTGAAATTTATTGAAATCATGGGGAATCCCAAAGGCACTTGTAGTGGCAAATCTCTTAAACTTTAAGGTGGATACTTCAAGATGATAGATAAACAATTGTTCATGTATATATAAAAAAAAAGTGGAATATTGATAGATAATCGGGTAATCTAAAGAACTCTCTAGTTTCGTATAATACGTCCAGTGTAGTATTAGCAAAATTGAACAATTTTCTTGTATACAATATAAAATGTATATCTATATATTAGTCGTCGTTTGTATTTACACACATGAAATGCACATGAGTGCAGGCACGCATGTGAACATATTATAATTATTAAGTGAGACTTTTCGTTTAATTAATTAATAACATTGTTTAATATCGCACCTAAGATTCGCTTTCGTAGATTCTAAAGGGAAATTTGAGAAGGTTATTTCGTTCGGTTACAGCACAATAGCTCTATGATTACTATGGAAAGATTCGTGGTGAGGTAATTTAAAAAAAAAAAAAAAAAAACCCTATCCTGTCAACTACCAACAATGGGTAATTTCATTAAAAATATCGAAAATTAAACCTTCTACAATGTCCAGTCTTTGGTTAACATATTGCCAGTACTACTTCAACAGATTAAGCCGCTCCTCAATGATCCCTTTACACTTCGACATAAATCAGACTCCGGGACCTTCAATTGATTTATATCATACATTGGCGGTAATCCGAAGTTCTCGGATAAACAGTTGTTAACGCTTAGAGATTGCTTCTGAACTATTCCCTTGCGGAGAACATATATTGGGAGAAATAATACTAAAAGTCAATATTAAATTAGTTGCAACTATTACAACTAAAATCATATAACCGAAAGAAATCAATTATATTAGTAATGCTCCCAAAAATGTTGCTTCGTCAGGGTTACAGTAGTTTGTGGATACCTCGGTAGAATAGGGAGAAAAGAAAAAAAAAGTAAGAAGAGAATTCAGCGTGTGCTGACGGCGACGATGGTTGCGGGAAAATCCTGCAGGGTGGGTGCTGATGATATATAGTAGTTTATTTTTCACGTACTAAAGTCCTCACTGAGGATCTCTGTTTTTCCACTCGAGCCAAAGGAAATATGTGCCGGCCGCGTAGGCAATAGTATTGAATATTCCAAGGACCTAAAACAAATCAAAAGACAGGCCCACATTATCCATGACGGTTTGATACTGCGACTAACAGTAAGTAATTAGTAACACTGCTAAAAATAATTCAAGGGCAGCGGCATATAAAAAAATTGTAGTAATTTTCTCGTTAAAAGTAATAAGTAAAATAATATGGCTGAATGACTTCGGTCGATGGCCAATTGACATTATATATGTGAATATATTGGTATAAACTTTGTTAGGATATATTATATATCTATATAACTGGCAATAAACTACTACTAATACTGCTGCTAAAATAAGAATAGGGAATATTGTGGGTATGTTGAAAACTTATATCAAGAGACGCGGTTGCATCTTTACGTGAAGTACTTAAATTATTAACCAATGTAGTACGATAAATTAAGTAACTAATGTACGGTATGAACTTATTACAAGATTTATAGTGATTAAAAAATGTCTAATCATTCTACACTGTGCTCTCTTCGAGCTAAAACATAATATGCGATAAATAGATTTTTCTGAATTCTTCACATGGATGGATTCTCATAAAAATAAAATTAAGGCAGCGTACAGATATTAAGATTGAATTTGTATTTCCATTGAAAAAACGGTGGAGATGGAAGATTAAAAATTGAGAAAACTTAACGCGACTATTTATAAACCGCTCCTCTAAGAGGTCTCAAAATTATTTTTTATAGAGGTACTTTGATCGTTCTTTATAGAGGTTATTCTTACGATTCATAAAATTTAGTGTACTTACACCAGCGGCAATATTTGCGCCCTTGACCCCATATGGATGATTGATCGCACTCCACGCAGAGAGCTGTACGATAAAAGCAATTGCGTACAAGACAGTGTCTATCCCTGCATTCAAAAGTTCCTGAAAGTAACGACGTCGATTAGAGATCAAGTAAAGCGATCAATAAATACAATAATTGCACGTTTATATTGCAACGTGTATGCGAAGTCGTCGAGTGGATAAAACTTACGCTGAGTATCCAATTGATGGGAATTTTAAGAGCCTCGCGAATGGAGAGCAGATAGACGAAGGTCCAGAGAAGGGTGGTGATAAAGGCCGTTGTTGCAACGAAGAGGAACCAGCTCGTTGCGACTATCCATGCTGGAGAGGCGCATGCCATGCATATGATTCCAAGTGCCTGAAATAACCATTACGAAATTGTCTGTGATTAGCTATGGCGTCAACTTCCCACTGGCACGGGGCAGGTGTATTAACCAAAGTCGATTTCTCAACAGGATAGGAGCGTCCTACATGAATTTAGAATAGTAGGCGTTAATGAAGGCGTCGACTGAGAAACCCAAAACCTTTCAATAATTTTCTCAATATTTATGAATGGAAAGTGGCTAAATTTAGAAGCGTCGTTTCCGAAATTATTGTCGAAGGTCTGGCTAAAATATATTGTAAATATCTTATAGATTAAGTGTTTGCCACACCTATCTTATTATCCAGCCAATGTGAACTGCACACAAAGTAAATTTTGGAAACTCCCATCTCTGTAACGTCAAATACTGAAAACAAGTGACTCGCGATATGCTTATCTTATCACGTGCTATCTTATGTTCAATGATGTAATCACCTAATATAGAAAGTTGTCGTAATATGGATAGTATAGTTCCATTGATTATCGTCATTTCTCGGACTGCGATCAATCGATCATCCCTAATATAATCTACTAATCAGTGCTTTTTTTCTATAGCGTCCTTCTTTCATTGCAACATTCCAATTGAATATCAGAAGCCGAGGCTTTCCGGACAAAAGCTTATAAGCTGCATCTTGAATCGTAGAATATTTTTCAAGATCCTCTCGTACAATGTCATCCGACGTTTTTTCCAACTTCTCCGTAAACACTCGAACATTATTTTTTTCCTGACTGACATATTCCGGAAATTCACAAGATAATGTGTCAACAAAGTACGAATCACAATTGGAAATCTCTTTTTGTGATTTGGCCAAGCGACAGTTTTTCTCCTCTTGCTGCCGAACCAATGGAATCCTATTATGTTCAAGTTTTTCTGGAACGAATCCCTTTTTCTGCAGCAGAACGCATTTGGCTCTTTCAAGATCCTTGGCTCGGCGCAAAGTGTTCTTCGATTTGGGTACATTTTTCATTTTTCTCTCGGCTTTCAATCTTGCTAATTCTTCCTGTTCCCTCACAAATTTTTGCCTCGCTTCTTCGTGACGTCTCTTCGTATCTGCGGCCACTCTCCCAGCTCGTCGCTCGAGAGCTTTCTCATTGCTCTTCAAGTATTCGTTTTGCCACTCGTGGAACGCACTTTTCCGTTGCACCTCCCTCTTCACGAAGTTTCGAAACCACTCGAGTCTCTCCGAGTTTTCATTGCAACTCTCTACCATTTCTTCGTAGACACGAAATGCTCCGTTGTAATCGCATATTCCGATGGCCTTGAAAGAAGTGTCGTTGAAGAAGCCGTGTGCCCCATAGAGTCCCGTTATCAAGTTTCCGGAAAAGGTCTGCACGAGGACCGGTTCCGACAGCTTGCGGCTGATGTCCCAAGTTTCCAGTTCACCATCGCTTCTCCCTAGGAGAAATATTCCTGGGATCTCGATGCTCCAGCAGCAGGCTGTATACATGCAAACAGGTCGCCTTCGCCAGAGCAATGGAGCACACAGGTAGTCGTCTTTCCAGATGGCAAAGACGTGACCACCGATTGATAGCAGCACGTCGTCAATCTGCGGACACCTTGATATTTGTACGACTGGTCCCGCGTGTATAGAGGATTGTTGAAGGATGTCGCTACTTTCGTAACTGACAATCTCGGAATCGAAGTCCTGACCTCGCCACGTGCCCAGGATGACCTGACCTTGAGCTACTCCCAGCCAGAGATACTTCATAACATTCGTTTCGTCCTCCAAATGTGTCTGTTGACTCGTTTGGGTCTGAAAGATACTCGGGCGTGGCAGACAGAGATCCAGAACGGTCAACCCTATATCTTTGTTGGGTGCTCGTATCATTATTCGAAAATGAGGCTCAAATACACCATCCAGTCTCTTCAGATCCTCGCTGAATGCCATTGTAGCGGCAACTATGCTCTTCAAACTCTTGCCATATGTTGTCGTACTTGGTTTCCACAAAAGATCCCAAACTGCCACCGAGCCATCTTCAGACCCAGACATAAATTGGACGCTATTGTTTTCTGGGAGCTTGATAAGTTTTCCGCTTGATTCTATTCTACAGTCAGTGGGGAGCCATCGAATGGCACAAATTGACGATATGTGGGAATTGTTTCTATCGGAAGAAGAAACTGAATTTACGGTGGATTCGGTTCTGGCAAACTTTTGATATTCGCAGATATTCTCATCCGGATCAGAATCGTTTTGATATTTAGTTGGGTTGTCATTGAGTCGACCTCGAACATCCCATAGAACTATCTGCCCATTTGCAGATCCTCCGATAAGAACATCTTCCCGGTATGGACAAAAAGATACTGAACGGATTTCTCGTATATCTTGTAGAAGTAACTTCGGTTGAAGAGAATCGGAGAGTGACCATATGAGTACCCGGGAGTAAACGTCCGGATTCGCACAGTTTCTAATCAAAGTTTCGTTGTTTGATGAACATTGCATTAAATCACAGCAAGAACTACGCACATAGGAAATAGCGAAGTAACCGGGACGACTCGGATGCCACGAGACATCAGAAATCAACTCTTTTTCTTTATTCTCGCACAATATGAAACATCCCACCTCTTTGTAGGCGACTGTAGTTTCGATTTTGGAATCTACGAAGCATCTCTTCGCAAGATTGTCAATATCACTTGAGTGCATATTAATAGCAGAATTATATTTTGTAAAGTCGATTATCTCCTCGATACGTGAATCTAAGAATGTTTCCAAAGGTGTTGGCACTTGAGACACTTCGTCGACAGTTTCTTCAACATTGCTTCCGACTTTTTCAGTAGATTCCTCACCGTGATCGCTTCGATTAACGGATTCCCCTTGAATCGAGTCTGAGCCGTTGACTTTTTCGGAGTTGACGAAGATAATCTCGTCATGCTGGGTCCATTTGTTTTTGGGATAGCCAAAGTGGCACTGAACACTGACTTCTCTACCTTCGAGGTTTGTCTGAACACGACGTGAAATCATCTTCATCGGCACATTATTGTACTTTCGGTGGCCAGGGACAAGCTCTACATACCCGTCTCTGATTTGATCAGTGTCGCGATCACCAAGCTCACATTTCCGTCCAAGCTGACAGACTGGTATTGATATTTCTATTTCGAACAAAGGTCTAGCGATTTTGCCGAAAGTTTCGACGAGATCTTCGTCGCTTCGCACGGAAATCCAAGTGCCAAAAGTCTGTTTTATCATCGTACCAACTTTTTTAAGGATTTTATTAGTAATCAGCCTGTTCCGGGTTCGGACTTGGTCTCGAGCAGGTTCACTAAGGCAGATGACAAAATTCGTGGATACCAATTCCCTCGAAGCGTAGCCTACGAGGAATTTTTCGGCTTGGTAAGCATTAATTCGATCTGCGTAGAGTTCCAGATCCGAACCAGTCTGCCCGGTTAGCCTCGTAATGACTTCACGCGGCACGTAAGCCCATGGGTATTCTAGGAACACGTATTCACCGACAACACAGCCCAATTCCCGTTGTGCCGCGGGTGTCAGTTTTATGTGTTCGACGTTCTCTATATTTTCGTTTTTCATCAGGGACCAGCTTGAAGGCACCTTGGCAGCCTCCTTACGTGACATTTCTTCTTATTCCGTGAAACCAGGCAGTCCGTTCACTAAACTACTGATTTATACAGGTATCACCGAAATATTTTTACTTACAAATGACTAGACTTAACTCGTGACTGAGGGGAACCCGTTTGCAGTAACCCCGGAATGAATCGGAATGGGAGAAATTCCTGGCATCGATCAAACTGTCCCCTACTCCCTTAGAGGTAACCAACGAAAATGTTGGTAGCTCAACGCTTGAAGGTTATGGGCTGAAGGGAATTACCAGGGTGGTTGCAGAATATACAAATAAGAATCTTGGTAACGATAAGACATACCACGGAGATAAAAAGTGGCACCGTTGTTAATAAAAACAGGAGTATTATCCGAATGCCTTTTTCTGCGGGCTTCATTGCGGAGCCAATCGCTAACAAAAATATATGTAATATTGCATTTCCTGATAGAGAGGGCATATAAATGCAATATGTATTTAAAAATCGACATTTATTCTCGTGAAAGGACCAAAAAACGCGTTCGATCGAGTAAAGGAGTCGTGATCGTGTCTTGCCAACTGTTTTACCGACGGTAAATGTACTTGTCTCGAGACGCTACCGTGTCTCTACATCTGGGTTAGCCACGTCGCATAGCTAAATTATTATTTGTCCGCTGGGACTCCGGAATTCCAGCCGCTGCAGCATAGAAGAATTTCACTTTCACCGGCGTGAGAACGACTTTGGCAATACACATTCGATTGACCATCCCTCAAGTTTTCATACAGAATACCTTATAAAACTATCGTTTGATGACAGAAAACGCGTGTGCGTGAATAGGTCTTAATCATTAAGACCTATGACTATAGCTACATGTGCGGGACTAACACCTGACGGGGCGCGACGAAGCTCTGGATGCAAAAATCGAATCGGCGGCAAACAAACAAGGAAGCAAGATGGAAAAGGAAAGTAAGTGAGGCTGTAATCCTTACGAGATCGGTGTAACAATAATATCAATACCTATTATACCCCATATCTATAAGTATGTGGTATATAATTGTATACCAACCGTATACAATTCTGATTAAAAAATACTCTGAATATTGATTATTTTTGCATTGTTCCCCTGTATAATTTCCTTCTCTTTGAAGGGCTTCCTCGACGACAAAGGGTTTTATATCCCGAATTCGCTGAAGTAACCACATTCCTTGCGTACAACACGGGCGGCAAGTCGCCTATTTTTGACCAATGAACATTACTAACCCGTGCGCCTGCGCAGTACTCTTTCGTTACTCGCTAGGGAGTAATGGGGCTCATTACTCCCTCGGAAGGCCCTATCATTTTGTCGGGGAAGTAATGATCATTGACGAATATAATGATTTTGCGACGCAAGAAATGTGGTTATCATAACGAAGTCGGAGGATAAGTATCGTATGTGGGAGGGAACGAATTTTCAGCACTTGTCATTTCTGTCCTCGATTAGCTCGGGCAGCGAAAATCACGCATTTCCTCCACTGTCCAGATTATGAAAATTAAATGTGAGGTGTACTTAAATACCGTACGCTATACATAGTAAAGCGTATGGTATTTAAGTCCGCCGAAATCGCTTCGTGACCTTATACTGTGCGCTGCTACGCCTGCCATGCTTCACCATCTAGCAGGGCGAATATCGTAGCGAGAATGGCATAGCCTTCCCAGATTGTGTAGCGTAGCATAGCAGGCGTAACGCAACGAAAATAGCATAGCCTTGGCGGATAGTGTAGCGTAGCAAACCTCGCATAATTGTACTCGATAGCGCCGTGAGAGCAGCATAATATAGAGTACCATAGCGTAATACAGTGAGCGAAACGTAGTGAGTCCAGTGTAAAGTAGCGTACGTGAGGCAAGAGTATACAACAGAAAAGTTATGAAAACGTTTCTCATCGATTTATCAGGTTATCGCTCGAGAAATATATTCTTTTCATGCTAAAACTCCATCGATCGTTTTTTCAAACAATGAAAAATTTAAGTTGACCTTTTTTTTTTAATCGATTTTTTTGCTAAACCGATTATTAAGCATCGTTCATAATAGATCGATTTTTGCTAAACTCAACAGTAAAGAACCTCGATATTAACTCGACCTATATTCAAAGTTTTGTGACTCATAGCGAGTTATCGGTCCGTTTTGGTACACACGAACTCGCGCACACATTTTTTTTTCTACACGTCACTAAGATTTTTGCAATTATTTGAACACATTTAAATGAAAAGCGCAAAAAACATTTATCGTAAGCACAGCTTCCACTACGAAAAAGCGAAAACATAAAAATTAAGGTACTCTGTGAAGTACAGAATACTGGTGGTGATTCTTGAGCCACGGGGGGGATAGCTGGAGCGTTGCGCGCAATGACGGGCAGGTAATGTGCAAGTGATAAGTGCGCCGTGTGGCAATATCAAGTGCGCGGAGGCTAAAGCTGGAATTTCCGTTTCACTTGTATTATCTCAGAAACTAGACGGTTAATTGCTCGTTATTTGGAATATAAATTTCCTAACAATATTCCCTTACCATTCGTACATTAAATTGTAGATTGTTCGAGTCAATGTCCTTTTCTGAAATTTTTCACATAGCATTTATTCGCAATAAACCAGTAGTTTTTCGTAACATCTTAATTAATTCAAGTTGCACAGCTCATAACACGGCAATTAAAAAGTAAATGTTTAACAAACTTTGCGGACTCCAAACTTAAGTATTGATCGACTACAAATATGAAATTTATCTTTGAATCCTTTAATTGTCAAAAAAAAAAAAAAAAAAAAACAAGAACCACTGTAACTATAAGATAATAACTTCAACAAAAGACACAATACAGGGGTTTACAAAATTATTTTCTTTCTATTCCGATATCGAGTGTGCGTTTCTGAGGAAATAGCATTCAGAATAAAACTCCATGTATTGCATATTATGAAATAAAAATCGCAGCCCGAGAATAGTGTGCATCGCTGTTCTGCGCAATAGATGATAATATTGCGGGCTCCGTTCCGTGCACATTCTCAAGACTGTCGTATCATTTCTAAAAATAGAAAAAGGACGTACTACCAATGATACAAAAAAAAAAAAAAAATACGTGAACGCGACACGCGCTCATTTTTCTTACGGTCGAATATACGAATGCATCCTAGACTCTTAATACTATACTGTACTACTATACACATCTAGGCATGATGCACACGAAACAAACAGCGGTGTGTTTCGCCGGTAGACTCTTACGCATTCGCGTCCTATCATAAGCGCGGTCGCTTAATCGCTAGCGAGCCGAGACTGGGTTGGGTTTCCAGTCGATGCCATAGTAAGGTCAGCTCAGTTCATCGAGTGCACGGGTTTAGCTTATAGTCTGTTAAAAAAAAAAAAAAAAAAAAAAAAAAAAAAAAACTAGTCGACCTACTTTGCCGGCCTCCCTCTATCACGTCTTCCTTCTGCGGGTAAGGTATCGATACCCGTTTCTTGAGAATACATGCGCGATGGCGTATGTCACCGATTTGAATTTGAGCTCTCGAACGACCACTGCACCGACTCTCGCAACGGATATAGGATATTAAATTATGTAGAATTTATCACTGATACCACAAGAAAATATAAGGAATTTTACATAAAGGTAAACGAGTTTTTCTATTCGAGAAGTGTAAACCCACAAAGTTTGTACACTTGATGAAAGAAATAATACCGTCTAACCCTCGGCCTTGAAACATCCATATTTATTCATGATAAGAGCCAAGACACTACACGCGTGTACATTATTTGAATGATCTGTGAATAAACTGTAACGTTAACTTTTCGCTTAACGACCACACAATTTCGCATACCCTTAAGGCAAAATCCAAACATTAATTCGCGACATTAGCATCCTAAGATCAGTCAGTCTCACGGTGTACATAAAAGGAAACTGTGTTGAAGACCTAACACTCGAATGCGCATTTTGTATGGCAACTTTTTCCTTTAATTTTGGCTTTTATCATTAATTAAGTTGGCTCATTTGTATATACTTATTTATTATCGAAGACCGTATTTTTCCTTTTCGTTATTTTTCCGCCTACGTTGGATTATTGCGTTTTTGTCCATTATCTGTCCCCCCGCTTCCGGCCGCTGTCGGCTTCCGGTCTCTGTAGCGCACTTGCCACGATCTATCTGTCATGGCCGTAGGGAAGCTGCGGAAGATCTGTGCCGATACTGCCGGTCTCAGGTTCGTTTTTCGACGTCGGATCTTCGTTGCGTTTCACCGAGGACGTAAACATGGACTACAGCTACATACATCCGACGCACACTTATGATTACTGCGTGTGAGTGACCGATGTATGTATTTGGAGCTTAGTCCCGCCTATATTTATATTCTCGTCGAAACTACGGGAACCGGGGATCGAATCGTCGATCTCCCGATGCTTAGGGTTTAGAGACGAGCATGCCAACCACTAGATCACCATACCGGTCAATTCGGTTCATATAATTGAAGTGACGTTTGCTTCCTCACAGAAGAAACTTTGTTTTCATGAAAGAAAATCGAGATGTTAATGAAATTGTGTTCAGAATGTTCCAAAACATCGGAAAATCGTGCGTGCGTATGTGTACGTGTGTTGCTAAATTTTAAGAGGTCGCTCAAAGAGGATTTACGATTTTCATATACGTTACAAGTTTAGACGTTAAAAAAATTGATTTTGTCTAGAAATACTATACCGCAACGAAAAATTAAAATATTGAAGTCACTTAGGGCTCATTTTAAAGAGGAAAGATTAAGCTATATGTAAAAAATATCGGAAGACTTTGAGGTGTAGTACGTCGATGTGAAGAATGGCCTAAAAGGAGGATTTATTTAATAATATTTAATTATTGTTTGTATGTATGCCCACAAATCAGGCATTCCGATGTTAACTCAGATTGATCAGTTCATACGTAGTGGTTGGTATAAGACCGTGCATCTATTGTTTTTTGATTTTATGTACAGGTACATACGCTGTTTATTATTGGAAAATGATATCCTTATTACTCGGAATAAGATCGAATGAATATCCTCTCTATGAATATTCCAGTATATCAAGGGAAGAAACCAAATACGGTTGAAAATAGAATTTGTAATTCATAATCGGAGAGTCATATAGAGTATCTATAGCCGTATAGAGTACCCTAGCTCACTTGCAAGTACTGCGATAACGTAACTCGTTGGTCGAGTCGATTTCCCACGGACAATTCTCCGCATTACCTATAGTTGTAACCAAGAGGAATGCTATAGCTGCGTTACCCTGACCGAAATGGCTGTACACTGTAAAGTGACTTCTGCCCGATGCAGGAATATGAGTATGATTTAGTGCACTAAATGAGAACAATAAAGTAGAATTACTAAAATAATTTGAAGCCAGCCTGTGACATGGATATTTATATCAGCAATGTACTTGTATGCAGTAATGCAGTAATGTATTAGTATTAGTACTATACCTGTGAGTTTCGTTAACGTGAAAATATTTATCAACCAAATTTTTGTCACATCATTTACTAGGGTAACCTTGATCTTTATACAAAACGATTTCTCTTTGTTGGTTCCTGATAGAGTTTATGTTTTCGTGAAAAAATTATTTTCGCGTATATAATGAAAACGAGTTTATACTGTTCAAAAACATCGGAAAGTCATATTGAGAAAACATGTCTGGCTGTGTGTGTGTGCGTAATGCTCGCGCGTGTGTGCGCGTGCGCGAGTGCGCCTGTGCGTGTGCGTCTTCGCAAAATCGTTAATTATATGTTCCTGTACTATATTTATTCCATTTTTACTTGAAGAAATAAAGTAAATGAGATGAAAAATACATGTAGACGATTGAAACTCTGTCCGCCTGTCAGTATCACCAGTATCAGTAGAGAAGTTGCCATTCAGTATGCCGACCGTGTGACATGTGCTGTACGCTTATCGCTAGTAACGTTACCAGGTAGCCAGTACTCCGGAATCTGTCTTGTATTAGCGTTTCGCAGTGAATACGATATTCCTAATTATGCAAATTACGCACATCGATGCTTATTGCTACGGCGCTGGTCTGGGCAGTACTCAAAGTACACGAGTATTTATTTGGTACTTAAAGTATGAAAGTACGTTTCGGTACTTTAAGTACTATTACTGGGTACTAAAACCAAAGTACTTGTACAATTTTGAGCATAGCTACCTTTTTAAGGAAGCTATGCTCGTTGTTCAGTCGATTTTTTTTTGTTTCGAGACTATATTTGACGTATTTTTTCCCGCTGAACACGAATACAACAATTACTTTACTCCAGTCCAATATTTTCCATTTAAATCATAAAAATACGATTTTTTGTGCATAAAAACAAGACCCTTCTCACTTTCGCCCACTGTACTAGATCCATATGGCCTAGATTTAGTTGTTGTATATCCAGTCGACCTCCACTCAGTTCCCCAAGGTCCAGTTGTCGTAGTCCAGTCGATTAATCTATTACCAAGGATTGGAAATGAAGAGTTTGGACGTTTTTAAAATATGTTGGCCCTGAACAGAGCTGTTTGATTTGAAAATTCTCCCTATTCCGCGTTTGCAATAGAGTACCTTGAAGTTCGAAATTTTGACTGTCGTGATGAAAAGAATCGTTCCGATTACTCGTTGCTGTTGTAAGCTGAACCTCCATCAGCTCAAGAGACACCTGTAGTATTTGTTTCCCTTTATCTCTGCTGCATGTTTTATCATGAACATTCGTTAAAAAAATTCACGATTACGAATTGATTCCTCCAACACGATAACGCAATTGCTTGATCAACATACATGATGGCATCTTGACACCCAGTACTTAAAGAGTGATTTTTTATCGACGCGCTACCGTGCAGTTATACTCCAATATGCCAGTGAAAAAAGTAAGTGAAATCTTTCTGCTCGATTATGTCGGAAACGAAGCATCGGATCAATTTTTCAACGACATTTCTACTATAGAAGTAGACACAAAAAAAAACAGTGGTTGAATTAGCAATGAACGCCTCAAATTTTAAACTGTTACAGAATCGTTATACAAAATCGACTTACATGCGTCTACCAATACAAATTCCCATCCAAAGCAGTAACTACGCAATCACCTGTTTAATACAATGCCGAAATGCCGATCAGTTGTTACTCATTCATTGTTATAGGCTGAAAGGAGTAGCAAGCCTTTTCTTTGATGTCCGTGATACATTCTTCGATCGCTTGCTGTTTTCTCTAGTAAACCCATTGTCTTTGACATGGAATAACACGAAAATGAGAAAAAGTCGAGACGAATGAGTTTAAAAAGTTTCCAAGTATATTAAGTGTGCAAGTCGGGAAAACTTTTCAAAGAAAAATTACGTGTATGGGAAGAGGCAGGCAATCACGTGGGTGTTATGCCAATGATACGTGGTCGAAGTGGAAGGTTCCGTGAGTCGTCGGGCACGAGCATGGTCGACTCCAAGGGCACGTTTCATTATTAATGAATTGTCGCAACAGTTTGGATACTGTTAATCGGTCGCGACGCTGCCGTTGTTAGTGCCTGTATTGGGGCTACTTGCTAGATATACTATTGGTACAGTACTACTGCTATTGCATTATGGGCATAGGATCGCACCTTCAGTATATGAGACGCCACGTATGGTACCGGGTATCGTCGGGATGGACATCTATGGTCAACTGCGGGTCAGTCATAAATATATGTATAGCTTAGTCGACACTCCTTTTATTATATCCGAAACTGGTCGCGCTTGTTTTTCTTGCGTCACCATATGAATACTATAGTACATAGTACTATAGTCACGATAGTATATTAGTATCGGAGGACCACAATGAAAGTATTGATTATAGAGCCCACCGGCAGTTATGTGTCGGCTCCGTTAAAGGAAGAGTACACAAATGCATGGTATTTTATAAACAAATTTTTGTATTTTTTAAGTAAAAATGTTACGCCACGTGCTTAAAATTTGTCTTTCACTGTAAAGAAATTTTGCTTATCGAAGCAATATTTTAAAAATATAATCGACAATATGTTGAATCTCACAGAGCCGAGTAGTGGTAAACAGAAGATTCATACGTATATGAATATATTTAGCATTGTAATTATGTAGTGAAACAATTGGGAAAAATTAACTATTTTGCTATATCTATATTTCACCCAAAAATAAAATAAGAAAAAAAAAACTTATTATGTTTGTGGAATACCAATTGAATGACTTCATTGCCTCAGAAGAAAGAATGCACTAACTATTTTCTATTTACTTTTAAGTAAAATATAGAAAAATAAAAATCCGTAGAATTCCTTCGACGTGATTTTCCCTGCTTCAAAGCGATACACGTTGTACAAAAATCAAACTGGCATTTGTCTAGCTCACTTTCGTCGATTCGTCTATGACAGGACACATATGATTTTTTTTTTTTTTTTCGTGATCCTTATAGGAGATTAAGTTTATAAAAAAAACTTAATTGCTATATTGAAGTGTTCACGATACACAATCGTATTCTATGCTTCATCAAAGAATTTACCGTCGACTTCAAATAAGTGAAATGTCGCCTTAGCTAGAATATTGAAGCTGGCAATTTATTTCACCAATCTATTCTCAGTTTTAATATCGCATATGTAGGATTGCGTTACTATTTATGATGACGAAGAGGAACCTGAGAAGATTGTTCGGATGCGAAGCATGAACTAGACATGGGGTGACGTCAGACATACGTGGCCCTGAAATTTCAGAGGCATGATAGTTACGTACAGATGAAACAAGCAAGTGTCTTCACTCGCTAGGATTTCACATACATGAATGGTTAAAACCGTTAAGCGACGCTCCGTAGAAAGCCAAGACTACGTCACGGACCGAACCATTCAGTTATGTATCCCTTACTGCGTCTCTTGAATTGATCACTTTGTATCTTTCCGAAAATGCGTTGCACCGCGAATTTACAAATGGAGAGAAAGTAGTCAAAGTACCTAGTCAACCTCGCCGCCTGCTTGGAATTCCTGGTATAATAATAACAAGCATATGCCGTTGAAGTAGTAGTAGTGTGATTATAGCACAAGATCCATGGGGCTTGACAGAAATCTACTCGTCGAAAAATAATTTGTGCAGTTGACTGTTGAGATCCCTGAAAGAATTTCTGTTACAATTACAAGAACAAAAATGATGTGTGTACAAAACACATATATTTTACGTTCTCGTAAAAACAACAACAAAAAAAAAAGGAACAGAAATCACAAAACGAATCTTATTACAGAGCACATTGGAAAGTGGAGTTACGGGCGGTATTTTTCTTTCTTTCGCTCATTCGGCGATCGATCGTGGTATAACACTGACACGTCGTAAAAGTCGAGAACTGAGCTACAACTTTACCTTGAAGAGGAACGCGAAATTTGTGTATAAAATGTCATGGTAGTGCACAAACGTTGCACGTGTAAAGGATGAGGCAGAAGCGGAATGATTACATTATAGTTTTGTTTTTTTTTTACTACGCTTGAGCAGTTTAACGAGTCATTGGTTCGCGTAGTGACTTGGGCATAGCGATGCTCCAATGATTTTAGTGGCTTAATTACCGGAATGGAGAACCGAAAGCAACGACATTAGCGACCAGTCGTCGCGGCTATTGTAACGAGCTTTTCTAAACAGAAGCCGTGTCTTTTCCTATCTTGTGCAGTTCAATCCATCCGGTTAAGAGGATTATACCGTTATGCGGTTATGCTGCTACCGGTTCAACGTCACAGCACGTCTGTCTCTCTCGTCTACTATGTGTACCCTGCTTGAATGTTCGTGCATGGATTTCTTCGGTATACTGAACGCAGAACAAATTAAGGACACTATCGAGTTTTCATTTTCTTTGTGAGAACTTTTGGATAAGAAAGATAACACTTTATAAATTCATCAGGAAAAAAAAAAATTTCATGATATCATTAGAGCGAGGGGTGTAACATTTCTTAATTGACACTCTAAAAGCCTTCATTTAGATATAAAATAGCTTAGAGTGTAGCTAATAGCTTTTGTGACAGCATTTTGTCTCAGCATCATGATCGGAGTTTCAGACTAATGAAGTCTATTTGCAGTCGCCCATCTTAAGAACTTCCGTAGATCGGATTTTTGGTACTTTCGTAGATCAGAAATCTCCGTCAGAAATGTATAATATCATTTCGTTCAGTTTTAAGATACTTCGATCGTGATGTTATATTCTTCAGATATGAACGACAGAATGTCAAGAAAAAAAATAAAGGAATGAAGTCTTAAAAAACAAACAACAATCTAGTTTTGCGCATCACATCAATTAATAGTTGATGTGCAAAGTGTAAAAAAAAAATAATTTTATGAATGCTCGTATGGTTAGTTTGCACAGACTACATGAAATTGTTACGTATCCTGGCAATTAACATCAGAGTCCCCAAAAGTTAAGATAAAAAGACATCCCGTCGTACGATAACACGACCGGATGACATTGAGTTGCGTGATAAAAGACTCTTTATCAGTCTGAAGCATTTGAGAAGACCAGTCTGACCAGAGCGCGAGTAAATCGTGCTCAGTGGGATGAAGAGTTGCTTCATTGATGTTGTAGAAACAAACGAAATAAACATTCGGTTTAAAAGAGACCCAAGAACGCCGTGCGACAGGTCCAAGAATAAATGGCTCTAAACCGAAGACGGTCACTTCCGCGCTCTGCCGGGAAGACTCCTGCACAGCACGTCACTTGGCCACAGTCCAATGTAACACTATCGTGCGCCTACAACTACTTGTCGCGTTGTATCCCTGGGCACCATCGGAAAAGTGGCCCTGAATAATTCTATTAGTGGTAACGAAAGCGGCAGAATAAGCTGAACAATTGCACACTTTCAAAGGCTTTCGGGTTAGCCGGATTTCAATGAAATAAACTCTCGACTACGCGAATGCGGCAACGAATTGTTAGCTGGATGCTTCAACGATTTTATTTTTGGTACGGCGTGTCCGCACCATATTTTTGCTGAATAAAATGACGACACGTTTTTTGTTTGTCTCCCAGATGTTAAAATAGTTAAAGCCAGTGGATACGAAGATTTAGCTTCGAATTAGTTTTCACGTTTTTTTTAAGTATCCATTATCAGACAAAGCAGTCTCTTGGATTCCACCTGATATAGCGTATTCCACAACTCGAACTTGTTCAGATACTCGCTAAGAGTTAAAATTGGTGTACATGGGATCGCCCCTCCCCCCAAACCTCCGGCGCGGCTGGTTTGTCAGAATTTACTGTTTTCTTAATTTTCATTTATCTGTAATGAATGCCTTGGGTTTTCCTTCCAGTCTCTATATCTTGTATGCCAAACTCTCTCATTCGTCACAGAATACAAAGTACATTAAATATATTAAATATGAGTATACATTAACGCTTCTGGTAGCTCGCGCGCTTCGCGCACTGAGGATTGAAATGATCAAGGCCTGTGCAAGAGCCAAAGGCGACTAATAATAATCAGGGCATGGGCAGAAGCCCCAAAGGGTCTTAGAATAATTAGCTCGTTCCTTCGATCTTCCCCTCCCCACCCGGTCGCACTAACGGAACTTAAAATGCCTCAGCACGAGGTATTCCAAGTTCGCTCGGGTCAGCTTCGCCGAACGGGGAAAGCCTCGCTGTATTACGAAGCTGACCGTTTTCCCTGACGACGATGGGGAAAGGAGTCACCTTCATAAAAAAGGACCTCCCTCTCCGTATGGTGAAAATGACACCCTCTTTTTGTATACACAGTGAGATTTTCATATATTATAAACAGATATATAAATAGATAACAGGAGTATTAATGGAGTATGTCAAACATAGTGAAAAACAAATAATATCGCAAGACGAAAACCAGAGAGGCATATTTTATATGCTTGCACACAAAAAATACGTCTATCGACTTCAGTCACACAATATAATTATTTATAAATAATACATTCATATTATCGTCTGTGTGAATGTTTCATTAACTTATGAAGGTGCACATGAGGGTTTTGGTCAAACTCACCAGTTGCACGAGCTTGAGGATTCCGGGTATCGACTTGAAGTAGGGCACATTTAATGTTATCCCGGAGACGAGACTGGCCTGACCCGGTTCCGTCTTAACTGTTCCCGCCTGACGGGGATTGTTAGCATTGTTGGGCGCGCCATCCTGGACCGTAACCACGGTCTCCGACATCATGTTACGATGTACTTCACGTTTATAAACTTGAAAAATTGTGGTGACCCAGTCTGTTTCTTTATAATGTACTCGGCTACGGTTATTATAACCCGTACAATAAATCCGTATGTTATATGTAATTCGACAATAATTATGCAATGTCGATCGTCGACTTTGTACGAAAATAAAATAGTATTATGTTGAGTAAAAAAAAAAAAATAGGAAACCGAACTAATTAGAGAAAAAAAAACCCGTCTTGACACACGTTTGTTGAATCAATAAGAAAACACTATGGCAAACAGTTTCTGGGCTATTGTCGAAACTATCGCACGATGAGACACCTGTTAACTCACTGTCGACGGCCCGCACAGCGGCCACATCACTGAACACTACCTACATGATTTACCCGACCCGCTATATTCTCCCCACTACAGGCCTCTCGCCTTTTCTCCTCCCGTGACTCGCCGCTCGCCCAACTGTTCGAAGCAATGTGCATTCTACAGTAGCAGTCACCACGTCTCCAACTTGGGACAACGCTTAAAGCGTAAAATACTATTACAATTTCATCGTTTGCTACTGAGTTTTGAGAGTTGCATACCAGTACATACAGTACATTGTTAAAGGTAGCCTCTTTACATATGAAACTGACGCAGTGTACTAGACTCAAGAATTATTTATTTACTATTTCATACGACTTAAAAGATACTCTATGTTAATATTATTTGTGAATAGTATGTAATATTATCTTTTAACTCCTATAATAGTTTCATGCAACAATCAAATATCAGATCTCAGCCGGTAATAATCAATGTAGGGCTACAATTGCCAGAAAAAGTATTTCGTAGAGTTTGTAGTTTTTTTTTTTTTCTATTTCGTGTTCATTTTTTCCTCTTCAAGCTTGAAAAATCTTGCTTCGATTGAGATGGATGACCGAACTGCATTGGATTATTTGGTGATATCAACAATATCATAGTCAAAAGAAATTCGGAGCGGAAAATGTAAATAAATAATACATAAATAAAAACGTACACTAAGTTGAAAAATTTAATTAATTACATTGGAAAATCGTTCACTGAAAAATTCTTTATGTACGAAAGGAATAAAATAATTTTTCAGTCTAGGAAAAAAACCTTTATTGCAGTAAGTGAGTACAGGAATTCAACGAGTTTGGAAATTCACGCGAAGCGTAAGTTAAACCCATTATAATCCTCTTCGGCGGAGCTTACCATTGAACCAAGACCAATAAAGAGAGAAGCAATGCAGCTGGTTCTAAATGCGTCTTTTACCTTTTTAGCTTTTTCACCGTAGGACTGTCGGGCAAACATCGAAAAACCGGTTGCTAGACTTAGGCGATCGTAGAAATATTCCTCTGCGAGCATCAATTGGTAGATGTATGTTGAGTCGCTCCGTACATCGTCATTGAAATATTCGGATAACAACGCTCTGAGCATCAGAATTTAATCCATTATACATTTATGATTAGAAAATATTGTTTAGAATGCCAATGACAAAATAGGTTTTCGACGATAAAATACATTCTCGCTATACATTATGTCCGCTGAGTCGCCAGTTGTGTGATCTTTGCCATGTAAAAGTTGATACGCTGATGTGAGCAAGCTTAAAGAAATTATCCATAGATTGGGTTCACTGTAAGATCCGTAAAAACTTGTGTCAATTCATCATTAAATGTCTTCGTAATATAGTCGTTAAACTCCAATAGAAATTTTTGGAGCACTACGTCGAGGCCTGCTAAGACCTTTCCTAGATTTTATGAAGGTGTAAAACAGCGCTCTGAAATTTATACCCGAAAAGTACCTTGAAAACGTGAACGATAAGATCCCAACGAATGCACAGTCTTACCTGATAAGTAACGTAATTCTTGCCTGATAATTATCGTAATATTGAAGCAGGCTTGATGAACATGACCGTATGGTACAAACTCGCCCTCGAGCGGCTATCGGAGCCAACCACAATTTGAAGAAGAAGCTTTTTTTTTTTCTTTTTTCCTCGTAATTCCCCTCTTAAGGCTTTAGCTATCTGGGAGCCATCTAGCCGCTATTCTCATCAATTCCTTTATCTAATTCCTCGCTTGTAAAGTTCGCGGCTGCAGCCGCTGTTAACCCCCCATACTGTATCGCATTTGCACGAGGACACAGGGAAACTGCAGAAAACCTGCGCCAATACAGCTCGTCATTCCAACTGAGTCTTGATGTTCGCATTCGATACTTCGATTACGAACACCAATCCTCAGAATTCGACCTCCCGCTCAACGGTTCCAATGCGCCAGTTAGTGGACGGCTAGGCGGTCACCCATCCAAGTACTGACCGCGAACGATTCAGCTTGACTATGGGGACTACCGAAGCCGCACACCAACCGCGCATCCACCGCTGTCGGTTATTTGAAGAGGAAGAAGCAGGGTTGACATTTAGCAGCATCTCTCGGCAAATAGCAATCAGCTTTCCATCAACTAGATATCTGTATTACCAATCTGTATTACCAATCTGTATTACCGACCGTCCGTATCTCCGACTGTCGCTAAGTTACCTCATTCGTATGAAAGGCAATGGTTAAAAAATTCTCTTTACTCAAGATGCCTTATCGACGAGAGATTCGATGATGCTCATAGTAATCAGCCAAAACGAGTTATTAAGTAGACAGTAATAAACGTGTGTGATCAACGGTATTTGTTTATTAATTATCATAATAAATGATATAGACTATATTGATATGTCTAGTAAATGTGCCATAAGCAATCAGTTCAATGTGGCGAGTAATGTGCACAATCAATGCACATGCGCACACAAGAAATACAAAGAAAAAACCGTGTGTAAGACAATATTTGTGGAGCAACAAATGTGTTAGATTGGCGATGTGGCGAATGAAATTATGCGGGGGGAAAAAAAAGGGCTGTCGTATTGAAAACACCTTGATTTCTTTATACAACTTAACATTTTATTGTTAGGTACAATTCTACAAGTATAATCTAACGTGTGAGTAGCGAGTGACACACAAGCTACGACTGTGGTATAATACGATGCGTTTCGTGCATTATACGTGAAATCATAGTAGCATATACAGGACGCAACACACAATTATCGTTGCGGCCGACAATGACGGAAAAAAAACACTAATGCTTTCGCAAGAATACTATTGAACTCTAATGGATGCAATTCAATATAATTACTAATATAGCCTTGTAGGATGTGTCAACCCTATAGCGTCTTTTTTTTTTCACCAGGGGAGTCGTACAAAATTTGCGATCGAACAGGGATTATAACAACGTTATGAATATGTGATTTGTGTAAAAGCGTATAAAACGGGAGTACACACAGTATGAGAGCATTGAGACAACATTGAAATAGCCCAATCATTCGTCAAGATTCGTCAAGGTGAACTGATAAAATGACACATACGAAAAGGCGTTAATAATCAACCGGGACAATCATTGTTACGATCTATCGGAATTTGTATCGATGATATATGATCGTAGGAATTTATATACTTAAAAATAACTGTGCAGCAATCGACAAAAATCTTACAACGTGAATAACGTGGATTTGAATATCTTAAAACCCACGCATATAAATCACGTATCGACAGCTTCGGAGACGTATATTCTCCAGTGATCATAAAATTAATGCGAAGACAGGAGGTTAGATCGAGCAATTAAAATTTAAATGATCGAAATTGCCTTCTCGGTAGTTAGATTAAATACAAAATACGAGGATTTACGTTAATGAAAAATACAAAAGTGTGGATACATTAAGGATCCGTTTCATTCCTGCGCATCGACGTCCCACAATTGTTTAATATCTTTTCTGTCTAAGCAACATTTTTTTATAATTTTTCGAGTTTCCGAACTTTCGTCATTAGTTTTCGTGAAATACGTAAACGTCATCGAATTCATAACAAGAAATTCCAAGTTCGGGGAAAGAATAATATTTTGCAGGCATGAGACGGGGCCTCAGACTAGGCACGTGTCCATGGACTTCTCAGCAATTACATACTTAATTTATCAATATGTGTATATATTTATATGTATATAGCATTGTATAACAATCGGGACTTTTTTCCTTAGTCTTACCGTAAACATTGAACGACAATCTACATATCGTGTCCATTCAGATCTCCATTCTGGGAATATGACGCGGTTCACTCGAATAATGCAATCAATCTCGTATTTTCGGGGTCCGGCATATTTACCCGCCAATCCATTACATTTAATTAATTATTATCATTTATACCTACGCATAATGCAGCATCGAAATATTGTGTACATTGCAATGATGTAATTTTGTCAGAAAATCGTTTACAATGTCAAGCACTCTCAAATCGATTGGTTGCTATTCCCGCGCATGAATTTCATTCTTGAAATAGATACCCTTTCGAATGAATCATCTAAGGATATAAAACACCGTGGACATTGCGTTGGGTCAAAAAGGGTAGCACCGAGTAGTTCAAGGAGGGGTATCAATTGTAAACGGTTCGAGCTTTCCAAATATTTGAAAAAAAAAAAACATAATTTAAACGGGAATGTTAGAGTAACATCGATCGAAAGCTATGACATCGAAACTCAAAAACGGATTGGTGATCCACAGAACTATATGCTTGCGATTTAATGATACTACAATTAGTGCGCTATCGCGTTGAAGTTTGAGGTTTTGTGCATTATGCCCAGGAGTCGTAATGCGTTCCGGATTGTTTACAAACATGATGACGCGATTTCGGGATTAATCGATACAATTCGAGACTTAATAAGATCTTGATAGATATTTAAAATCGATATTTTCTCGTCCTTTCCATTATAGATTGACTATCCTGCTTCGAGGACATCGGAACACATAACAGTACGTAGATGCACTGCCCGACATTGATGCCTGGTTTTTCTGGAGACCTTGCAAGATGTCTAACCGGGATCGAAGATACCACGCAAAAAACCTAGCAAACAAGACATCCTGCTGGACGTCTTGCTTGGTATGTTCGATACCGTTAAGACACTGAGCAACATATCTAATAAGACAGAAAAATCAGAAAACCAAGTATCGATGACGAACAGTGTACTTGTTTACCGAGTACATAAATTTATCGTTCTAATTTTAATAAAAGCACAGGATCATGAGATGTCCGAGATGAGCCTACCAGTCAATTTTTCATTTCTATGGCGTAACATCTATCTCAAAACCACAAACCGACCGCGTCATAACATTTCACCAGGTCAAATACATTTTACAATATTAAGCCACTTCTACACGAAATCGGAATATCTTTCATATCTTTCTCACAATTCATCATTCTTTCGCACTCACTAGAGAAATAAAAAATAATAAAAAAAAAAAACTATTCGGTGCCTGATCGGCAGGCGGCGGCGTTCGACTGCCATATACAGTGTTTGTCCACCTTGATCGTTGGGTGCCGAAGCTCACTCACAATGCGTAATGAAAAAAAAAACGAAGAAATTACAAAAATAACGTTAAGGTCTCGGGATGCCAAGGGCTTATATAATCGTACAGTCTCTGGTAGAGGCACTTAATTAATGGCACCATCAATAAACGCGGTTTCAATCAGTCCGCATTATCCAATCCAATCGTGTCATTTCATTAATGATAAACAACTTTCATACGAGTTTTTTTTTTTTTTTTTTTCTTCACGCGGTTCTCGTGTGGCTATCACAAAATGACCGATACATTTGGCACGTGTAGTTCGGTTACATTATCCGATTATTGTACTCGTATCGCAAGATTATTACTCATGGCCCCGATTATGCACGGGACATGAATCGTTTAACTTCTAAATCTGTGGTGAAGATTTGTCGGGTAACGAGCTATGTCGTCAAATTTGTCCCTTTTCCTTGGACACTTGCCCTGCCTTCTCATATACTCGCCGAATTCACAGACCGGCGTTGCACACTCCTCATTTTGTATGCATCTGAAACAAAATATGAGCATACGCGTGTTCACAAAAAAATTGCAAAGTACTTGTCTCTTTATTTCTGTTGAAAACGAAAAAAAAATGCATACTCACAGTCTGTCTCTGAGAGAGAAGTAACCTTTTCCACGTCTTGTACGTATGCAATTCTGATCGTTCTCAAAACAGTTGCACTGACATTCTCCCTCGGGCGTTATACGTGGTGTAAATTCCGATGGGCATTTGCATCTGTTAATTGCAAGAAAAAAGACATTGTAAAAGAGTACCCAAGAAAATGTTATCATTATGATTTGTGTTAGGCAAATTTGGATATTGTATCGATATGGACCACGCGTATAAAATAACGGGCAATCAAAAGTACATCAAAAGTATACTTTTGATTGCCCGTATATCGAGTATATCAAAAGTTTCGCAAAAACAAAACAAAACAAAAAACTGTTAGTGGAAGTGTCGTTGACGTAAGTTGGTGAAACTGACGGAGCGCTGCCTAACCGATGTGATGGTAGGAACGAGGTACAAGATGTTACGCCGTATAGTCACGAGCGAATAGGCAAGAAAAAAGGTGTGACGAGAAAAAGTGAATTCAATAGTTAACTATTAAAAATTCGTAATAGATTGAAAAAATTAACTACTGGAAATTCGTAGCAGTTTGGAGACTTTACCTACTGGATATTCGTTGCAGTTAAGTGAAGGCACCTACTAGAAATTTGCCGTAGCTTTTAGTGAATAAATACTCCCCAATTGACTACGGGACAATTTTCATAAACATAACGTTATGCTTTCTAATCATAAATCCATTCTCAATACTATCTGGTTGATGGAGCCGAGAGCATCTGGTAGAGTGTTCTAGCGTAAAGGTAAACTCGTTTCTCGCTACAATTCAAAGCGCGCATTCGTGTCAAACGCCGCCGAGAAACCCTCAGCCTATAATATATTATCACTATAACTCTATAAAGTGTAATAGATACTCACGACTTCTTCTGCGGCGGCCTCCTAATGTTCTGCGGGGGCGAAGTGGCCGGTGGATGATGTCTTGTAAACCTGTGCTCGTTTGTTACAGTCGTTTTGTCACTTGACGCGCCGTACTCGCTTCGCTCCTTGCACTCGCACTCCGTGTGATTGTAGAAGGACAATTTTTCGACAACGCTCGTCCCACCGACGCTGGTAGTCTATAAAAATATAATGTAAAAAAAAAAATAAAAAATTAAAGAACCAAGCAAATTGCACGAAAATATAATATCAATAACCGCGAACAGCAAACTGGTTTTACACATGAATCCTTTATGACCTGTTCTTATAACGTGTATTTTTATACCCGCGCCGCCAGGACGTAATTCACTACAAGCGCTTAAATATCTTTGGTTGGAATATCTTGGCGCTAAGAGCTTTTCATTTAGTGAAGTGCGTAACGGATATGCATAGTCTATTTCAATATCGCGTGTGCGCGCCTAATCAATAAATATGTACAACAGAGCGTACGCGACAATTCTAATCTCTTAAATGGAACATAGTCGATCACTTGTAATTAATGTATATGATACTATACGACAATAGGTGCTGGCGGAACGTAATGTTGCTGGTCGGATCGGGTGTCCAAGGGTAAAGTCGATCAATCAACTTGTCTTTTATTTATGGAATTCCTAAGTGGGGTGTGGTAACGCACTTGTGCCAGCTGCCCCATAGCGATCCCATTGACGGCTGTCGCCTCTGCGGCTATGCGCCTGACTCATTCGAGTCAACGCGCTCTGCGAACAAACCGGTGATCTTCCTCGTTCTCACATCTCGGGCACCCCAATCTTTCCGTATAAAAATAATCAGGTCTACCGTTAACTTGCAGTAGATCTGTTATGTGCATCGACCAAAAGTCCGCGTACTGCGACGATTGTAGTTCCGCTATCATATTCCGTTATTCTCACATTTGCGACTTGATTCACATATCGTTTTGAGACGCGTATGTTTTTATGCAACAGTGTTACAATCTCGTACACACAGATCATGCACATCGTGATGTAGAATAACTTCGACATGACCTGCACACGTGCAGTTTCCGGCACGGTCCTGGTGGTCTGTCTCGGAATCATGGATATTGTGATTTTAGACACACATCTATCTATATTCATTTTCATATACCCGCACAGACGGCGATGCAAATATTTGAACTTAATTCTGGAGATGGATACTGAAACTACGAATGTCGAGGCAAAATAAGAGACAGGGCGAAGAAAACAAAAGATGCGAAAGGGAAAAATCTTGATTCCCCCTCATCGGAGCGACAAAAAATCTTCTCCCGATCCGGTCGAGTTACGAGATCTTATAACTCTCTCGTGCACGAAGCTCCAACGTCTTCAGATAATACTGTCGGTCCGTGCTCTCGACGTTCTCGTCGGACAAAGGTAGGACTCCGCGAGACGACCGGTGTCCGCTGATCCTCGGTGCTTGAGACTATGTACGTAGAAAATATTCACTATTCTTCTTCGTGAAGGCTTTCTACTATATGTATGTAGTATACCTTAAGTAGATATAGTATCATGTGTAGACTCGCACATCTTCCACTCTCTCTCTCTCTCTGTCTTCGTTCATTCTGACTTTATATGTGGGAGCTTATGTAAACAGCGGGCGCGTTGATATATAGACTGCCAAGCTGGAATTGTTAGAGCTCTTTCAACAGGACATCATGACTTGTATAGAGAAAAGTCATATATGCTCGGATCTTAAAAATTCCCATTGGTTTTTGAAGAGAATAACCATTTCTAATTTTCTTTTTCTACGGTTGTTAACAACATCTTATGGCAAAGTTGACTTTCTTCTGAACTTGGCAACCCTTAGTTTCCGAACAGTTGAACTTCGACGAGAATCACAAATGAAAATAACAGCAATGAGCTTAAAGACTTAATGATAAGCGACTACAGTGCTTTCGAAATTACTTAACAGCCCAACTTCAGATTCACGAACAATTCAACATTCAAGTACGTTTATTCACTAAAGAATAAAAAAATGTAATTCATTCAATTCAATAAATCGAGAATTCGTTGAGAACCGTGACAATTCAGAATCGTGCAAAATCGTGCAAAAGGATTCTTGGTGAGACTGCAAGATCGAAGGCATACCGAAGAGAGGCTCATGCAGCCACGAAAGAGTAACTTGGCCAGACGTTGTCTCATTAGCATTCGCCGTATCTCGCTCGAGGCTTCCTCATACCACTGGTGAATGAACGGCGAGCGGATCAACGCATGCACAGCATTTACGTTGCGCACACAGCACGACGAGTAACATTATCATGCCTTATACTTTTGCTCGCTGTTTCGAGCGGGCTGCACGCACCGGTAAGAGCTTAGCGACTCCGGTACAGTAGAATAAGTACTGATGCAGACTCCAAGGAATTCCTGTTCTCATCATCCATAATCACTGGTCTTTCCCTAGTAACGCGTTTCCTCTGTACTTTGCGCATTTGGCATAAAGTGTACAATAAAACGTTAATCTCGCCGTTGTTTTTCCCTCTTGAATTTTAACATCGGAATCTGATAATACCGTGCAACCGATTGTTTGACATCTGAATATACGATAAAGGATTGTTCTAAACGAAAATGTTTATGCATTATCGAGAGACGCGATAGAGTCTCGAAGCCAAGTACTTGAAGACGCTTATTTTCATTCAGCTCCGATCTACTTCGCCCAAATGCAAGAGCCTATAACTGTTATCCTGTCACTTCCTTCAGGGTGATTTTATAATGTTCGCTTCACGAAGGCATGCAACTGCCAACTGCATATATATAATACGCAGAAATAACAGGACTTCCCTGACCATGAAACGTCGATACTTGTCGCGCAGCTTAAGAGATTACTCAGAATCTAATTCGATGAGATGCCGTTGAGATAGTGTACGCATTACACTTTAGATCTGTGTGCTTCGTCTCGGTAACCACACGTGGGTGGAACACTGATAATACATAATCGAATTGATAAGCCTTTTACAGGAGGTAGGAGGAATAAATAAACAGTTGCATTAAGTATAGTATCGTAATATAGCTTTAGAATACCGAATACGTCATAAGGGTAGATTATGGTGGAACTCAAACGTCTAGTATATGATTTTTTTTCTAGTATAGGCTAGAATAGAACTATAGAGTGGTCATTGGGTATACAAGTACGCATAAGTACGAGGAGTACGAAGCTATTATACCTAAGAATATTCGAGTATCAAGTATGAAGCTAGTATAAAAAAATTGAGATTCGAACTTCATATACTTTATTAGTACTGTTTTTTACGCGGGTTCATAAATGCCTGGTCTGGTTCCCTATAGTAGCCCTATTCCGATCGTCTAGGAATTAATGTAGGACACGAAAGAACTGACTCCAATTACTCGCAATGTATCTCTGCAAATGAAGTTGTACATTACACCGAGTGTATACGTTCACGTGAATGAAATGTGCTTTTTGCATGATCATCCGTGGCACCTCTTACGAAATTCCCCGCTCGTCGCATAGCCTCCGTATCGTCTCTTTTTCTTTCCTGCTCTCCAAGCGCGAATAATAGTATTCCATTCGAGAGCGAAGATACAATAAATTTCACCGCCGAGGCCTATCTACATCTTTCTCTCTGGTCGACGCACCGGCGTGGCCATCTCGTTTCACCGTAGCCCTCGGCACCTTGACTGTTCCAGCTCCACCGTCGGGATCCCGACTCGATCAATGTATTCACCCACTATACGCACCTTCTCCTCGAGAGAATCGATTACCTCTCCGCCGCATTCTACGACTAGCTTCTATCCGGAGAGATCTTTTCCTGCTTTATCACTCCGAGCAATCGCAGGATTCTTGCATTTTATGGAAATTACATTAAATTGATATTCAGATAAAAAATATTTGCATGCGTTAGCTTTGTATTGTAGTTTTTTCTCGCAGAATTATAGGCTTTAAAAAATAAACAAGTTCGGTCTAGGTGGAGATTCACATTCATATATTTGACCCAATAGATCCTTGAGACAGCGCCCTCCGCCCACTCCGTGGTTCAACCGGACGGATCAAGCCCTGAACCCTTATTTAGATCCTACGAAAACGTTGTGCCATCTCGTCAGAATCTTATTCCAATTCCCGCGGGTCTCACGCGCTCTTAGCTTCGATAAATCCCCGCCAGCGATATGCATGTTGTTAATAGTGGGCGTAACCGTCTTCCATGCAGTACATATTGCAGAACGCCCGCGAGGTCTTTATCGCAAATCAGAGATTTCATGCCTGTCCGTTGCAAGATGTTAGTTGCTCGAATTACACGAGTATTAACACGGTTATTACAACGCTACTTCGTCCAGCGGTGTGTCCGCATGCAGTGTCCTGCTAAACTGTCTGCCGTTGACCAGACTTGATGGCTGCCGACTTTGTGCCGGCAATCAGAGCTTCGGGCACTGTTTTATAACATTAGTTCTACCATATCGCGCAGACTTTAATTGAATACCATCGGTCTATCCAGTTTCTTTTCCCGCTTGCGCAGATAAGACAAGAAAATCGTTTGATCTGTGATTACATTGGATCATAAGCCTGCGGACTCTTGCTCCGCTAACTGGATTCTTTTTTTTTTTTTTTTCATAGTTCTCTTTGGGTTTCATTCGCAAATAACTTTATCAGCTGGCCGCGGTATCCATACAGTGAACATATAATCCTCTACCCGGTACGTGCACTTACCTACGTCTTCATCTCTCCACGTGCCAGCCTCGTATACACTTACCTTTCGATCTCGATGACAGGCTTGCAAAGCGGCGATAATAAACTCTACTATAATTTCCCCCTCGTAGCCGATAACGCGGGCATAAATCAATGTCTCTTGATACTGGGTCACCTCCACGATCTACATAGATGCAGGACACGCAGTCCCGGCAATTCCACGAGCACGCTGTCTGGTACGGACCGCGTAGATCTCTAGCCTTCAACATTACACGTACTGCATTAGTGTAGATATGCAGAATAGTACATGTACCATGCGCCGTCGCTGAAGCTGACCGGCTAGCCGAGTCGCCATGGAGCATATAGTGAAATGTCAATAAGAGACTTCGAACACTTCACGAAGAATGTGAATGGAAACCGTCCTTTGCATGACCGTAGCCATAGTAGATATGCGGTGATTTACGATGAGCGTCTTCACGAAAGACTGGACGGAAAGAGACATTTTGTGTAGAAAAATGCGATCTTTGTCTATTTAATTTCTATCGGATTGAGACAAGCAATGTATTAAAGTGCAGCGAATAAAATTGCCCAGTTGCACGTTAAGTACAAATAGTGTGCAACAATGAAAACCAATCAAATTTGATTCCACAAGAATTTCGCTCATTTGACATTAATAGTCCTATTATGATATTTCTGATCGCTATTAGCCAGTAGCAACTTTTCTTTGAAAATTTCTAAACTCTCAAAAGCCATTAGAAGTCTAGTCTATACGAACCGATAAAAATAGTCCCGATTAATTAATGTATCGAGAACTGTCCAGTAAGATCAAACAGGGAGTAAATAACGTTTCTTAGTTGCCAACAAAATGCAATACCACGAATTTATGCCGTAGGTTCAGAATAATCATCTAAGGCCATATTCATCTTTTTTTTTTAACACATTACTATATTCTCTGAAATTTATTGTTTTACCGAACTGACAGTTTCAACGATAGTTCCCAACAGCATTTACTGCAATAGTTTTGATCTGATAGCTGTTGCCGGTGAAACTGTCAGCTTCACGGAAAACTCACGGCATACCTATAGTTCCGGACGGGACTCGCCCCGGAGATCAGATCTCGCTCGCCCCTCTTTCGCGCCTTGCGGTCAACAAATTTGCATACATCTACGCCTCGAGTTTCACACCCGTGACAATTTATCCATGTGTTCGCACGTGCGACTGAGCGAACCGAGCCGCGAGCTTCGTGCAGATAAGAGCTTTTTTTTGACGCGCGCTAAAATGTATACGTATCGTTGATCACACGCTGGTCTCACGTCATCTCGACTCGGGTATTTACTCTGCGCCGGGTTGGGCGGGTGTTGGCCCCCTGATGTGCAAGCGCATTGGACAACGGAAAAGCATGTTCTGTCTTAGGCTACCCATACTTATTTTATAAGCTGATTATACAGTATAAAGTATTGATTAACGATTTCTGGTTTACGTACCCGAGAAGATAGATTTCGATCAGTAAAAGAGTCAAGCCGCCGCCACGATAATACCACGCCACGATACGTACCGTATATATTAATCAAGTGACGCGGTAGCGCCCCGACACCAAGTACTTAAAAAGAAGACTTGTTTTAAGCGAGGCGTTACTGTGTCGTTATACTGGAATACGCCGGAAGTGGAACCTTTGTTCTCAATTATCTCGAGAACGAAGCATCCGATCGGAACTGTGACAACATTTATAATATAGAATTCGGACACTTGCTTTCCGACGCGCCCAGTTACGATCAAAACCGTTCGGCAGATCCTCAGATGATATCATCGTGACTCACAAAAATTCCGAAATTATCATCTCCTGTGGTCGGAAAAAAATTTAACAGCGGAATAGAAGTGAAGTGTACCGGAAATCATTTGCACTTGGGTTTGTATTTTACACAAAATTCAATAGATATATTAAATATTCTTACCTATTTATCTGAATGTCATTCATTCGAAGCGTCGGCTTCAACTCTAGAATGTTATCGAGCAATTTACCAATTATGCGCAGATCGTGGCGAGTATTAATCTTTGATCGTATTTTTGGTAGCCTCGCCAAAATGATCAACAGTAACTATTTGTTAATTATCCAGGCGATATTACGACCATTAAACAACGACATCCGCGTGCAACTTTAAAATCTGTAATGAAATTTTACGATTGTCTGATATAAATGCACGATAACTTCGATTGTGATATCTGCAGCGAAATTGACGGTTTCATTGATAATAATTAGCAGTATCCGGTAATTCGATGAGAAAAGCTATCTCGGTCGATCAATGGGCAATTAGCCATCGGCGGGCGAACGAAAGAAACATACGGAGCACACGATCTTGCGTTTCTTCCGACGCGAGCGAAAGATCGATCGGAGGAGCGAGCTGTTAATCGAGGCATAAATTCAGCGACCTCGATATTTCGCTCGTCGGCTTGAGGCCAGCCAGGAAGGATGCGAAATGAGCAGAAATCCCGGGTGGACCGCCGGGCACGAGGAGCGTAGGATCTAATTACATACCGCGAAGAAGCACTGTGCTATGTAGCAGCAGCAATTAATCGAACCACACCGGAAGATTTATGTCGCGCTCGCGCTAACCAACGGTATAGAGTATATTGCGTACATATGATAAGACACGATACGCTAGCATAAGATGTATGTAGACTCGATACTACAGCTTGCTGCGCATCCCCGCATTTCCCTGACTACTGGACCGACTTTCCTTCATACATCACCGTGATCTTGATCTTTCTCGATAGTCTGACACTCGTTCTTGCTCGGAGCTATGCGATACCATTCATTCCTAGTCGATATGTCTTCCTCATTCAGTATCCTGTAAGCGGACGTACTCAATGATTCGAATAATATAATAGAATAATAATAATCAAAATCTTTACAGTTCACAACCAGATAAATGGAAATCGGATAGGTTAACGCAACTGGGTGAAAAAAAAAAAATTACGTTCAGTTAAGTTAATCGCCACATTTTGTTTTTCCATATCTGCTTGGTGGGGAAATAGAACCTAATTGTGCCTACTTTGATCGTTTATGTATCTGATCGTGTACTGTACATTGGAATAATTCTGTAACCATATATAGCAATATAGTCAACGAATTCGACGTGATCTGTAGATCTATGTGGAAAACAATGCTCTCATTATTATTCGTTTCGCAGAGACAACCGGATATTCATTGTTCTGCGATTGTTTTTCGACTTTATCCGTCTGTTACTTTGTTGTTTCTTCCGTTTGACTTTTCATTTGTTACGTTTCTCCACTTCAGCTCCCTCTTCCTCCCCATACATTATACGGTCTTCTCAGCCTATTCCATTACTGGACGTCGTACCCCCATTTATATCTCATTCGTCAATGGGGACACGTGAACTATGGAAACCCTACGAGACGAGCCAGTTGAGTTTCTCTGGATGTGAACACTGAACCGCAGGTGTAAATGTCGGATGATATTGTGACGAATATGGAGATGACTGGACAAGTGTGAACAAGTAAATGTATCTAGAATTACGTCACATCCACTATTTGACATGTTAGCGGGTTTATAGTAATAAGATTCAAACCAGCGACCTACCGAGCCAAAATGCTAACTAATTTTTTTTTTTGTTTACGTTATTGATTCAAAGTATATCAGATTGCAAGTGTGAATGCTGTAATATACAGTATGTTATATTTGGCCCTTACGACGGCTGAATTTGCTTCTAAACAGATTCGAAGTTCAGCAGTTTTAAATATTTCTTCAAGATATATCGTAATACAGACTACTTGTACAGCAACTAATGTAATAAACAAATTTTCCTGTGTTGAATTTACCAGTCTCTCTTTGAAACACTGAAAATGCGTTTATAAAACTCGCAGGTCGACAACCTTGATAAAACCATCGTTACTCATCAACTTTTTAAGAGTTCAGTACTGGCATCTGGCGTCGGACGACGAAGATACACGTTCGTCGGGAATCATTCGACAAAATAAACTTTTGAATTGCAAAGAGAATTTACGCGACCAAGATCCACTAAAAACAAAATGATCGTGTCGCTATTCGATGATTGCTCAAGAACGGTCTGCGCGTTTGCACGTTCAGAAATGGACTCAGGATGCTCACACGAGCGTGCCGTATCTCCTTGATCTATCACGCACACCATTCGTGAGAGCTCAATGTCCTATAATACGCGATTGATCAATCGTTGGTCGTTAACCGAGGGGGTTTGTCCCGAGACCTCTCCGATCGTCTCAAAACATTCCGACACCTCGATTTGCTTTGTTAACTTCTGTTGCACTCACCGCAAACTGTGATCATTAACGACTAGCCGACCTCAAGGTCGCTCAAATGAAAAATCATTCATTACGTCAGATCCGTAATGCTTTCTGAGGGAAATTCAATCTCAATCAGTCGTCGTTGACGACCGGATGCCAGAATGTTGCTGAGCTTCTCAAGATGAGGCAAAGTTAACATTTGCAAATGTGGAGGATAACTATAATAAAGTGTTACAGTATTGTACTTGTTAGCGATCGTTGTTACGCCTTCTGTAAGTCATAAGCGAATTTCCTACGAGCTTTTCGTGACAACAGCTATCAAAGAATAACATACAAAACGATGAACTCATACACAAGTACAACGAAAGTGCATCGGCACTGGCGGTTTGGTCGGGATCTCTTCGCATTCGCCTCAAGCTGTTTTGTGTCCAGCAGCAAAAGAGTAGAAGCAGGAGCCCACCGAAGCATACTTCAGGTCTTCTGTGCGTCGGCCTCTGTGGGCAACTCGAGCGGCTGTGTAATTACGCGATATAAAACAGCACTCGACCGATGGCTCTTGCCTCGCGCCCGGGTATAGTGTATGATACCTACAGCAACGAAGTGCGTGGCACGATGAACCAAGCAGCAACCAGCAGCAACAGCGTTGCAGCAGGCATCAAACTTACTGGAGCAGACGCCGCGCAACCGAAAGCGTCCGAGACAGAATTTATCGGCCAAGCGTGAGCGTTCGACGGCGTGGAAAATCGGTCGGAAACCAGTTAAGAATGGACCAAGGCACTAACCGCCGAATAATCGCCATTCTTCGGAGCAGAATATCCAACGGGATTGAATACACGTACAGATACACTGCTTGCGACGAGTACATTAAATGGTGCAATACACCAGAAAAATAACTTACATGCCGCGATGATTACACTCTGCATTATTGAGTTATGGTGACTCATGCGCTTTGCACACTCGCATGAGGTTCGTCCAACATACATTAAGCAAATGCAACATAATAAAAATGTTGGCTGTGGCTCCGACAGCGGCGACATCTCCCCATACTACGGTTATCTATATCCTATTTTCACACCCATACGGTGTGTGATACAAGGGTGGAGAGTATCTGCAAATATATGTATGCATAAGAGCATCTCCGAGTATCCGCGCACATCCGTTAGTATGTGCGATTGCCCGGGCGTATCCTTGACTAACTGTGAATATTTGTGAGTGTTTGTGAGTAAATGCGAGTATCGGTGGTTACCTGTCGGTATCTGTGGGTGTCCACGAGAAACATTGAGTTCTGTGAGTATTTGTGCAAACTTTGTCATTTACATTGTTCACATTAAAACGTTCGGACAGAAATCAAAATTATTAACTGGTTACTTTCAGTATCGAATATCCATGTAAATTTTCTAGACGTTTACGTTTAATAATCTATTTCACATCGCCCGGGGTTGCCTCGGTGGTTTAGAAATTCTCAACAAAATATGTGGAAAATTATAATGTCGTTTGTAGATAGTATTATGAGTAGGCATTTAATCGAGTATTGAAATTCTCCGTGGAGTTCGAGCTTCTATACCTTCGTGTAAAGCAATCCAGTCCGGTATTTGCGTATCCGTGGTTCAGCTTAGAAAGCCGTTCTAATTAACAGCCTATCGTTTTATTGGCGACTGATAGATGTAGTCGAGGAATTTACGATAGGACTGGAGCAAGGCATCGGGTGATCGAAGAACCAATAGTCATCGATGGAGAACGGAGCACATGGGTGTCGTAAATTCGGTACGGCCGCTCAACCGTTACGCACACGTGTGTGTTTAGTAATCTTTCTCGCAACGTTATTCCCGCTCTTTATCAGTATACTGTATCGATTGACAGGGTGACTATTACTTACAGGTTAACGAATGATTAACGATTTTGTTGCAACTGCTACAACTATCATAAAATACTATTGCTATTGTTTATATTTATATGAACGTCGTATTTACTACTGGTAATATTTATATGAACGTCGTTTATTCAGGCACATCGACAGGTCCTGAATATGACACGAAGAATTCTCGATAGCCGGTCCAGTCGGGATGGTGCATTTGAGAAAACTCTTTTTTTCGATTTAGTGGCAATCGAAATTAGTGGCTAAGCGAACATTTCAGATTGCTATTGCTGCATGACAAGTATTTCGTTTGCTTCGAGTATGAAGCAAGAATGACTTTCCAATAGGCTGAGATAATCAATCACTGACGTCATGAAAATGATAGCGAATTTACAAAATATTTGGTAAGAAACGTACTTAACTAAAACGTGTCTTATAAGATCGAGCTAGGTATGACGCTTTTCGTTTCATTCATTTTTATTCCGAAGAAAGGTAAAAAAAAAAATTTGAACTTTGTTTCCTTACTATTTACCATCTTGCGTAATTTTTGCGCGTCCGCTATTAAATCGACTACCGGTTATTCTTCACACCGACGAGATTCTCAAGGATGCGTCTTTAAATAATCGCCGGCACACAGGTGCGTGATTCCCGGGATCGCGGCATTATGAGTATCCCAAAGCGAAGATTATGAGTGACCAGAACGGAGAGCGTCCGGCCATTGGCTTTACACCGCGGCATCTCTCTGGAAACTGCGGTAGACTCACATTATACCTAAAATAGTCACGTTTGTCGTTTCCAACAACGATAATCCGTCGGAACGAAAGTGAAGATGGTCGTGCGCGTTTGGAATGGTCGTGAATGATACAATTTGAAGCTCGTAAAGGCAGGGATTAAGAGATTAGAATGGATTTCTTGCAGGTAATCCCACGTAGGAACCTTCGGGACGTCATGAATATTGAATTTAGAAACGACATATAAATAAATAAATAAATTTACAGTAAAACTTGCTGCGAACGTGCCGTTAACATTTTATTCGCTGTTTCATAACGAAATACGCAACAGGAAATTCAATAATGCAATGTACTGATAGAGTTGTCATCATTTTCGTAATTTGAATAATTGTTAGTAACAATTAACCTTGCTTATTATAATGGTGAACATATTTCTTTCCACCAATGTGTCCGTCATCAGTTGTAAAAATAAAAAATTGATTGCATTACTTGTTGGATTATTATGGAAATTGCATATGTTAATATATACTTCAGCTTCCATTCGACCTTTCAAATGAACGTCTAGAAATGAGCTAAAAAAAGCGAAGCCCAAAAAATAACGAAAGAAATTATTGCGAATATAAGTCTCATTTGTACGTACTGTGAAAATTAATGTCATATAGCTGCGAATAATAATGCAAGAGTCTAAAAAGGATTAGTATGATGTTTATAGTTTTACTGTAGAAGCTCGATTATCCGACCTTCGATTCACCGCAACTCCGCGTTATCCATGGCACACAACTCATCCGAGCCTTCCGTATTAATCGAAGTCTACACTCTGATAACCGCGTAGAAACTCAGATAAAACCCCAAAGCAGCTATGCCTATGCTATATACGCATTGCTACTTTGTTACATGCAGGTAAATTATATGTGACTTTTTTAAATCGTAAATATGTTTTCGGATCGTGGATGTTTTGTGTATTATCCGAGTTCTCGCTTATCTGAGCTACCTTCGCCCCCACATTACTGCGGATAAACGAGACTCTGTATTTCAATAAAAAATATAATGCCAATTAATAAAAGAATAAAGATCAAATAAAATTTCATGAAAAATATAAAATATAATTAATGGAAATGAAGTTTAATAGATGCAAAAATTTATTCTCTTCCGAGCTAACGTTGAGATTCTTCGGCCCTGAAATTGAAAGGGCTCGGCGGCCTCGTAAGTATGTACACCTATAGTTAAAAAGTGATTATACGAGCAAGGCGTAGTACTAGTGTGTGGGTACTTGACTGACGGTTCAGCGAGGCCCGCGTTTCTTCACGTACGCATCGCGGTGTCATTATCGCCCACTCGTACTAACTGTACGCGCAATTGAATTTCTTTCAGTTGCGCCGCTGCAAACACTAACAATGAGACGAGTTTCATCGCGCCCACACCCGTTCCACAAGACCATATATCCACAAAATCCGGTCTATTGATGGACGCTTGGAAGTCACACGCATGATCTATTGTTTCTTACGGTTATTTTTATGTAATTTTGTAACAAACAAAATTAAACCACTTGTCAATATGGTGGACCGAAACATTACTTGTTCAAAAAGCAACGAAATAGTTGCAGGAATAACACAACATGAGAACATTATTGCGTTTCTATGAAATAATTGTTAAAAAATGCTAATCTCGAGGAAACGTTAATATACGAAATTACAACGGAACTATCAATGGACGATATCTCCAAGTGTGAGTCAAACACAAAATACGTCACTTTTCAGTGAGCGCTGAAAAATATGTTTATTACTGTTATTTAATTAATCACCAGGCCCCATAAAGTAACAATCACCTCTGATAGGCGTTCGTCTGTATTAATATTTTACCTGTCTCGTCACATATGAAATATGTTAGGAGCGAAAGTACTCCAAAAGATATAAAAAATGCAAAAATATTCATGTCCTGTTTATAATAAAACTCGCATGGAATTGTCTACATTCTTCAATGAAGAATCGAAAGTTTTTAGAATCGTCATTTTTTAAAATAATAATGTCAAAAATAACATTTTTTACATTATCGGCAAACATCAGAAACCTAAATCAAGATTTTAGGTCGTAAGAAAACAATAGAAAAAAATCAAACAAAATAACGAGTAATGGTAATACGAATTTCACACATGGCACACATGTTATCCAAACTTTTAACAATAGGACTATTGTACTAATGGAAATGGAATCACCATTTGTTACCTACGAGTTTCGGTGACATTTTGACAAAAATCGCAACATTCGAAAGTTGAGCGACTTACGGATGAATTAAACATTATCATGCAACTTTAACAACTAAATTATGATCTCGTAAAAATCTAAAATGTGATTTGACTGACAACGTTTCAAGTCTGGGGCGCAAAGTTGAGGTTCACCAGGATGTGCACAGTATAAGTACTAGAGTATCGTGCGCTCGCGGGTGTTTATGGGAGTGGAGAAACCGACGTGGGCGTTTCACTATTACGGTATATCCGACACCGTGACAACTGACAAGTTGAGAAGGGTCTGACCAGGATGAAAGGGAGAAAGGAAGGAAGTGAAAAGAGTGAATGGCACAGGAAATTATAAAAAAAAAAAAAAAAAAGATTAAACTTTAAGTGAATAAAGTAAGCGTGGGAGTGATCTTAGAACGTGATCATTCACACTGTGAAAGATGCTGTAAAATTACACAAGAGTCGACCGATAAATTATTACAGCACGCCCTCCCCCTTGATATCAACTCAACTGATCGACAATTTCACCAAGGAAACAACAGAGTCGCCCGCGATGTAAAGTCTACGTTTATATCGATCACGACTTATCGATTGATCGTCTTTTCGTCATCGAGCGACCTGCTTCCCGAGCACTGTCGAATTTCTTTTTCTTCGAATTATGCATGCATGTTTTTTTATCGAATTATGCGAGAATACATTATGAATGAAGATCGCACAATTCGTCAACGATTCTCCGGAAATTTCGATTGAACTGATTCATCGAATCAGTCCAATGAAAAAATCCATGAAAAACATAGGAAGAACTCCATTATCAGATATCGAAAGGCACGCCAGAAGGTAACAATTCTTCCATGGATGTGCATAAAAACGTAAGTCCTTCGTCACGGATAAACGAAATGGGCTGTGACATACAATCGGAGGTCTCGAAGTTAGTGCACCACTGAACACTGGAAGGAAATGCTTCTATTCTATTCGAGGGTCAAACCAGCATCTTCAAACCTACTCGGCTGATGTATAATGATGCATGTGTCTGTCAGATAGGTAGCCTGGCAGCAAAACATCTCGGATTAGATTGTCCCGCGCCGATACTCCCGCATTCCCATGGAATACACCAGCTGACCATAAAATACATCGTAAACTCATCTTGATATTCGTCTGCGCAGCTATTACCTACCTGTGCGCACAGCAAGGCACAGAAGTTTCCGCGCGACTGTATGTACATAGGGGTACGCGTATACCTGCACGTACACGAGATATAAATTTATGAGCGGAAAGACCGTGGAGACGATTCGTGAAACACCATCACAGTCCTCTACCGTGCAATGACTTGACTTTCATGTAGCCGCAGAAAGTTTTGCGGTTAAAGAATTGTACCCTGTGTTGTTTACCTGTGGGTCATCGTGCATCATAATGTTTATTCGCATGCAGTATAATAACACTAGTAAATTTTAAGAGATAAACAGCACCGCAAAAATGTATGTCATGTTTTATGTTTTCTATCGTGTAAAACTTTTTTTTTTCATTGTGAATATGGGCCATTAAAAAGTTTTTACATGTATCTTCTACTCCCGAGGGTAAATCACACTAACAAGAATTCGTACCAGAAAGTACACTTTATAAAGTCCTTGCGATAAGATATTTTTATTATTATGATTTTTTTTTAACGGACATCGCGCGGTGTTTCATCTTAGACTATTTGTTTGCGTCGTTGGAAATATGGACCACAGAGGTTGATAATGGAACACCTACGAATATCTCGGGAAAACTTCGTTACCTTATTCTAGCTAAGGATTTTCTGTTCAGCGGAAAAAGTGTCATTTTCCAACGTGCTAATCGGGGTGGAGTATTTTTACCATCTTTCACTCATCTCTAATTCCATCCGGATCCACATTACCATCAGGTAATTAAGAAATAGATTATTGCGATTGTACCAAACCTTACAATTTCGATACAATCTTTTCTTAATAGACTAAGAACCTCGATGTTTTGGACTGGACAATAAGATTTCCCCAAGAGAGCGCAGAAAAAGAAATATTTTTTGTATGAGACATATTGCATCGGTAGTTTTTAGCTTACTTGTTTTGCCTTGACCTGTCGCGTAAATCAAACGTGAACTCTTTCGTCCATGGATCTTGCCGATTCATGTCTAATAAAGTCATTCATACGTAGATCACTCAGAATCACTGTTGGATGGGCAACTAATTTGCTGCTCTATATTTGGATTGTGATGTGTCTCCTGACCTCAACAAGTGACAAGGTTCTGTGGAATATTGCATAGGTAGTGCATTAGACGTTTATTCGAAAGTTCTTTTCCGCGACGGGCAGGCACGCTACCTACTCTCAACCTTCGTCTGAATCATTCTATGAGAACGACCTAAGACGCGTTATTAGACGCGGCAACAAGTGAATAATTTTACGGTGGTTCCGCAGGCTATAAATTATTTGTCACCGGCGTGACGGCGGAAAGGAAAAATTCTCGCGTAGCATTTTTACTCATCTGTCCGCCGACGAGTCTCGCATAATGCATCCATTGCTACCAAGCAATTTTTATTTCCTCGCGTTCTTTCGTCTTACATCTCCCTCAGCTCGTTTTTCTCAACCTCACCCTCGGTCGTACCGAACCCGCGTGGTTCGAGCTGTTTCAACAAAATGAACCGTCGCCGCTCCTGGGAAACTGATACGACTAAATAACTATCAAGGCACATAGAGTCTGTGCTCTCTTTGTAAATCCTAACTGCATAAGATATCATCATGTTGTCTTCGCGTTGGAGGCCGTGGGAAGACGATAATAGCTTTGTTAAACAAGTAAATCACGTAAACGACGATGTTGTGCTGAAAAACTTCACATTTGCGATCTGATTATTTACCTTGGCTTCGAATGTTAGGCTAAGGTGAAGCAAACACCTTTCAAGGATAAGGACAATAGTTACATATCGCAGGAGAATCATATTATTGACGATTCTACATCTCTGTCATCGAGATACAAACGGGGCGCGAAAATTCAAGGGATGTGCGTTAATACTTCTTACTTTTTAGGAACCCAAAAACGATTGGGAATACACATAGATATACCGAGACTTTACAATTTCACTTGGTTCTCCCCTTAAGAATCCCAACGTTTGACTATAACAATGGTGTACGCTTGCCAAAGGTTCTCACCGCTCCCAATACCATTACGAATAAGCAACGATTCAGATTGTGCATTATGAGTCACTCAATCAAGCCTCGATCACGAATCGACATCACGAACAATCTGTAGCATCGCTTGTCCAATCGCACATCGTGCAAATATTTCCGAGTCGTCGGTCCCTATCGATTGTAGAATATGTGACAGATTTACGAGCCTTTCGAATTGCTGCAAGGATACAGACACATGTGCCTGGTCGATATGTCCGGAATGCTTGGTGCTAAATCATCGTAGTTGTCGTGGCAACTTCTTGTGACGATGAAATAAACGATATACACGTGACTCTCTGACTAGACGACACTGCTGTGCGATCTCGTGGAATTACGGAGCTTCATGCTGCACCTGTTGCAATCATGCCAGGTGTATACGACGAGTAAAAAAAAAAGATGCATTTACTTCGAAACTGTGGAAACCCGAAGACCAGACTAGGCTTAATCAGCCAATGAATGGACAGCACCAGTGAATGGACACTTTTCATAAGAGCACGTGCATTAAAAAATGTCTATTCACTGGATTTTTCATCAGCTTAACTGTGCATTCACTGGCCGGTCTATAGCCTACCCGGTTAATATTTTGTTTGCAAATATACGGCAACGCGCCATTAACAGTCTGCCAGTAATTTCGCGAAGAATTTCGCAAGGCGTGTCTGCATTTGTCGGCAAAATTGCAATGCCGTTATCGTAAAATTGGAACGGTACATTCCAATGGAAAAACTACACTAGGTAGGACATTTCCTTACGCATCTCAACGACTGTTGCCCTAAATTGAGGGCATCCTGGACGAACGTAATTCCGCCTTCAAATGCAGTCACACTCGGCGCAATCTTTGCGAAACGGCTTGCAGGAACATTTTGCAGCTTTGTCTATGTGGGTAGATTCATACGATCTACATTAAATGCATAGCGAAGTATATAGAGGAGATAATAGTGTTGGAAGAAACACAGGGAACAACTTTTCAGTCTGCATCACATTTGCAGCAGGAGGACGAAGTAGGCAGACGGACTGGGCCGAGTACGAACCAAGAGTAATGCAACGTACAGACTGGGCAACTTGCTCAAGGAATAATCAACCTTAACGAACATCGTCTTCGGTACAACGATGAAAAGTACGATGCAGGGAGGAGGAGGATGAGACCCCGGTACTGAGGTAGTGAGGTTATAGTCGGGGTTACTAGCCGATTGGCTCGCGGTTAGTTAGCGCTTCATGTACATGCCGCACCCCCTCCCCCTCCCCCCCGTCAGAACTATGTACTTATAGCGCTTGTGCACTCTGATGTTGCTGCCAGCACACTTGATGTTGTAGGATATTGTAATATTCATGGCAGGATAATACCCAGATAAAGGAGCCGATAGCGAACTTTCTTCGAATACTTCATTTCAGTAATCATTCATATTTACATAAATAATCGACTCAGGTATGTAGCCCTCACTATCAACCTCAGCACACCATGGGGTATCTGGGGTGTTTGGTATGACTGTTTTTGGACTAACAAATACTGCGAGAATATATTGAACTTTGACGGACTGCGAGCGTTTTGTTAGAAATGAGCTGTGTTGCATACATTTGCTTGTTACAACAATAATGATGATTACAATAGAAGCATTGCTGTACCTGCACAGAATAGTATATTATGTCACAAGGGCGAAAAGTTCGTCTTTTCACCGAGTGTGAAGTTTGATACGTGAGGGAGGCGAGGGCAGACATTCACACGAGAAAAAGCACTTCGTCCCAAGCGGCATAAACTATTTTTTTCCCGACTATGGTAAAAAGTGGCCTTATTTCTAGGGTACAAGTGAGGAATATGGACCAGTTTATATTTCATTGATTTACGTGTTAATCGGGGTGGTCCATATTCACCACGTTTACCCTATGCCTGCAAGGGGGATGGAAATTGGCCGAGTCTTGACAAGTGAGAGAAAAGGTAATTTAGCGAGAGGAAAGTTCACTCGTCCTTTCGCTAAATCACTTTTCCTCACGCTAAATCACTTTTCCTCACGCTAAATTACTTTTCTTCCCGCTCGTCAAGAATCGGCCACTTTCCACCCCCGTCGCAGGCATGAAATAGAGCCTTTTTAGCGTAGTCGGAAAAAGGATGTTTCTTTCGGCACCAAACAACCTTGGTGGTTAGTCGACCTGTGCAATATTTCACCAATAATTTGCCTCGAATATTATCAAGCTTATTGGTTTACAGTTGCATGAGCGAATGAGACTTTTCCATCTTTTGCAAGTCTACGCGATTTCTGCACTTAATTTCTTCCACATTTTTTTATTTCACCGTTGCGCGCAGTGCAAACGGAAAACTCTTGGCTGGTGGTAGCGGGCACGATTGCGCGTGAATGGCAAATAAATACCGCACGAAGAGCAGGTAGCTCATGCGACTTATGCAAATTGTCTCGCGAATATATAGTAGCTCGTCGGGCATCTGGTAATTCAATTCAATGGTCTGAGTACTCTGCGAGTTACGAGCTTGAATTACGAAACGTTGTAACGGCACGTCGAATGTGCAGTAAAATGAAGCGGATTGCATATGCGAACGGATGAACTGAAGTATGAACAAATAGACTGCAGTATAGAGAAACATCGATGTCAGAAACTATTAAAACCGTGGACAAGCTTTATGGCAGTATCAACACCAAAATATATCGCTCACAAATCAATTACCATTTTCAATTTCATGCAGGAATATTGCTGCGTTCGTACAGCTATAGTAGCAGAAGCGATGGAGACAAGAGTGCAAGGATTCATTACGCAAATTTGATTAGCCTCTCATAGAGCCCGCGAGGCGCAGTGCATATAACCGTGCACAGCACTTTTCTGTGTTTATTGTATCATATATTAACCACGGTCATATTACAAGGACTGTATTGCAATTCTCTGCAGGCTGTAGCTAGCTCCCATTTGCAACTAGTTGTTACCCTCGCATGCCATATATACAAAGTATGTATTGTCGAGTCGTGGTGGCTCGCGTGTTCACATGGGTTTCGATGAGTATCTCATGAGTATCCGCCTGTATCGATGAGGATGTGTGAATGCACGCGGAAGTACATGTCTGAGCGTACGTGAGGGTTTGTGAGTATCCATGAGACCGTGTAAATGGTGTTGATTATTATGTGCAAAAAGTTACTGCAAGCTTTCCGTAGACTAACAATCGCCAAAGCGTTTGCGATCCTAGTCAAATACCTAAAAAAAAAAAACCCCTGCAACAGCTCTGCTCGACTCTCCTCTTCGGAATATCAATAGATGACCCAGACGACGTCTTCCTTTTCATTGACGGGCTGGTTTAAAAATAAGCGTATGTGACAGGAAAGTGTAAGCGACTTGTCAGCCATCGCGAGGAGATCTACACGTGTGTTCCATCGTATGTTTCTTGACATGTATGTACATAAGTCGTCGTATCCATGTTGCGATGATCGCGAATGAGTGTAGCAGCTTGTACGTGACCAAACTTACCGGATTGCATAGCAGCATATGTACTGTAGCATCGGCGTGAATGCCGATGTGCGTTAGGCATTGTGTATAACGTGCGAGTCGCAGAAAACAACAATAAAAATAGGAATTGCGTTTAGCATGTGTGCAAGCGGCGTTACGCGTGGATGTGTTTGTTGGACAACCGTATACGTACGCGCCGAGACTATCGATACCTGACAGTTGACCCTTCTGGCTGGGTCAGCGCAAGTGGGCGAGGCCCTTCGAAGAAGCGCAAAAGGAACTCGTGACTCGATCTATTCCCTGTCCCCCTTCTTCCGTCTGGTAACATCCTTCCGCTTCACTCGACGTGTATATGCTTAGTATTTCCTTTTACTATACGTGAGACGATAGAGGACAGAATACGAAGAGGAAGATATTCCTCGTTACCTGCAAATGCGCATCTTGCCTGAGTCTGAGTCGCAGACGTAGCAAAATAGTGTCAAACCTACACCTCTGCAGACTCAAGATTGCACTCAATGTAAGGACAGGTTCACTGAATTGTATGCCCCATGTTGCACCCTCAACTGAAAGAAGTCATAAGTTAAAAAAAAAAAAACAAAAGTTACGAGCGGTATTCTCTCCGCTCATTCCATCATTTTTCGACCTTCCGTGATTTGTGCCATGATTAGCTGTTTTATTATTAGAAAAGTTTGACTGACAAAAATATGTGATGATAAAAGTTGTAGGTTTGTATAAGCTTTACGATGAAATTTTTTAAATATTTTGATCACGCAATAATCGGGTAATGTTGACTTTTGTCAAAGAAATGTGATAATATATATATATATATATACATAACAGTAAAAATGGTACGCTAAGTACTTAAAATTTGGTCTTTCTTAACGAAAAGTGGAAAATTTAAATTATTATACGTGTGCACAGTTAAAAAAAAGTTTGTACTTTTTACAACAACTTATTGTCCACAAACTGCCACAATTTTTTATTTGGTGATCTTCTAGCTTTACAAACAAAAGTCCAAACTAAAATTGTCAATGACACGGGAAATAAAAATAAGTGACAAACGAGTTTGGTCACTTGAGGAAATTATGTTTACGAAATGTCGCATTCCGTTTTTACGAAATTATTTTTTACTGTGTAGAAGAGACAAAATTTTCTACTTTGGGATTGACAGCACTGGGGGTTGATTCGATCCGCTGCGTAAGGCATCTTAAAATAGCGCATAAAGACTGAAATAAAGAGGTGAGTAACGAACAAACGACCAAAATGAGATCAAAGAAACAGAATAAGTCTTAGTCTCTCAGAGGCGTCATTAAAGTGAAACTGAGAGACAACTTCGTGAGAAGACAAGTGCTCCACTCTTTTCCGTGTATCTTCATCGTCGGTTTCGTTATCATTTTCGTCGTCTTTGAGGTGAAGATGGGGACCACGGTCCATTAAAGATCAGTTGAGTCTCTTTCGGTGGCGAAGTGGGGCGGGGAAGAGCCGTTTATCTCTACGGTGGTCGTGTTTCGTGCTGCACACGAACAACGGAGAAAGAAAAGAGCGAGAAAACAAAGCTATCCAAGGAGGTATACGAGGAAGAAGTCCGAATGCAGTTGAGGGTACTCGGAGGTTTGTGGCTGCCCTTCGGCAGCGCATCTTCGTGAGTGCTCGTCGACGAAACCATTAAAAATCGTAACCAGGCTCCTCTGATTGGGATCTACCGCATTCTTCGAGGACGTAACATGTTTTCATTTTTTTTTTTTTTCTTTACTCATTTTGTCCGTTTTTCCGTGTACATGCAGTCTCGCATATCTGCAGTACCGAAAACAGCACGGGCATGATAATGAACGACAGGTCTTTCACCGCATTCCCTTTAATTTTGTACCCGGTTAATTAAAAGAACTCTCCAGGAATACGAATAAAAATATCGTACATCGTAATACGTTATATCGTGGAACGTCGTAACGTTCCACGATAACGTAATTAAAATCTGTAATTAAAAAAATTATGATTATCCGGTATAATGCAGTCGTTTCGGTGGCCATTTTGGTCGAACTTTTGGTGTGATCACCGGAGGGGACACATTGTGAGAGGAATATGGTGTACACAAGACGAGCAAAATAAAAAATACATACGAAAAATATAACGATATCTCGCGGTTGCCTGGCACCTTTTAATTTTGCGCTTAATTCTCCGCATTTAATTCTAAGCTCGTATTGATATTATGCAATGAGAGTATGTTCCAAATTTCTAAAAAAAAAAAAATGTATCGTTGATTAAAGTGAAGAAAAAAACGGAAAACAGAAATCCACGATATTTACTGAGAAAGAAATTGTAGAACCTTGTCAAATGTTTTCCATAATTCTTTTTTTGCTGTTATTTGTCATCGACACGGTACCGCGTTCCGGATGAATATATTACTCAGGAAAGTGATAATGCTCTGGAACAAGACATGGAGACTCCGGACAAATATAGTTCGGACGTACATGGTGAATGTAGTTACGTTGGGTAATAAATGTCCAATGTTTCTGGAATATACATCATCCAATATTCGTAGCCCAGTGGACAGTGAATAATCTAAAACGTACTAAACAAGACCCACGGGACAGTGACGAAAACTCAATTTCATCCACGTCTAGGGTGCTTCCCGCGCATTCGTTAACGGCATAATTTCTGGCAGCGATGAGTGCTTGTTTCGCGAACTGCATAAAACAGAACTCGCGATGATGCTGAGGTGCAGCTGCAGCGGCTCGTTCACGTCGAATAAACGATTTTTCGTCACCGCCCATTGGCGCGTGCCAAGATAACTCCGCGGTCGATCGGTGTGTTCGAATATTTTTCACGCACTTTCGTTCGCAGTTTCTACCGTATTGTCTTGCTCTTTTCTTTTTCAAGTCGCGTCTCAACGTCTCATACATTCATGGTTTATCCATTGATGCTCGGAAGTCACAACTCGCTTTCACGGTCACCCATTCCCATTAAGATCGTTAACTTGGTTGGACGTATGGGAGACGGAATAAGCTCCCTGAAGACGTGTATGTATATGTGTTGTTACTCCGGAGCGAAAATCACGATTCAAATCCGGTAAAGAAAGTTTATCTTTCGCTGGGATTGGGAACTTGACAGTGTTGTACCAAACATAACGTTAAATACAGGGGGAGAAAGATGAACGGACCCGCAGGAAAGTTTCCCCTATGTTTGTGGTTTTTGGAATTTTCTAATCAGTCTCTGTTCAGCCGTGGGAAATATGGTTAGCGGGACAGATTGCGTCGGAATAAAAATTCGTGTTGACATAACGACGATCGGTCATCAAGCTGACAGGGGGCTAAAAATCTTCAGAATTATTACAAGAGCCTCTTTCTAGTATCTTTTGTTAGAGGCTGGAATAGTTTGACCAACTAATAGTCTCGATGGTCTCATAAGCACCCGTGCTCTTTGAATGTCCATGCATCCAAAATGGAGCAGCACTTCAAACGGTTTCGCGATAACTAATGGTGGGCGCTCGTAAAGGCGTTGGTGATAACAGAGAAAAGCTATCGAGCGACAACTGACTGTGCGCCTTAATAACTGCGGTGGTCGTGATACCTGAGTGGGTCTGCTGAAGCTTTCGCGTTAGAATTTTCCGAGACCCAATTTTCCGAGACCCAATTTTCCGGGCACTTTACGAAAAGTAAGTGCACCTTAACAACCGTCTTATGTCATATCTTCGGTAATACGACGCACGTTGGGAAAATGATAGCGTAGATAAAAATAATTGACGATGATTGAATGAATTACTCAAGGGATCCAGAATGATTTGTCCGACCGAAAATTTATTCACTTTAGATTATTTGTAACAAGGTTATAAGAAAATGAAAATAGTTGTCTTTATGGTGACTATTATGTCAATATGCATAAGTTCGAAGATATGTACAAGAGGGATTTGTTCTATATTCCCTTTCTCTCGTTTCCATCCACCATTCTAGTTCTTTTAATAATTATTACTTTGATTCTCAATAAAATCACTTGTTCGCAGATTCTTTTTAGGTTCCGATTGAACTTTTTGCAGTCCGGAGTTTATTTTTAGTTTCATCATCGTCGTTCTGTTTCAGTTTTTATGCGATTTTATATCAATTACCTTTAATTGTGTACATTTTTCTATAATGACTAAACAGAATCCTCAATTTTGCGAAGTGCATCGATGCAGATAAGTTAGGTATTGATGTGAGTATAAACCATGTGCCGATTTTCTCGTCTTTCACTTCCCCGAAGCGATGCAGAACTGCGCCGATTTCGACGCCTGACGTTGACGACCGTTAACCCAGTTGATGTTTCGTAAAGAAAAAAACGTGCACAGTATGGACGAATAAGTAGTCGTATAGATCGCGGCATGGGAGCGAGACAAGAGGAACGGGAAGCGAGAAGCACATGCGTGCACAAGGGTGATGAGGCTACGGTGCAGCTCGCTGGGACGTGCGAACGAAAACGAATAGCTAGAAGCTGGTATGGCGATAAATCAACGTATTTCGGTATCGCGGAAGCTCGTCCCGACGATATTTATATAACCCAACTAAATCAGTGCCAGTGTGCGTGCGTACGCGGGATCTGTAGGTGTGCGCTATAATATACTGTAACGTATGCAGTAATACAGTAATATAGCGACGTCTCAGGCGGGCGAGTGCACAAGACGTATCAGACTGCATGAGGATCCACTTTGTTCACCGCGAATGTTCACACGAGTGCGGCACGCACAAACGCACATCCACGGTGTCAACGTCCACGTGCTGCCGCATGCGACGGTAATATTTCTAACATTTATGTGGTACAGACTATACACCGTAGCGCTATAGGTATACAATGCAAGATTCGCGTACGAATTTGATAGCACGCCAAGTGTGGTTCGTCCAGATATCTGACTCAGAGCGGCCGTTCGAGACAGTCGTTTGGCGACGCATGCATCCACTGATGCACCGCGGCGGGGTTGTCAAAGTGTCGTGCAAACTACGCACGAACTTTTCATGCAATCGCTGAGGCGAAAAAGTGTGCAATCTACTGGGGTTCCGCACGATGATGATATTCGGCTCTCTGCAATGTATGCCAGAAACACTACCGAAAACTACACTAGATCTTTCCTGCCGGCTGTCCCTCTTGCCACAATAACATTAACTCATTTTGCCTGTTGTCCATTCTCGTGAGCCCTCGTTTTCTTATCGGGTGATAAGAGAAATCCGATTACTGAGCGGTTGATAATGGTGACGTTAGACCATGTATGGTAAAACTTGGTATATTTGTGTTAAAAATGTCAGGGTCAGCAGGAGAGCCGCCCTCATGACATCGTTGCTTATCTCGCACAAAACTAGCGAAAAATGCTTTTAGAATTTTATTTTATTTCCACTGTAATATCGTCGTTTTTGTTGAAGTTTTGTCATCGAACCTTCGCTCTCATGGTAACTACTAGGTATGACGGGGGTTAGGCGTAAATCTTTGTGGTCTTATGTCGAATTCGGGTTACTCAAACTTTCACTTAATTTTCTCTCATTACTGTAGGAAAAGAGTAATAAATTGTGAGACCCAAACTCATTTACGAGTTATAGATTATTTTATGTCTGTGCTCCCGTTATAACATCTCGCGTATCGCTGTTTCATAATATCTATTACTGAAACTCAGCATTTTGCGATGAAATTATTATCTTACAAGCCGCTCAGCATAAACTCACCGCAGCCGCGATTTATCTTATGGAATACTTTTACAATTTTTCGTTTGTTTATTCCCAGTAAACACGCAACAGTAGCAACAATGTAACAGCAATGTAACTGAAAATAACAGGTAATATTAACAGAGTGTTACATTTTAATTACATGTATTTACAACCATTCAGCATGGTTTTAACATGACTTGACTTTTTAAGATATACATTTTGATGCTTCTTTCGTTGTTCCTTGTTACTTGTGTCAATAAGAGGATATAAAATCCCGGCGGCTTACTCAAATAGTTGTATAAAAAATGTTCGGAGGAAATGGAATTCAACGGTGTGTCTATATAGTATTCGAAAAAGGATAGTGAAATATATGTCCATGAGAAAAATATGTTAAATAACGCGTTACCTATTTTCTCTAGCACATGACCACTTCAATTCGTCAACTGCATATCTCTTTGGGTAGATGAGCTTAATACTAATTATAGAAAGTAATTAGCTCGTGCCGTCGCGACGACTATTCTGGACATCCCGCGTCGCATGCCCAGACCGCCAGAGACTCTCAGGCAAAGTCAACGTTATACCAACTTAACCAATTAACATGAACGTAGCGCGAATTTATTTAGCATGAAAGTATATTTTTTAGAGCGTTAATATACCAGAGCTGGGCAGTATTTAAAGTACAAGAGTACTTATTTGGTACTCAAAGTATCAAAGTACTAAAAAAATACGAATTTTCGTGCATAGAATCGAAACTTTCAATGTCCAACTGTAATTTAGCCCCAAAAGGCCAGCGGATTCGTGTTCAGCGGGAAAAAATACGTCGAAATACGTGGTAGATCATTTTTTAAAAAGAAACAAAAAATTCGTCAAAAAATTGCAAGGCTACCCCTTTCGAGTCAATTTTTCGCGTTTTTCAACGTCCACAAACTTCCCGATAAAACGCTTCTAAAACTTCGGACAAGATCCTATCTTATGTATTTTTTCGCGTAGAACACGACGGGCACCTCGGATTTTCCCTAGCTCCATTGGGAGCCGAGATATCGACCTTTGAAAATCACGAAAATTGACGTTTTTTCAAAAGTGGCTCAAAAATTCAAAAATCGTTGTTCACTCGATTTGTTTTGTTTAAAGGCTGTATTCGACGTATTTTTTCCCGCTGAACACGAATATAACAATTGTTTTACTCTCAGACCAATATTTTCCATTTAAATCCCAAAAATACGATTTTTGATGCATAAAATGGAGACCTTTCTCACATTCACCCACTGTACTAGATCTATTGGTCCTAGATTTAGTTGTTATACATCCAGTCGACCTCCACTCACTACCCCAAGGTCCAGTCGTCGTAGTCCAGTCGATTAGTCTGTTACCAAGTTTTGGAAACGAAGAGTTTGGACGTTTTGAAAAAAATGTTGGCCCTAAACAGGGTCGTTTTATTTGAAAATTTCTCTCTAAATTTCGTACTTGTGGAACTCCGCTCCTTCCGATTAAGAAGAAAAAGTGCTTTGTACTTTGTATTTTATAAAAGTACTTTAAGCCCGGAAATTACTTTGTACTTAAAGTACTTGCGGTACTTAGTACATAGAACTTTAAGTAGTTTTCGGTACTTTGCCCAGCTCTGGTGAGCACATGCGAGTATCGATGCGCGTGTCCAATCGATCGAGAATTTTATTACTATGTAGATATCACATTGCGAGTGCCATTCGTCATTCGTCTCGACAGTCTTATATCATCCGGCGATATCTGCGATATCTCGAACGGCAAGCTATATAATTCTCTCAACGCCTTCGCTGCCTTCCGAAAGTCGTTCTCCCGTCGTCGAGCCCTCATCAATTATGCGAAGTCTGCATGGAATCCTCACGCGCTTCCAGCAGCGAGCTCGCTTGTGCCTATGGCTCGTGCTGCGTTCCTAGTTGGAGTTCCGGCATACACGGCACCGCCACGAGCAGTCCTCGTCAATTAGCGGACGTTATCTCGCACGCGCCATCTGAACGCGTGACGGAAAATTAGCGAGTATACTGTGAAGTCGATAGCGGAGTCTACTATGACGGAAAAGCGACGACTACGAGGCGAACGTCTGATATATCTGTTCGATTGGTCGTGACATTAGTAAGGCAATCTCGTCGGCGCCACGTCTGACACATCTTTTCCATCCGACACATTGGTTGGCAGTCCTGATCATCATACAATGGTCTTCATGAATGACACAGGATAAGACCGAAGAATAGAAATATCAATTCGTATAACGCACTATCTCGTGCATTACACAAATGAAACTTAACTATTCCTTTGGAATGAAGAGAATTAACAATCTTGCTATCGCTTTAGTCTATTGGCCATTTTCATCTATGATGAAAATGTCCTCATCAGGGGAGATACAGTGAAGGACGTTGGTTTAAGTCGGAAATGTGTAGGCACGCACTTACACGCTTGGTCGATTACGTGCGGGATTGATTTCGTGCTGAGGCTGGATAAATATGAATTCAACACGTTAAATGAGGTTGATTTGTATCACACTGATATCTATTCCTACCGCCTCCTGCATTGGGACAATTAGCGATATGCGAAGTAAAATATTTGGACATGAGTGGTTAATAAGGCACACGAACTTGTTTACAACAACGATGTTGTGATGAAGGTAGTGCAGTTGGCATTTTTTTCAACAGATATTGAACTTCCACCTCTGACTTAACAATGGCTGGTAATGATAATGGCATGCGACTTAAACAACGTAGGGCGATCAAAATAATTGAAGATGCATTTCTTGTATTGTATTGCATAGATTGTATTGTTCCCGTTACGACTACTCCACAATCGATTGAACGATTGCCTTCGCGTGACGCATGATAGTTGATAATATTTTTGCGTGGGTTGCCACACCAGGCACGCACAATAAACAAGTCGAAAGAAAAGCGAGAGGAGCGACGATAAAGAAAAACGCCAAGAAGCGCCGACGGTGTCTCGAGGCTACATTGATCGACGATCAAATGTGCACGTGACTAACAGCATAAAACGAGAGACGGACAGCTGCAGCTTGTAATTGTCACTTTGAAATAAACATGTATGTAATTAATGAGCCCGGCCACATTGTGTATCATAGTTTATAGAGTGACATTGATGGAATCGTGACTGACCTAATTAAAGTCGCGTTGCTTGTCAGTGATTGTGGTGTAAGCTACTGGCATCTGTACAGGCAACCCCGCTCCATAACGATCGGGAATTCCTCAACTTGACCTAGGATGTGTGATATATGTGGTCCGTGCATGCACGAGAAAGCTCGGCACTTGACTTTCTATATAGATACCCTCAAGTGTCAAGATGGTCCAAGTGAGTCCGTGCCACGTATTACCGAGCTCGGCTTTCCCGGAGGTCCCTACTCTTCAACGAAAGATTAAACACGTATAGCCAGGCAGAAGGAGTTTAGCGGTAAAGAAGGTGAGGAATTCCTATGGTGTCCCTCAACCATCGCCCATTGACACTTCAGGTCATTTTTATTCGACTGAGTACTTGCTAAAAAAATGTCATTGCCTGTTCATCATAACTTCTCAAGATCCTTTATCGGGTTCATTTGGAAGCTGCGATAGACGGCCGGCAACTATTGGCAAGGCAACGGGCACTCCATTTATTTTTCAACAGTTTCATGAGCTGACTGTCATAACTTAGCGACGTCTGAGTTGAACCGTCTTTTTAGAGAGACAAGTAAAGATCTAGCCCAAATATGGCCCAAATCCGGCCATATTTCGTTAGAACGGAGTGCAGTGGACGCTCAGTAGACAAGCTATGGTAAATAAACAGCATCCAAAGGTTGAATATTACACATTGAAACATGCTCGAAAGCCACGCTGGCGAGACATGATGTGATGTCTTTGAGACGAAACTGAAGAAACCACAGCGAAATACCAAATATAGTTACGCAAAATTAATAGGGTGATTCGATGCACTGTGGAGACATTGACCGCAATTCGTAAAGCGGTCACCAGCATTGAAAACGGTGATCTTTATACTTGACAGAATAAAATATTTCCCAACGTACTGAGGAGACCAAAAACCTTCTTTTTTTCGTTTTAAAAACCAATAATTCACCATTCATTTTGACAAAGATAAAGATTTCAACACAAATCTTTCAGTCGCTCATTAAAAGAAAGAAATTGGATTTTCGTTCCAAATGAGCAATCGAGGCGATTGAACCGTGTAATAATTTATTGGTGGCTTGATTTTCACAGCAACAGCAGGAAACAGTTTATGGGTGAGGCTCAAGCAAACCAGTAGCCGCTTAAGCACTCGTTATGATTCTCAATGCCGTCTCATTGGTACCGATCATTAACGCTCCCAGCGAGCGACGGTGATGACGATGAAGCCGCCGAGGACGTTGGAAAGACCACGTATTCTATAGGTGGCGTGTACGACCTCGCAAGGCGTCGGGACACTCAGAGCATTGTTATTCCTCGGGAGGGTCTGAAAGCCCTCCTCTGGACATCACGTAATTACCGGTGGATCGTAAATCGATCGTTGTACTCTACAGCCAGTTCCGGTCTATTCCCGACGTCCCCTTTGCGAGGTCGGATGCGTACGCCAAAAGATTCCACGAACGAAATAATTCTCATTGATCGCACACGTTGAAAATAATCGACGAATGTCAAATTAACCTGTGGAAATTATTTATATTCCGAACACCTACTGTTCGGTAAGATCAAATAAATAAATCCAATATATAATATCCTATACAGACCGACGGATTATGTACAAATCATTTTTTTAAAATACCGTGCCAGTATATCCCGTTAGTTATTACGATATAGGAACAGTTCATTGTGTATCTCCTGAAGTCTCGCTCCATTAAACAATAAGCTCGAACCAGAAGACAGTTTTAATTAAATTATAATGACGGAGCTCGGAAGCACGATAGATCATTCACAAAAGATAGATAGAAATCATTAGTGAACGCAACAGGGTACCAAATTACCTTTTAAGTAGACACACATCTCACGGGGTGTTAATCTGTTAAAATGTATCAAGTATAATCGAGAAAACGATCGATCAATGTTCATCAGCTTCACTTTCTCCATTATCGAAACGGGACTCTGTTCGACAGTTCGATGAAAACATCGAACAGTCGCAGTGCCCCGCCAGGATCGCGCAGTTAACATTCCAACATTGTTCCAGTGTCATCGCAGTGATGTGGCGGTATAAGCGAGACCGAGACAAAATGGCACAGCGGGACAAAACGGGACAGTGAGGGCAAAACTCAATCTTACAGAAATTTTTGGATACCCCATTTTGTCCAAACGATACATCCGGATTTTCAAACCCATTTTGCCACAATTGCCACCATCCGAAAGTTATTGGACAATTGCGTTTTGTCTCGTTGTCCCGTTTTGCCCCGCTGTGCCATTTTGCCCCGCTTTCCCCCACTGACCGCGAAGCGTAAGCAGGTACTGGGAACTCTGGTGGCAGTACTGAGCCAATGATGAGCTATTCTGACGTTTCGACGTATGAAAATATCGAGCCGACAAACAGACGATTCATAATTGTATATGATTATTGGCTCTTCCAATTTTCTCAATAATAATAGTTAATTATTAAATGTTGGGTTTCGACATAAATCGCTATTTATGAGATTTTAAAACATCATGCCGAGTACCGGTTCATCGAATGCTATGAATTACCGTGGACGTCTGATGCGGCTTGAGAGATGCTGCACTTTATCGACGTCTACCAGAGTTGCATATCTAATGACGTATTAAACGATCGTATGAAGTATTATTATAAAACCATGATTTGGTGAAAGGCTGCAAAACTCGTTGCGAAGATGAAACGTGGGTGAATTATATCGAAGAATTATGAATTTGAATTTATCGATAGGCCAATTCTTTGGTGGTCTTTGTCGGACTATTGAAAGTTTTGCCGGGAATCAATGAAGTAAAGATGTCCGCAATCGAGTAACGCCTTAAGTGGCCAGAGGTACGAAGTGTTATGGCATCCGCTGACTGGTGGCAACACAAATGAATGCGCTTTCCGCGGAAAATTGGGTGAGGTCAGATGTCGGTCTCGCCATGATATGTATGTATATTGTAGAATTGTATACACGAAGGGCAAGCAGTGCGCCAGCGGGAGAGAAAATTACTCGGGGGCCTTCCTGGTGTTCTCGTCGATAATCGTGCCATGAAACGATGCCGCAAAGTATTGGGTCTGCGGCAAAAGGGAGTTCGAAGCCGTAACCCATAGCCGTTGGAGAGTTGCACAAGCACGAGCGAACGTGCGAGCTTCACTACCGGTTCACGGAATTGAGGCTTTAACGCAACCACGTGCGGGCTATACGCACGATTATTCGGGGTCTCGCTTCATTGCGCACGAACGGACAAAATCGTACCGACATGCGGTGAGAAAAAAATCCTCAGGATTAAGGGAACCATTTATTACACACAACTCTTAATGGAAAATAAAGGCCGTTACAGATTATCAGTAATGCATCCTTAAGCCTTGTTATTTATTACAGAGATCTTTTCGGCGATCACTGAAACGCACGACTGCCTTCTTTCGTCCGTCTTGCAGTAGGAAGCTAAAAACTCTAGAGTTCCCGCTAAAAAAAAGACGTCATGTCAAGCTTGAGATAAGTATTGTAGCATGAGCCTTTGCACTATACTTTGAGCCCAGGCTAAATAACTGGATTCCAAATTAACGAATCAACTTTGATGGCAAGAAATGATGAGTTTCCGTAAACGACGGAGTTTCGCAAGTCGCGCGTGTGTGTTCATTATACACCGTGGACAAATTGTGAGTCCGACGTCGCGGCGGACCACCGGTGAAGACGTGTATCCTGCGTTCAGTTATGGACGGGTGCCAAATCACGAGAGATGAAACAAAGAATCATGGAGAAACAGAAACGGCAATTACGAAAAAGAGGAATGAAAGGGTTGAGGGAAACCGAGAATAGGGGATTCCTGGTTGCCCGGATTGTAGGACTCAGAAGAGCGCTCAGGGGAGATGCAGAAGAACCGCAAAGACAAAAGGAAACGTTGTAGCACGGTCGACTGCACGAGCAGACAGACGTGCCGTAGTTGTGTGAGAGTACGGGTAAGTTGAACGAAGGAAAGAAAGAGAACAAGCGAAGATCAAAACTGAGAGCGCACACCCGCCTGTCCGGCCATTACAGTAAAACGATGATTAAGGGCGCTCGAATATATTAAAGTCACGTACTCATACTTTTTCACTTTATTTTTTGTTTATTATTCGAGGCTCTCTGTATACGCATTCCGCTGTGAACATGCATAAAATATTCACACAAAGAAATTTACTATGCACTCTCAGACTCGTATTCCTTTTCACACGTTCACCGCACCCTGCGGAAGTGCCGAATTTTTGGAGCTTAACAGTAATCTAAAATACTGAGTAAAACTCATTACCAAAATTGCGTCTGGCCCCCGTAATAATAATAATCAAATAACATGATTTTCTCGGTGTAAGCGTTTTCGATTATATCATTTCGTGTAGAATTTGAATGACATATACTGAGAGGTTTAGTAAATACTACCGGCCGTCTAATGAAAATTACCATAGCTCATGGTAGTACGCAACGAGGCCACCACCTATGGCAAAAAAAGTCCTAGATTTTCCGTGAAATTTTGCCATTATATCTATGAAAAATACTACTATGTGCTGTGGTAATATCTCTCGAGCGATATAGTCATACTTACTCGATCCTTCTCTCAGTGTACTTTATAAAATTCCTGTAATTAAACCTTGACATAAAAAAAATGTGTGTACAAAAAGAATTCAAAAACAAAGAATCGCGAAAAGTTAAAACATATGACCCAAGTAGGGCTATACAGATGTACATATGTTATATGTTGGACTGGCCGAAATCAATATGCACAGAAAAAAAAAAACATTTTTTGCACTTTAATTCCCCACTGTTCAGGTATCATATTTCAAACAGCCAACATCAAGAAAAACGATAAATTATTTATGAGGAGACATGAAGATGAAAATTGATCGAGTATTACGTTACAGAAGCGTCAGCTGTCGTGTTAAAAATATGTATGGTTGACGCGAATAGAAGAAAAACGTTTTTCATGGTCGTATTTATGGTGAAGTTTCCTATGAGGCTTGCTTGAATAATAACGAATCCATCTTCGACAAACAGAAGTAATAAAGGTCCTTGCTTTCATGAACCACTTTGTAGCTAGTGGTTCTTCACGCGAAAACATATTCCGGATATCGTGCGCTCGAAGAGAGTTGTATCTTATGCTGGAATGAATTTAGTGGCATTGCTACGTCGTATGATAAAAATTGGTTGGTGCCGAAGAATTCGAGCAAAGGCTCGGCGGAGGCAGAGAAGACGGAAGAATACCAAAGGATTTTTTGTTTATTTTTTTTTTTTTTTTAAGGCGGACGGTCTGGCCAAACAATGATGGACAAATTAGGGGCGGTGACGTGAACGTGCCGCGAAGCTCCGAGTTCTCCCGGGAGAAAGATAGTAGCAGTGGATATGTGTGCATTGTGAGCATATGTTAATTCTGTGAGAGTTCCGTGACCGTGAACGCCTTCCAATTACTGGATAGCTTGTAGGTATTACATTACGGAGAGCATACGGAAAGGATCTTATACGTGAATACCGCAGACGCTACTAAACACGCGTAGCCTCTGGACATCATGCATAATATACATTGGCACGACGGCGAATCGCGTTACATACAAGTAGAAAGATCAAGAGATTCGTGGTGCCTCGGGCAATCGCTTTCAGTCAAAGTGTCACGTGGAAACGTCTAATTAGGTCTATAGGTTTACATAGTAGCGAAGACATTTTTAACTGGGTGATCTGTTTTCGCAATCAGATGCTTTTCTACCGAAACTATATATAATATATAATATATAGCATATAATATATAAATTGCTAATGTCCGTGCCATTACAAAGTGACCTTTTTATTGTTCAATCGTTTGTTGTAATTTTTATATCTATTCTGGGTTAGGTAACTATAATCATCTATTAATCTATTAATCTATTAATTACATGAGGAATAGACTGTTGATCGTAGAGCTCGTTATAGCGCACGTGAATAATTTATATGGCTCGAGCAAGGAACAAAACGATTTACTTACGTAGAAATATAGTTCCACACGATGCGAGACCTTGGGCACGCAGGTTAACGCCTCGGACCTACAGCATCCGGTATCGTCGGAGCACCTGTGCAGAATGGCGCAGTGTGGAATGTAAGTCGTTGATGGACTCGGATATACGTCGCGTACCGGAACCACTCGAGCTCGAGGCCATTGACAACTACCCTCCCGCGATACTTTTATCGCGTGCTGGAGAGCCTCCTTTATTTCGGCTGCTGAAACACAAAAAAAAAACGTTGGTGCCAAGCTTTTCAGTGGCAAATTTTCCATTTCGTAGTGGATTTTACCGTCTGCCTTTATCTTTGTTTATTTTTTAACTACTTAACAGTCGCAGGTACCACTTTGGGATTTTTTTCAGAATCTTCACACCATGCTGAATAACCTGTAAAATTAGGACCGGAATCGAAGGTGCGTTTTTAGCAGGAAAAAAATTATGTTTATTTTATTTTTTTTTTTTACGGAAAATGGACTTTTCCGTATCGGTAAAATGATGACTCTAACGTCATTCGAGAGAGGGCGAAAAATGAAAAAGTTAATGGTCCTAAGAATTTTTTTAACGACCAATATTTCCTGAGATATACTGATATTAAAAAAAATGTGAATCTTGAACGGTGCACTTTAAAAATCTTTTAAAAAATCGAGAGACCCCTCTCGAGGAAGTACGTCAAACTGGCAAATTAAAAAAAAAAACATCCACGAGGCCCATCGAACAAAGTGGCCCGGTTGATAAAGAATGCTTCACATCCGACGAAAAGAAAAGGTTCCAATAAGGAAAAGTAATCGAGAAAATATTTACTGTGCCAGTAATATGCGGCTTGAGGATAAAGTAATTCAATTCGCCGAGTTCGAAATATCCGATCAAATACTTTACGTACATAAACAGCTAGAATGCACCTCCATCGGGTTTCACTATTGAATATACATAGTCCCAGTATACGAAGAAGGAAGAACTTTCTCGACAGTACACAGCACAGCTTACCATTCCTCATTAGCATATCGCATGCGGACGAGTAGTTTTACAAAACACCGTGAACTTTTGCAGAAGTCTATTTAATAGCAGAAATATTCATGCCTTCGACAACTCTGGATCGAACGAGCGAAGCAACGAGCCTCTCGTGATTTGCGTTATTTTTCGGCGTGGGCGTTTCTCCCAGGATGCCCAGGGAGTGATCATAACAATGTCACGGTATGCTTGCGGCACCGCATAAATGCTGCTTCAGAAGCGGGACTTTGTGGTCCCGTAGCAATTCTTAGGCTCTCGTACCCGCGTGATATTAATGCCATGCCGCTGCTATTTCTGTTACTAAAGCACGCTCGATGACCTTTCACGTGACTAAGATACAATTAATGCATATATCTTAGATCTCCGGTACTTGTATCTCCATTGCTATTGTGTCAGAAAAATTTGACAGTCAATGGGTCTAATGGCCCATGAAATAATCAAATAAAATATCGTTGATCGATGACGCTCAGTGACGGTTCTGATTATTCAAGTTTGCGATCGATTGGCGACAGAACGAAAATTAGTCAATAAATAATTTCTGTAAAATGCTAAGACGCAGTCGCGTCCCTTAAAATTTTGAGACAAATATGGGATAGAATTTATTTAGCTAATTGGCATTGAATGAATTTCACCAATAATGTACCGTGAGAATACACAAGGGTTGAAGCACAGGATAGTCGTTAATAACAAAAGAGAGACCATGGTGAAGAGAATGTCGTGAGAAATATCATAAAAGCCTGTAGATAGGACGTTGCAACGAAATCCTGCTACCGTGTCTAAGGGATGATAAATTGATTTGACGCACTAAGTGCAAATTAACGCTCACGTATGGCCCACCACTCAGGCGACAATAACGCACTCGCCACGCAGTAACGTGTGGGCGATCACGGTGTTGCCCGAGCGAACGATCGGTAATGGGTCTCTAATACGAAAGTTCACGGAGGCGACCACTATAACTATTGCTGCAATATCGCACGGTTGCACTTTTCACAACAAAAAAAAAAAAGAAAAACGACGACGGTGACGACTATGCTGCTATATTAATTTGCACATAGATGATGGCATAATTTATAGCATATAACATCCGGCCGAAGGTTAATTATACTCAGTCTCGAGCATAGAACTAAAAAAGAAGCATGCAGGTGTGAAAAACGGTCATGCAATTTGATATCGCGTCGTAAATAATAATACCTTCTACTGCATGTAATACCTTGTCGTGCATTGTAATTTTTATCGCGACAATTGGATAATCTTATTTCGTCATTATAAATTCAAACGGTGAATGGTTGAATGAATTAATTTGTATGGTACAACGGCTTGCTCGTGTCTCACATGGCTGATTTACCTCAAGCTCATAACGATCTTTTCCGTGTAAGATAATGTCGCCGTCAATCTTACAAAAAAAATCGAATTTTTTTGGATTACAATACGCTCTCTCCTCACATACTTCGTATGTGATGAGAAAATAAATACGGAAATACTTATTTCAGATATTGTACAACATTCTCGTTAAACAATTATTACATATTATGTATAATCCTTTTTTCAACAATCCGATAAGATTGATTGCAATGAGTTTCAAAATTTAGTAGGATAGGGACATTGCGTCGTATCTGCAGACAGAGTAAAACCAGTGATCGGTATTGATAACGGTATTAATGAGCTGAAAAATCGCTCATTAATACAAGGTGCAATATATATTTCATCAAATTATGACTTTAGGCAAGGAAAGTTTTTATTGAAAAAGGAAGCAGGCAGTCAGCCATTAAAATGGGTCAAGCGACTTGGGTGTTATTATAAATGAAATTTATGAGTGCGGAGTGAGCTCGAACAGTTATAAAAGTATACCGTTAGAAATTCACTGTCGAACAGCCACTCACAGTCATAGAAACTTATACACCTGTACACCGGAATGAATGATTTGTTGCTTGAGGGACATTTTTTTTTTTTTTTTTTTTTTTTAGAAGATAACTTGTTGAAATTAACATCGAAACGTTCCGAAAGAACGATCGCCTTCGGAGTTGTGCGATACAGGGAGCTCTGAGAAGTCAGTTGTACTTGAGAAATCATTTGTATCTATTCTCGACACCGGCGATGAATTTTGCCTATAGAGATTTAGATGTACCTTGTAAAGTTTCAAATTCCATTGTGTAACACTGAATGAAATGAATGAAATAATCAAATCAACGCTTCGACCTTCTTGGAGCTTGTAGTGTTTAAAAAGTGGTTTTTTTTTTTTTTTTGGATTGGCGTCGAGATGCTACCGCGCCTCTTCATTCCCGACATACCTTTGCTCGTAACTTTTTTTTTTCCCTTGAGCTGAGATCAGCTGACGGTAACTGTTACGAAGCACTCGAACGACGGAGAATACTCTCGCGCAGTTATATTAATTATGTGTCAATCACATAAACCGTCGAAGAAATCAGATAAGCGACATGTAAATCGCATGTACAGATTACGTTACATACAACATTGATATACGAAACTGAAGAATCAAGAGATCTGCCTCGTGTCAATACGTGACCCACAAAATTGGCGAGATAAACGGTTAGATAATTAGATATACGATTAGATGTACTAACACTACGTGCGGTTGGCCAATTTTTTGCGACGAAGTCTGGTTTACACGCTAACTACTTTTTCACACATTTTTTTAACAGAAGTTATTTTTTCGTACGCTTTCACCACGCTGTAGACATGAAATGCGGGAGTTTTTTAATATTCGTCACAAAAAGTAGTATGTGATATTTGTATAAGTAAGTGGACTCCGGACTGTAGTTTGAAAGTAGGCAACATTCGACTTCAGCTCGTGTGGCCAACGAAAAATCGCCAAATATTAACCGATTGGCACCAATCTTGGTCAATACGGTTATTTAGGCGAGGAAACACACGATTATGTTCCGTTGCCTAAATAATATATAATTGCAAATCAATTTTTTTTAATTCCCAAGTATGTAATGCTATATACAAGAAATTTCTTATTGGTATTCTGTAAAAATTTGATCATCTTCTGATAATACAGATCATGAATTGATGACTCAATATTTCATATGCCATATTATAAAAGGAACGCACTTTTATTGCTCTCAAAATTATCGCCATTGTCCCATTTGAGAAATTATTGTTCATGGCGTCCGTTATTTATGAATGAGTGACCATTTGGGAGACGGCATTCGATGGTTGAGCAAGAAACCGAGACACTGCATAGACAAGTAGCAGATGACCAACGTAGGTGAAAGTATCGTATAGAATGATAAAACATAAAACTTTTTTTTTGTCATGTCTCATAATAACACCTGTCATAATTATTGTATCGTAAGGTGAAAGGATTTTAAATTTTCATTAGAATACGTTAATAAATAATTAATATCATCACGTGAAAATTTAGAGTCCGTTAAATTCTCGAGTAAATACGCGCCTATGTATGAAAGCATATTACTGGCATCGAAGATAGAAACACACGCTTTTGCCGTCGATGCATGAGAGAAAGGAGCGAAAATTTCACGATATTTTCATCGAAACTTACACTTGCCATTCCTGTTGTTTTGCTGACCGTGTCCCTTGGAGTCCTTGGTACCATCGTAAGTGTTCAAAGATTGCCACTTATGAGCACCGTGAGCCGACTGCTGCAAGCCGTTCGACTGAGGACCGGTCGATGTCTCGTACGATCTCGAATCTCTGCGATCGTGAGTGTCTCGCGGCGGAGGAATTATCGTTACGGTGGGCCTTGCCGTAGTCGTTGTTGTCGTACTAGTCGTTGTCGTTGGTGGGGATGTAACCAACGGAGCGGATGTTTCGTCGTCGGTTTCAGTTTCATTTTCCTCGTCCACGTATTCCTGCAAAAATAAAAGGAATATCGTTCTTTGACGCGCTGCATGAAAGTTTCTAATACCATTCCATTATGCATAGACTAGAGAAAAAGGATTATTTTCGCGACTACGCTAAAAAGGCTCAATTTCATGCCCGCAACCTTGCTGGAAAGTGGCCGATTCTTGAGGAGCGGGAGGAAAAGTTTCACTTTTCCGCTTTAAGATAACATATAGGAAGATAAAGATGGTGTAAGTTTTATCGATTCTTGAATTTGTTTAATACACATCCATTATATTACATACATACATGTATGTATACATCTTAAAACCATTACTCGGCTCACATGATGTTACTTGTTTTCCTTTTTTTAAGAGCTCTGTTAGTTATTTTTTTTATTTTTTTTTACATATAATCTACTAAACCGAAGGGCGCAAGCTTTGCTCGAATAATTTCTGAGTGAAAATGAGAGTATTCAGACCGATCGATTCGAATCGATTATCTAGTATTGAGAAACTGCGATGGATGCATCAAGAAATATCGGAGTTTAAAGAAAATGCTCATGAGTCCAGATGACCCCATAAGATTCACTGCCCTCGACCTCTCAGTGACTGTGAGGGCCAGGGAGGTCCGTCGGCAACTAAGTTCAATGTATTTCTTCGACTCGTATACACTTGTAACACTTGCGATCGAGCGAAAGTTACGATCATCGTCTGACACGATGAGCCCCGTATCTGTCGATCTACTACAAAAACTTTAATGTGCGATTCATCGAGTCTGCTACTGCGCGCGTGGTTAGACACCCCTTCCCGGTACCCCCGACCCGCACACTCCAAAGTCTGCCATACCCGAGACATAAGTTATATGCAGAGTAGCCGCCCCGAAGAGGGCAGAGACCTACTTAATCTCTATTTGGACGACAACGACGAGACGCATCCGCGCGTGCACGCATGGACATCTGCAAATAAAGTTCTTTGATAGTTCGCCGACTCTAATAGAAACAATCCTCCGCTGCCAGGGGCCGCAATGAAACGTGCGTGAAAGCGTTTGCGCATCTATCATCTTGTCCGCGTGAATGTATTTCATGTATATCGATACGTGCGTATATGAGCGACGAATTCTCAACCAACCCTGATACTTATTCGAACGTACTTTGCATGAAAAGCGCAGCGCTTACACTTGACATTAATTATTAAACTAGCGTGCTGTATATATCAGTGGATGCATAACACACGCATCGACTGCCAGACTTGCCGCTCGAGGTCCCGCGTTTGTATCAAGCGATTTTTTTTTTTAGGCACTCGAGACTTCGCCGCAGGCTTCCTTACTGACAATCTTTTCTTCCCCGATTATTTTTTTTTTTTTTTCAACATGTGATCGCTTTTTTCGCGGCTCGCAAAGTTCTGCCTATTTCATCTTGGAGTGCCTCTGCTAATAGAATCAAGAAAGAACTCCTGCATTTATAATGAAAGGAATTCACGTATGTTTAAATCAAAGGCTTTTCGCGCTGGTTCGGGTTTGTTGAACTCTATTTTTAGTCATAGACGGTTTGGGTGTTATACAAAAATTGTGGAACACGTGAGCGTTTTTAGCAACTGGTTAGAAATATGGAAGTTACTATTGCGATCAGTAACGCAAGGCTTTTCAATGTATTTTTATAGTTTGGTTTGAATTTTCAACGGGACAATATCTTTTTGAATGGGTCAAACTGCTTCGAACACATATGAAAAGTTTACGGATCTTATAGACTATATAGTCTTAGACTGGTCTTTAGAATCTATTTGAGATAATTTATCATGTATGTGCTAATTTATTTTCCACTGCTGTGGATGATATTTATAAAACATCACAATATTCCCTTCGATGCTAGTACTTTGTAGCAAATGCACTGAAGAAAGAGATAAAATCCGAGCTCAAAACAAGGACAGGGAGTCAAAGAAAAAATTTTACGTGCCCTTAACTGCCACGCCATGTCGGCCGGTGCACCAGCATCCAGAGTTACATTAGGACGCTTTCAGGGTTGCACCGTGTCTGTTATTATAATCTCGGTTCTTCTGCCGACGTGGACCACCCAAGACATCGGCTTCGTCCGAGATCATTCTAACGAGTACGTTGGCCAGCTGTGATTTGTGAACGAATTCGGGGGACAGATTTTTTTGGTCGATTTTAAGAACACAATTTTACAAAACGCTTCGTCAAGAAAACATTCATTAACAAATTTTAAGAACACAATTTGCATTCTCTGCCAAACCAACCACTTCTTTAACGTTTCTGGGCCTATTATGGGGCCGAGTCAGAGAGAATCGAAAAAACTGGCCGAGACGACTGACTATCGATGCATTATTATATAGTAAAAAGTGATGAATAAGGATCAACTACGTAAACCCTTGTCGAAACAATCTTCGCTTGAACATTAAAAAATCAATTAATCACACGACGAATATCCTTCAAAGCGAGAGGTCAAATATAAATATAGGTGATTTTAGTAGATAGTCGAATTGGTCTCAGATAAATTATCATGAAATTAGAGTGGTTATAATTGTCAGTGTTGAATCTTAAAGACAGATCGTCCAAGCAGTCCAATTATTCCAAAGGTGTACCAATGCTATATATGCAGGGTGAAGATACTCTATCGAGAAGTTGACTGTAGTGGCGAAGGAAGGCGGTAGGTCTATTAAATTAATATTCGTGAATCAGATACGGAGTCACGCAGACAATGAAATGTAGGCGAGGGAAGCACGTACGTCCTGGGGCGGACCGATCGCGGTCTGGATAGGCCGATGGTGATGGCCCACCCACGGTGTTCTCGAGTATATCCGAATACTTACTCGCGGATCACTATAGCGTCCTATGTAAAATCATTCTAGTACTTCATATCGAGGGATTGCGCTCCAGCATTATCAGCGAAATCAATAGAGTTTCATACTACTAATATGAGTACATAGTAATTGTTGGTCTTATCAATAAACGAATGCGGTATCTCAATGTTACAGTTTTATGGTGTAGTAAAACCCCCGGTTTTATGGGCAGTTGGGTAAGTAACCTACTGAAAGCGTGTATAGAATCTTGAGAGTGCACTTCCCCTCGATTCGAATTAAAAGCTCGCTGTTCTGTAGAGCTTTCAGGCACTGAGAAAGGCATTATAGCTTTAGCAATTCAATACCAGAGCTCGTCAAATTACCGAAAAGCACTTAAAGTACTAAGTACTAAGTACCGCAAGTACTTTAAGTACAAAGTAATTTCCGTACTCATCAGCGGGAAAAAATACGTCGAATATAGCCTTGAAACAAAAAAAAAACGAGTGATCAATGATTTTTCCATTTTTTAGCCACTTTTGAAAAAACGTCGATTTTCGTGATTTTCAAACATCGATATTTCGGTTCCCAATGGAGTTAGGGAAAATCCGGCGTGTTCATTGTGTTCTACGGGAAAAAATACACGAGATAGGGTCCTGCCAGAAGTTTTGGCGGCGCTTTATCGTGCCGTTTGAGGACGTTGAAAAACGCGAAAAGTGGACTCGAAAGGGGTAACCTTGCAATTTTTTGGCGTAATTTTTTTTTTCTTTTTTTTTAAATTAACTACCATGTATTTCGACGTATTTTTTCCCGCTGAGCACGAATCCGCTGACCTTTTCGGGGCCAGAAAAAAATAAAATATAAAATAGGCTTTCTCATAGAAGAAGCTTTGCGAATAAAGCAACAGTAAATTTTCATAAAGCGATATGAAAATTTCAATTTTTGTTTAAAAGTCGCATTGATTGTTACCATGCAACATCGCTCTATAGTATCAGCTCTATATTCCCTATCTGTTAATTCCGAGACGTTACTCACCTAGCTAACTCGTCGGCCGATAAGAGGATACAGACGGCGAGAGCCGAATGGTAGACAGTGTGTCAGGTTACCATAATTCTTATCTTCACGATACATAGAGCACGATCACAGATTATAAGAATATCCGACTCTATCATCTTACGCGAGAGTTCTACGACCCACGCTTTCCACCGTGCGAGACTGGTATTCAATCTCTTGACGGGCTCTCGTCCTTGTGCGAAGCCCTGACTTCTCGACAAAACAAACGTAGCCCACACGCACTGAGTATATGTCGTCATATATCGATTGATTAATCATCATATTCACTTCATTCTCTGATCATTGCCAATGCAATTATAATAGGTCACATATGACTGAAGTGCGTTACTTGAGACCGTTTTAATTGACTTTATAAATTATATACTGTTTGAATAATTGTGTTACACACTCGGTACGATCGTATATTTTCGTTAACCTTACATGAACGAAATGAATCGCATCTACCACTCATACTTCCGCAGCGAGTACGTGCGATGCTTCGGTGTGGCGTATTCTAACACATTATACTATTTTTTACTTTCTCATCAAATACAGAGTATGTACGGAAAGTATTGTAATGAAAAAATGTCACCATTAGACTATGCTTTAAAAACGTGTTTTGTATGTGCTAGAATGCAAAAAGCATTTTGCCATTTCGGTCTATTTCAAATGATGAAAAAATTGTGAACAATTGACAAAAAAATGTAAAGAAAACTGTGAACATTTTTGATAAATGTATGTCCGGTCCACAGATAGACTAAAACATAGCTAGCCAACGAAAAATTAGTGTTTTTTTTTTTATTGTAAAAATATCCGCACCAAGAGAAACATGCATCACGTCGCAGATCTACAAGCAAAAAGTTGAAAATAAAAGTTTTTTTGCAACGAAATTTTCTTTTCGTTGCAAAACATCTTCAATGATACATTATTTGTAATTTTTGGCCTCTTCATAGAGGAAACTTTGCGAAGAAGAGAAACTGATAAAAAAAAGCGATTTGAACATACACGAGTATTTTTTCACAGTTATAGGAAAGCTCTCATTTCTTCTTTGTCCTTTAGCGAAGTGAAAAAAAAAAAAAGTCAGAGAACGCATGAACAGAAAAATTTGTCCTCCGCTCCTTGACAGTACTTTTGGAGCTAATTCAATAAATTCAAAGACTCGTTAATCTTTTAATTTTATGAATAATCAGTATGTCCATTATTGAATATAAAAGTCATAAAAAACATCGTACACGAGAACGAATGCCGAGAACGAATACGGGCGCGAGAGCGTGAGGATTGGAAGAGAGTCATACATTGGCGAAGAGGATGAACTTCGTGTGTGATCCCCATACGAAATACCGTGTCTGGCCATTCTAAGAACGAGAATGCGGCGTCGCTGGCGTGCTTGTGCTTCTGTGCTTCTCCTGCTGCCAGGCAGTCTGCTACCGACGGCGTCGAGCAATAGGCATACATGCAACCACGCTGCTGCGTCGACCGGTGGCATGCCATTGCGACCACAAGTAATGACGCTCTGCGTTGGCACCCGCACTCAGCCGCGATGGGTTTATTGCCATTTCTCAGAAGAACTCTCGAGCACCCCGCCGACGACCTAGGCGGCAGGCGCATGGCAGGCGTACACAACAGAATGTTCAGTGTATCGAAAAATACAAAGTTGATATGTTCATGCATTCACATGATTCAGGTAGACGATACTCCAGCCATTGTCATAGAATTATGCAGATTCATATTTATCATCGCCAGGTAGTGCACTCTCGTGAAATGAAAATAAGATTTTCAGACCAACATTTTCGCTGACATCCAATAATTTTTTGTTGGACGTCCTCTTGTTTTCTCTCGAAAAATCATGATCATACCCATGGGTATTTTTATCGTTGGAAACACCAGTATTTTTATGGTTCTCGCTTCATTCGCGGTTCCTATTGGATCTTAGAAGGATAAAGGTTGGAGAGTGCGAGTCTTGAATTTCATACACGATTTGGTTACGAACTGGAGAAAAAATATCGACGCATGCCGTGAATTGATCTAGTGCATTGCACTTCATTAATGCCCGGTCTGTTTTCCTATAGCAGCTCTATTCACATCGTCCAGACATTAATGGACGGCATAGTGCGTACAAATGTATGTCATTAAATGCTAACTGAAAACGTCTTATCAAAACATAGATAATCATATCGAATCATAGGAGCCGGCGACCAAGATCGTGTATAACTCTTCGCAGTGAGATTGAATAGGGTAGTGAACGGTGGGAATACATTTTGATCGGAATTTCACGAAAACATAGAGCGTCAATCTCAGAAAGCGTAAAAGCTAGCGGCACCGCGTCTTGTGCCGGAAGGGTGTATGTGTATGCTTCTCAGTGTACATACGCTCTTCAGCGTTGTATCTTATAAAACACTCTGTATAAGGTGAAGTATGTCCTTATGTACTTATGACATCAGTAGTTAGGTACTATAACTGCATTAACCCTCCAAGATTTAAGCGCGTGTCTTTTCAATCGCGATAGAAACAGTTCAATGCGGGCCGGGATTGATCTTTCTTCAAGATGATCATACTTTAAACTTATGATGTATCGCTCGCCCCTCCCCTTTCTGGACTAATTGCGCAATATAGATACACACACCAAAAATAAAATCCGTTACGGTATCCCGCATGAATTGGCAGAGGTCCAAAAGAAAACCCGCTCTAGCCCAAGATGAAAGTGAGAGCGACTATGCCGGTAGTCTGCGACGCGGCATAAGTTCTTGCTTACTTTTCACAGACGATCCGCACCAATAACTATTATTAAACCAGGATACGGTATCAGGAGAATTATCTGAAAAACAATTTCCCGAAAATACAATTTCCCAAAAATGCAATTTCATGAGCCGCGAATCATGTGAGCTGTCTGGAAGGCAATGCCACACGTGTACCAATGCCAAAGATGCGCGTCATGAAATTTGTGACGTTTTCGCCCACTATAAATAGAGATATATGTGTACTTGAAAAGAAAATTTAACCTTAACTCGTTTATAAACAGCCTACTTATAGACACCACAATTACCGGTTGCGCCATTTAGTTCCATAATCAAGCCTTCGATATGAAGAAGTTAAAAATTGTTGTAAAAACCTCCCGATGAACAAATGACTGAATGAACAAAAAAAGGAAAAAAAAAGAAGATCAACGACTAAACAAAAAATCTTACAAAAATATTGAAATAATTAACGATAATTGTTGTGCATCGATATTTTTTGCTATTATAATAACAATAATAACCATAGTTTTCATTCATAATCTATATGAGTTGGGAGTAATAATTATTTGATAAGTATTTGAGTTATAGTTATTATTACACTCACTACAGTCGGAAGGCGTCTCCGGCCGTGTCGTAAACGCACTTGGCAGATGCACGTGAAAGTCGATCAAATTTTGATTGATTTAGCATTCTGCAACATTAATAAAAAAAATAAAGGTCGCCTTGGATTTCAGTCTCCCGACTGTAGTGAGCGAATGAGTAATAATTATAACTCATATAAATTATAAATAAAAATTATTATTATTTTATTATTATTGTGATTATAGTAGCAGCAAATGTCGATCGACACAAAAGTTTAGGTTTTGATTTTGGTTTGGGTTACCCAAAGGTTACCGCATTCTCCTGTATGTATCAAACCCTCCGTTGTTCTCAAAAATCTCGACGATCTGCCTTTATAGTTTACCGGATAAAAGAACGTAAAGACACCAGAAATTTTTAGCGCTCTATATGTGCGATATAAAGAATGAGAGGATAACCATATATTTTATCTTTGGAATCGGTCCCGAAATATTTGGCTGGTGGCATACATATCGGTGGACAATGTCATAAGGGCATACAGGCTATGTTTATACGCAGCCGATATATCGTTATGCCAGCACGGTATCGATATATTTAACAGTGAAATCGTGACGTACATAAAGTCCCTTATTGTCCTCTGCTCTTGTCGGGCCGACTCTTACGTCCCCCATGCCGTAAGATTTACGTCCTTCGCCGCCGATGAATCGTCGAAGTCAAGCAGACTGGCGAAGAACGTAAAGAAGAACCCAACACAATGGTTACCGGCCTTAGACGAGTTGTTCTTGACATATGTTGCGGTTGGCTGGCTATCATAATTTTGCGTACCTCGAACCGAATTTAAACTAACTTTTATTACCCCATAACGCGTGGTTGGCGCGATACATTCGCATAGTTCATCGTCTGTGAAACGGAGGGAATTTTCGATGATTCACATGCTGTGACCAATTGCTGAGTTCTTCGAACAGCCACAGCGAATCGAGAGTCTCTTCTGCATTATATTTAAGAGGTTATCCTTCGAACTTCGACCCTGACTCGGAAATTCAGCGGCACGGTTGGCACCGACAATTCAAGCGATTAAATGTGCAGGCTGAATCTGGCGGACGTGTTGCGTTGGGGAATTTGTCATCGTATTGTTGTTCTTACACTCAGCCAAGATAGAACTCAACTTAATAACTTAATAAACTGGAAACTCTAAGTTCCCGACGGTTTATATCGAAACATCTCGGGGATCCATTGAGGCGATGGGCAGTTTAACGCGACTATAAATTCAATCCAAGTTGTCTCACACAGTCCTTTTATGATGATTTTACACACAATCGGCCAACGATAAAAACGAGAAAAAAATCTAAAGTACAAAAAAAAATCCGAAGCGCATAATTCCATGTATTTTTTTGCGCCGAGCACAGATCCGACAAAGTGAAACGTGAAGTTGGTGTATTTTTTCGCGCTAAACCTGAATCGATCAGCCGTTTTGAATAAAAGTGAAACACAACGTCAATGTTGAAAAAAGTTGAAAATTGAAATTTTCAGGTCGATTCCTCATAAAAGTCGAAAATAAAAATTTTCATATAGTTTTCTCACCAAATTTGAAAATTAAAATTGTCATGTAGTTTCCCCATAAAACTTGAAAATTGAAATTTTCGTGATGTTCCTTTATTCTCCAAGCTTCCTCTATGTCGAAGCCAAATACAGACAATGCTTTCTCATAGAATGAGCATTGTGAATAAAGAACATTATGAGAAAGCGATATGAAAATTTCAATTTTCAACTTTCTTTTCTTCTCTGAAATAAACGTAATATTCTACGACGTTGATAATGAAAAATTGCTTAATCGTAAAAATATTGGCCTGCTTCTCTACTATGTGGACAAAGTTTATGGGTACCCTGAAAGGCCCCCCGAACTAGCGCGTTACTGGCCATTAATAAAGTGAGAGAAGGTGCAGCGCGTACTACTTAGCAGAGCAAAAATGATATCATGTTTTATTAATGCATTGGAGAACACAGGCTGTACGGCGCGCGAAAGACACTCCTTAGAAAGTCTTCAAGATAAACAAACGCGCATCGGAAAATACATTTATTCGTTCGCTTGGAGTTCACGCTCCGTCCGCGTCCCAACGCGTCCTCTCAGTGAAGCCCATCAATCTCACTGCAACGCGCCGATGGCGGATATTCAGCAAATGTTGGACAGACGATTAATTTTGCTGCATTAGCGCATTATGCAGAAGCGTAACGACAATATAATAGTATACGTCACGTAACGTATTGCGCGATAAGAGTAGATGATCGCTGAGAGTGCACTGGCTGACTGCGCTCAGCAGCGATGACTCAATGTGGAGAATGCTTTCTTCGAACGGATTAATAATGACTCATCACGGGAATTATGTACGTCTCGTATCCCATCTGATGGCGGAGGATTTTATCTAAAAATCTGTAGTCTCGTGTTACGAGTTACATTCTACTGTACATTGCGTTGATATTTGGTTCTCTTCATCAAACTTGCATGATTTAATGACAGTCCGGTCAGGAATTACAGTCTGATCAGCAATTGGTGCTGTATTAGTCAAGAGCTCCGATTTGCCGGTGTCAATAAAAGTTCTGACTGTATTTTCTTCGAATAGCGGATAAACTTTTCCGATCTCGGAATACGGAACGGTTAAATCAATACGCGTTAAAACCCTAATCAAGGAAAGAGATACAAGAAAGTCCGATGAAATGTTTGGAACAAACAATTATAAAAAAAGATTCGATAGAAAAGAAGATTAGAAGAATTTCCATCACAATAATACGGAAATAATGTAACTCGTTCTTAAAATTGTCCGATTTAAATCATAAAGAATAAGTAAGTGTAAGTGAAAAAGAGAGTGGTGAACGTAACGAAGATGTATACGGATAGTATAAGAAGAAGTGAGTTACGAGAATGTTAGTTCCATTGAAGTCTCTTGTACCTGAAGCCAAATAGGGAATGTCCATTCATCCCGGCATGGTGAACGGTTACACATGAAAGGAGGATGAATGCACGGAGTGCAGCATCGGTGGCAGAAGCGGCAGCAGAAGCTCTAGGCTGTATGGTCGGGCAAAGCTGTTGGTTCGTTTAACAAAAACTTGTCGCACTTGTCGTCGTTGTTGCTCGAACGGCGTCGACACGAACAGCTCACCACATCGATCCGTTTGTCTCTGTGCCGTTCACAAACGGCAGAAACGCGATTTCGCGACGAGATATGATCAAAAGTAATGTGCTGGTTCCCTCGAGGCAATCCGGTTGCGCGGTACGTTCCTAATGGCCCTCGCTCGCCCTCGCTCCTTTGCCTATATGAATATCTACCTCGTTTCACTCAATGTAATGCCAACTCGGTTAGCTTTAAGATCTCGGGCGAATATGAATTCAATTAAATATGCTAAAATTATCTGACGAAGGTAATCGAAGGTGATTCTGATGCATGTAGAGTTTAATCGCCGTTCGTGCAATCGCCCGCGATACCTTGTCACCGATGAATGAGCCAGTCACACCCCGTTCTGGAGCACCATCTAGATCAGTTTACGCGATACGA
>OY998231.1:1315000-1482500 GCA_963922035.1 Amblyjoppa proteus | reverse complement strand
TCGTTATCTACCGATGAAGATAACTTTGTGTCATTCGTAAATTTCAATTGTCTTGCGCATTGTCGACTACCAATTAGGATATCATTTACTGTCGAATCCTACAATTTACAAGTAACAGTTTGTTCAATTTTTATGTTCCAGTGGCGGAAAGTTCATAACCGTGGGCGATCGAATAAGGCTACCCGATGACGTGACGATGGGCTACATAATCGAGCACCTATTGAAAAAACAGCTCACGGTTGTCGAGCAGTTTCATTCCCATTTGGAGCCAATGAAGTTCCTCAATCAGGAGACTTTTCACGAACAGGTGAGATTTTTCAAAAATTCATCGTCCTATTAATTCAAGAACTTTTCCGACTCAATTTTTCATATCGTCGTCAGACTAATATTTCCCAACAATCAGACAATGTCAAAAGGTCACTTTTCCATTGTGCTGGAACAAAAATTCTTGTTTTTTTTTTTCGAAATATATAGGCGGAGAGCGGGGCAAAACGGGATAATGTGGCAAGTGGCAATTTTCCAAAAAAAAAAAAAAAAACTTTGGGACGCTGCCTGTGATGGAAAGCGGGGCAAAACGGTGTTGAAAATCCGAATGCATCATTGGGACAAAAATCGGTCATCAAAAAAATCGTTGGAAAATTGCGTATCGCCCAAACGACCCGTTTTGCCCCACCGTCCAATTTCGCTCCGCTCTCGTCCATACGTCGTAATGGAAACATGTCGAGATCGCCGTAGCAGGCAGAGGGGAGCGGTCGGAACTGGACGGAGGCAAGTAAGAAGCAGCGTGTACCTCGCGTACGTGCTCATAAGCTCAAATAGCTCATATCCCGATGAATAAGATACCGTTAAACCGGCGGTGTACCGGTGTGCACACGCTCGTCCCGGCTCGACAGCCTCGTTTAATTCGACACGGAGCGGGCATTACAGGTGAGCCCATACGCGCGCATAGATCATCGGGAGATTAATGCCCGAGCGAGGAACGAGAGACAGTTCGCTCGCTCCGATGGCGTTCCGAGAACGCTGCCGCTTTTCACTCGTCGAGGTTGTCCAGTCGGTTGCCGTTGCTCCTTGAGGCCATTATCTTCGGTAACCGGCGCGCGCGATATCGGCCGGTGCGCACTCGCGTGTACGCCCGATTAGACCGCGAGATGGCCCGATTAAATCGCCGCGCGTTCCGGTCATCGTCGGGCGTCCGATCTCGATTATGACCAATGGAATCGACGCCGAGGATGCGAATGAAAAAAAAAAAAAAAAAAAAATAGCCGACGGTCAACGCCGCCGTGTTCCAGTCGATTTTTATACCGTGTATCGTGGTGTCTAGCGCAGCGCGGTATCGGATTGTACAAAGCGGCAGGGCATCGCACGGAATCGTGATCTGTCCGTCACAAGCGACTCACCTATTGTAGCTTGTGTATCTACCGATCTGTTCGTGCATTCTACGAGCGATTCGAAAAGTAAATCTTGACAACGGACCGACAGTTCGAAGCACCGGGTAATAGTTTTTAAGCTGAGAATCGCTGACCGATGGAACAGCCGATCTTTATCGAGGCCGTTGGATCGATAGATCTTCATAGGGAGGCCGAAAATTGGACACTTATTGATTTTTACTCGTGTACCCTCTTCATAGATTGTAATTGAACCTGTGAAAGTTAAGGAAGAGCTCGGCAAAATGGGACAGCCGGCAAGACGGGACCGTGGGGTGAAACGCAATTTTTCAATAATTTTTGGATGGTGCAATGGAGCAAAACTGGGTGGAAAATCGAGATTTAGACGCATCGATGGGTAAAAACAGGAGGCCCAGAAATTATTGGAAAATTGCGTTTTTGACCACTGTTCCGTTTTGCCCCGCTCTCCCCTGCGACGAGGCTTGCTCTCCTCAGTAGTCAGTAAAAACCTCTTCGAGCTTATTCTATGAATTTGTAAAAAAAAAAATGATTTTTCAATCACCGAACGAAGAGTTTGAAATTCCCGACAGGCAACATTTCTATGTCGTCGCATGGCATGATGGGTTGAACAAAAGGACTTTCTCGCTGAAGAATTTTTTTTTTTTTTCGGGTGTTCTTGGGCTCCGATGGATTTTTGCGTACGTCCGCGAACAACCAACAACATGACAGTCGATATAGTTTTTTTTTTTTTTTTTTTCCAATCCCATCGACGCGACCGAAAAGCGGCATTCCCATTTTATTTCTTGTTTTCTTTTAAAATTCCTTTCCTCCTCTCTATCTTTCCATTTGGTGCTCGAATTTCTGCAGAGTTTGCGGACCACCCGCGCAATGAATTTGACTCTCTATCGAAACGTGGCTTTTTTTTTTTTTCCTCTCGCTATTCGTTCTCATTCTTTCTACCCTTTTCTTTTTTCAAACTTTTTTTCATGCATCGTACGATAACCTCACGCCGTCGAGCGAGTGTTTTATGACCGCGCCGCCGAACGCACAACGCGAAACGCTCGTACGACAAATATTTTCGTTCTCACGTACGTTCTACGGGAACGACGCCGCCGTCGTTCGTACCCGGTTGCATGGTTCACAATCCGATATGCGGTCTCCCATTTCACAAACCCGATAGATAACTCCTCGTACTCCGATAGGGAAATCAATGAAATTTATTTTTATTATTTATTGGTATAATAAATAATAACAATTTTTTAACATCTAACATTGAGTGAAGCCTGTAGCAATGGTTTAAAAAAAAATTCATTATGTATTTGTTTAACAGATCTCGCCAATGGATTTAATACTTGCAGAATATTAATTTTTAATAGTTGCAAGTCACGTTTCCGTTAAGTTTCTCTTACAATTTCATGCAATAGTAAAAATAAAATAAAAATCTTTCAGCAAGTATTAGTATAATAAATAATAACTATTTTTTAATATCTAACATTGAGTGAAGCCTGTAGCAATGGTTTACAAAAAATGCATTATGTATTTGTTTACCAGATCTCGCCAATGGATTTAATACTTGCAGAATATTAATTTTTAATAGTTGCAAGTCACGTTTCCGTTAAGTTTCTCTTACAATTTCGTACAATAGTAAAAATAAAATAAAAATCTTTCAGCAAGTATTGGTATAATAAATAATAACAATTTTTTAATATCTAACATTGAGTGAAGCCTGTAGCAATGGTTTACAAAAAATGCATTATGTATTTGTTTACCAGATCTCGCCAATGGATTCAATACTTGCAGAATATTAATTTTTAATAGTTGCAAGTCACGTTTCCGTTAAGTTTCTCTTACAATTTCATACAATAGTAAAAATAAAATAAAAATCTTTCAGCAAGTATTGGTATAATAAATAATAACAATTATTTAATATCTAACATTGAGTGAAGCCTGTAGCAATGGTTTACAAAAAATGCATTATGTATTTGTTTAACAGATCTCGCCAATGGATTTAATACTTGCAGAATATTAATTTTTAATAGTTGCAAGTCACGTTTCCGTTAAGTTTCTCTTACAATTTCATACAATAGTAAAAATAAAATAAAAATATTTCAGCAAGTATTGGTATAATAAATAATAACAATTTTTTAATATCTAACATTGAGTGAAGCCTGTAGCAATGGTTTACAAAAAATGCATTATGTATTTGTTTAACAGATCTCGCCAATGGATTTAATACTTGCAGAATATTAATTTTTAATAGTTGCAAGTCACGTTTCCGTTAAGTTTCTCTTACAATTTCATGCAATAGTAAAAATAAAATAAAAATCTTTCAGCAAGTATTAGTATAATAAATAATAACTATTTTTTAATATCTAACATTGAGTGAAGCCTGTAGCAATGGTTTACAAAAAATGCATTATGTATTTGTTTACCAGATCTCGCCAACGGATCTAATACTTGCAGAATATTAATTTTTAATAGTTGCAAGTCACGTTTCCGTTAAGTTTCTCTTACAATTTCATGCAATAGTAAAAATAAAATAAAAATCTTTCAGCAAGTATTGGTCTAATAAATAATAATAATTGTTTAATATCTAACATTTAGTGAAGCCTGTAGCAATGGTTTAAAAAAAAATTCATTATGTATTTGTTTAACAGATCTCGCCAATGGATTTAATACTTGCAGAATATTAATTTTTAATAGTTGCAAGTCACCTTTCCGTTAAGTTTCTCTTACAATTTCATGCAATAGTAAAAATAAAATAAAAATCTTTCAGCAAGTATTGGTCTAATAAATAATAACTATTTTTTAATATCTAACATTGAGTGAAGCCTGTAGCAATGGTTTACAAAAAATGCATTATGTATTTGTTTACCAGATCTCGCCAATGGATTTAATATTTGCAGAATATTAATTTTTAATAGTTGCAAGTCACGTTTCCGTTAAGTTTCTCTTACAATTTCGTACAATAGTAAAAATAAAATAAAAATCTTTCAGCAAGTATTGGTCTAATAAATAATAATAATTGTTTAATATCTAACATTGAGTGAAGCCTGTAGCAATGGTTTACAAAAAATGCATTATGTATTTGTTTAACAGATCTCGCCAATGGATTTAATACTTGCAGAATATTAATTTTTAATAGTTGCAAGTCACGTTTCCGTTAAGTTTCTCTTACAATTTCATACAATAGTAAAAATAAAATAAAAATATTTCAGCAAGTATTGGTATAATAAATAATAACAATTTTTTAATATCTAACATTGAGTGAAGCCTGTAGCAATGGTTTACAAAAAATGCATTATGTATTTGTTTAACAGATCTCGCCAATGGATTTAATACTTGCAGAATATTAATTTTTAATAGTTGCAAGTCACGTTTCCGTTAAGTTTCTCTTACAATTTCATACAATAGTAAAAATAAAATAAAAATATTTCAGCAAGTATTGGTATAATAAATAATAACAATTTTTTAATATCTAACATTGAGTGAAGCCTGTAGCAATGGTTTACAAAAAATGCATTATGTATTTGTTTAACAGATCTCGCCAATGGATTTAATACTTGCAGAATATTAATTTTTAATAGTTGCAAGTCACCTTTCCGTTAAGTTTCTCTTACAATTTCATGCAATAGTAAAAATAAAATAAAAATCTTTCAGCAAGTATTGGTCTAATAAATAATAACTATTTTTTAATATCTAACATTGAGTGAAGCCTGTAGCAATGGTTTAAAAAAAAAATTCATTATGTATTTGTTTAACAGATCTTGCCAATGGATCTAATACTCGCAGAATATTAATTTTTAATAGTTGCAAGTCGCGCCTTTCTGTCAAGTTTCTCTTACAATATCATGCAATAGTAAAAATAAAATAAAAATCTTTCAGCAAGTATTAGTATAATAAATAATAACTATTTTTTAATATCTAACATTGAGTGAAGCCTGTAGCAATGGTTTACAAAAAATGCATTATGTATTTGTTTACCAGATCTCGCCAATGGATTAAATACTTGCAGAATATTAATTTTTAATAGTTGCAAGTCACCTTTCCGTTAAGTTTCTCTTACAATTTCATGCAATAGTAAAAATAAAATAAAAATCTTTCAGCAAGTATTGGTCTAATAAATAATAACTATTTTTTAATATCTAACATTGAGTGAAGCCTGTAGCAATGGTTTACAAAAAATGCATTATGCATTTGTTTACCAGATCTCGCCAATGGATCTAATACTTGCATAATATTAATTTTCGATAGTCGTAAGTCGCGCCTTTCTGTCAAGTTTCTCTTACATTTTCACGCAATAGTAAAAATAAAATAAAAACCTTTCAGCAGGTATCACCATTTTATCTGACAAAGGATATTTTCTCTTTTTGCTTCCAGGTATCGTTCAGCTACTCGAAGGGCCCGAGGGACGAGTGGAACGTCGTAAAGATCGACGGCTTCGATACCAAAGACGATACGAAGAGGTAATTTGGCAAAATCATTATATATATCCTGCTCATTCTTCCTCGGAACCTCAGCAATTACCTAGTCTCCTCTGTAGATAGCTGGGCTGGTTTCTAGACAATAAGATTCGTTCGGTCCCCTCCGAGGTTCCCCTCCCTCAGCTTCTTTGCTCGTAGCACCAGCGACATTTATTTTTATTTGTTTAGACGTAAAATCACCTACCGAGATTTTACGTCTTCGACTCTCCGAAGAATACCGTTTGTACCGACTGCGATAAATATAATGTTCCGGGAAGAAACAGATTTATTCCCGATTACGTTAAAAATGCCCTATTTTATGCCTGCAACCGAAATGAAAACTGGCCAATTCTTGACGAGCTGGAGGAATAAGTTTCACTTTTCCTCCCGCTCCAAAAAAAATCCGTCTCTTTCCATCGCCATTGCAGGCACAGAAATATGACCACTTTTTAGCACAGTCGAAAAAAAATTTCGTGCGCCACACTAGAAGCGCGAATTTTCACCTCGTACGAGTGCTGCCCTCGCTTTTCCGGAGCAGCAAAGCTCACACTCGGTGAAAACCACTCACTTTCCTCCCTTGTAGCATAAAGTGCTATTTTAAACCGTATTTCATTGCCGCAGTCGATAACGAAAACTGCAATCAACTTTTTTTTTTTGTCACTGTGACTGGTCTTTATGGTCAAAAGAAAAGCTGACATGATATACGCCTCGGATGAGACTCGTCCTTTGAACGTCAATGTCAGGAACGACGAAGAAAGTTAATTGCAGTTTTTTTGATACCGATCCGGACCGCCGTCGGTGAAGAGGAAGCTGTTTCACAGAACCTTAAGAATTGATCTCTTAATAATAATGCTGCCGTGTACGCCACAGCACTGAGATGCACGTAATATACATATGGCATAACCGTGTTGTTACTTTAACCTCGCGCAAGTCAGTTGTATTTCTTCAGTCCTCTTTTCGCTACTCTTCCGACTGTTGTCCCGGCATTGCACCGGGACGAAGGCCTCAATTACATGCATAATTGCAAAGTCCGTGTGCCAGAAAAGCCCCGGCAGTATGATGAAAAGGAGTATGTTTCGTGCATGCTCGAAGCAGAGTTGCGGACCGGGGAGTGGTTGTAATAACGAAGAAGGACCCACGTCGCTCCAATAACTTTTAATTGAGTTTATAATAATTGCTTCGGTGAGCCCCACGGGGTATCCTTCGAAGTTCGCTGTCCCTGCACATTTCTCCAATGCCCGTCATCCGCACTGCTAATTGCCCTTATCGCAGTTCAGCAATATCGAAACTCTTAATAACAACTGCATTGTTATGCATAGAGAATAAATATTGTCGTCGAATCGAAAATGTGATTTTCACAGTGCACAGGGACGTATTTCCGGTGTCGAGTCATTACCGGTCGAAAAATGAAATTCTAGAACCGGCAGCGACGTTACACAGTAAAAAAATAATTTCGTAAAATCGGAATGGGAAATATCGTAAAAATTATTTTGTCAAATAATTGACAAACTTCTTTGTCACTTATTTGAATATACGAAACTGTCCTGTATTATTCATGTATTATTGACAATTTTAGTTTGTACTTTTGTTTGTGAAACCAGAAAATTAACAAATAAAAAATTGTGGACATTTGTGGACAATAATTTTTTTTTTTTTTTGTAAAAAGTACACATTTTATTTTTTACTGTGTATCTCCCATAAATGTCCGACTTCTAAATATCGTAGCCAGTCTCATATAGTTCACCGAATAGGAAATACATTTTTTGTTTTTGCTTTGTATTTTCATATCAAATAAATGTATGTTTGAATTTCTCTTGTTGCAGATTTAAGTCGATACACTGTCTGCTGTTTCCGCACGTGGCAAACTGCCCGCACAGATGATAATGACGGGGGTCTCGCAACGAGCAACAATGCGATGGATTCGGACAGAGAATTTTACGAATTCGACAAGAGAACTTGGTTCCGGAGAGCGAGCGAGTTAGCGAAGAATATCGGAGAAGAGGGTTTTAGGACCCGAGGACATGCCGAATATTCGACGTGCGCAGGTGGTGCACTGAAAAAATCCGTACGTGCTGTCCGCATTCACAAGTTGCACGGCGCACGTGACTTTCCGGCTAAATGCGCTGTCGCACGAGTTTAAATATAACGAAGAAAGCAAAAATTAAATTATTATGTATCTTCTGGTTTTTTTTTTTTTTTTTTCAACGGAACATAATTATTGCGAAACGCGAGTAGGGCGCGAAAAATTCTTGAATTTTTAAAAAACTTTTTCGCCGATATCGAAGAACGATTTATTGTTTTACTTTGTTCTTCGACGGTCTGTAGATAGCTGTAAATATCCGCGCGATCTCTTAAAAACCTCGAGTCCTCATTGTATCGATCGTGATATATGTAAATAATACTTGTGAAGTAATGAGGAAAGAGTTAATGAGACCGCGATAAAGCGAGCATATTTATATAGTCGATAGGATGGAAATTAATTATTATTATTATTATTATTTTTTTCCAATACAATGAATAATTTCTTTTATTGATTGGAGAGAAAGAGGTCGAGAGCTCCGTCATGATATCTGGTCCAGAAAAAAATAAAATATTGTGAATTGAGATCGGACGAGAACGAAACGAAATCATTTTCATCGACGCATATTCAGTTGGTATAGAATTTACGACGAGAGACATTTATGTATACGGACATGTAATTACGAGAAAATAAACATAGGTCGCACAGAGTGTAAATAACGGGAGATTTTAGCGAGTCTTCCGAAGAATTATATATTTTTTCCGTCGATCGAGGAAAATTGAGAAGAAATAAAGAATGACCATAAGCTAGTCTCCTACTGATGAGGGAAAGCAGACAGCTGTACAATGTGATATGAAATGCGTACGAGTGCGTGAATGCTTTATAAATTTTTCTGTTATTTTTTTCTTTTCGTTTTCCATTATGTTTCACACTGTAGAAAACTTTTTCTCGCAATTTTTTTTTTTTTTCTTTTTCGAGAGACAGACCGAGCGAGAGTCTCGCGCGCGATTGTAAGTGTAAGAGTGCAATAAGAACGTCGAGTCTGCGCGGCGTTTGTTCGATAGTGCGAATCGCCGAGTGAACGCAGTTTGTAAAAGCTGCGCTCGGCACTATTCTCGATTCGTTCGACGATTATGAGAATATAATAATTGTGTACGACGACGCGTTTGACGCGATCGTTTCTAAGAGAGAATTTTATGTATGAATTTTTTGTAACAGCGCTTTCATCGTCACATTATTAATGTGCTGAAAGCAGAAATATATGTACGGCACTGTTTTTATACATAATATACTATACAAATTACGCAATAATAAAAAAAATAAATAAAAAATATTGTTTTAAAAATTTTATAGCCGAATTGCTCCGAGCCTTTTTCCAATACTGTATGTGATCATTGAGTCGAAAACCGATAAGGAAAGGCCGAGCCGAACGAGGCCTCCAATGACGAGCATAAACCTCCACCTGCTAGCGCGGGACTGAAACTCCCGCTCTCTGCGGTCGCGGGGGATAACACAGATTTCTACTTCTCAGCAACGAGCTGTGAGATGTTTCGATCAACCGACAACCAGTAATTAACGGCGGTGAAGAAATGCCCAAAAATGCGATCAATAATTTTTCATCATTTTTAGAGCTCGTGAAACGATTAAGAAATTTTTGTATTTATAGAATTGCGATAAATTAATAAGTCAATGGTGAGCATCGGGAATCGACCGGTTCGGGATTAATGAGACGGCGAGACGAAGCCAATAACTGAGTGGCAAGAAAAGACCGCGAATCGTTGTTCGCGATTATTTTTTATTTACGGATATGGCAAGTAGAAAAAAAAAATCTACAAGGAAACTGCAAGGTCGTCTATAGATAAATTTGTCGAACGGTTACATCTCGCTTTACCGTCATGCTAATTAACTAATTAATAAAACACCTGACGCTCGCTGCGAAACATCTCAGGCAATTTTTAATGTACAATCTATTTTTCGCTCGACCTATAGACGGTCCAAAATTTCTGTAAACTATTTAGAAAAACTTGACATATCAATTTAATGAAAATTAAAAAATGTCTTTTCTCCATTCCAGATTAAATGGAAATGGCGTTTCCACTGTAACAATTGCAAGGGCGGGAATTTGTACTAATCGTAGCTTTATATTATTCTCACTATTCACATCGTATAAAAAATAGAACACGATGGTGATCTTTGTCTAAATAATTCTAAGTAGTATCTTTTTTGCATCCCCAAAAGAGAAGATATATTTTTGGAAAAAAAATAAAAATAAAAATAAAATAAATGAAAGATGTAAAAAATTAACAAGCTTTTTTATCAGTAGCGATGAAAAAAGGAAACTACGATTTACCCTCACGAATGGTTACATTCGTCAGAGATAGTACGATCATTTCGTTGAAATTTAGCGAATGGCAATGTGTCCCAGTCCGAGCTTCTCGTCCCAGCTTTACCGATAGGATCGAAAGTTATATACGATTTGATATTCCACGTTCGGCGACTCTTGAGTGCTAGCATCGGAAACGATGTAAATATGAAGAAAAATGCGATATACGATATCTGGTCTGAGATCCATGCACCTTGGAGTGCTCGGATCCACTGTGGGATCGTCGTCGTTCCGTCGGTGAATGCGGGAACAGGAAAAATAATAAAATGTGACTATTCTCGTACTTCGCCGCGCATAAAAATTCTCCCTTTCTCGCGGCGCTGCTGCACAGCACTATGGAAATACCCTTAGCTGGAAAAAGGAGGAGCCCTCGTGCGACGGGGACTTATACCCAGAAATTGCAGTCGGATATATTACGGCATGCTCCGGGCTCTCCGAGCATCAGCGGCGAGCTCTGCAAGGTGTTGGACGTGTGCGCATCACCGTGTTTTGTTGACGAGTCGACGGTGAGAAACGTGATATTGCATTCGATTCCTGACTGGAAAGTACTGCGAAACGAATTGCTGTTTATGTATCAATTTTGTCATTCGATCGTAAAGTGTCGGCGACATGGGATAAACAACGAATTATTCAATATAGGCTTTCGGATTTTACGATCGCTATATTTTTCTGAACTTGTTAAATAAACGCCTGAATAATTGGTTTCTGACAAACTGTCAGCGACTGCATCGACACCGACCCAGGCCCGAATCAAAGGATCAACGCCTTGATTCGAAAGACAATCTGTATTAATTTATAGTTCTCCAGAAGCGAACTCGCCGTTCACAGGTCAGGAAGAAAAGTACAATTATCATTAATACTGGCGATCGGGCGCTGCGCGCCCGATAAGCGGAAAGAGAGTGTTCAGCGGAACAATAATACGTCGAATATAGCCGTGAAACAAAAAACATCGAGTGAACAACCAATATTCAATTTTTGAGCGACTTTTAAAAAACGTAGATTTTCGTGTTTTTCAAAGATCGATATCTCGACTCCCGATGGAGTTATGGGAAATTCGAGGTGCCCGTCGTGTTTCATGGGAAAAAATACACATTATAGGATCTTGTCCGAAGTTCCAGTAGCGTTTTATCGGGCAGTTTCAGCACGTTAACAAACGTCAAAAATAAACTCGAAATTTTCAAAAAAAAAAAATTTAGCATTTTTTCGCAAGTGGAATCGGTTGGGAAATATGCCACTTGAAAACAATGGCGAAGGTTTTAATTCGATATCTTGAAATTTTTTGGAAAAATCCTCAGCTGAGGATTTCCTCGGCTGAGGATTTTTCCAAAAAAATGTTTCCAAAAAAATTTCAAGATATCGAATTAAAACCTTCGCCATTGTTTTCAAGTGGCATATTTCCCAACCGATTTCATTAACGAAAATATTCTAAAAAAATTTTTTGGAAAAATCCCCTCAGCTGAGGAAATCCTCGGCTGAGGATTTTTCCAAAAAATTTTTTTAGAATTTTTTCGTTAATGAAATCGGTTGGGAAATATGCCACTTGAAAACAATGGCGAAGGTTTTAATTCGATATCTTGAAATTTTTTTGGAAAAATTTTTTTAGAATTTTTTCGTTAATGAAATCGGTTGGGAAATATGCCACTTGAAAACAACGGCGAAGGTTTTAATTCGATATCTTGAAATTTTTTTGGAAAAATTTTTTTAGAATTTTTTCGTTAATGAAATCGGTTGGGAAATATGCCACTTGAAAACAACGGCGAAGGTTTTAATTCGATATCTTGAAATTTTTTTTGGAAAATTTTTGTTGGAAAAATCCTCAGCCGAGGATACCTGTTGTAATCGGTCTTTGAGGAGGCATTAAAAAATGGACAATCGGTTCGGCCATAAAAGGTCATCATTGATGGGCGAGAATTCGTTGAACGGTGTACTTTGACCCTTCGTCGCGGATAACATCGCACAAAGGGTTGCTGATCTATTTAGGGATTTGTGTTTGGTCGGGAGGCGTGGAGTTGTCCCGACCATGTTTTGGGATGGTTTACCGTGGTTCGGGCCTGTTTCCGGTTGAACGCTGGCTCAGGGCATGTGCTGGTAGTGGCGATCGTACTGGCGATGATGGTTTTGAGGAGCAGCGAAGAGGGTAACGGGAAAGAGACCGTCAAACAGCGAAGCCGACATCGAGGCTATAACAGAGCAAGGGAGCAAAGATTCGGCGAGGACGAAACCGGGTCGTGGCACTGACAGTCCGACCTACATACGATTCCATCTCCCGCTCGTCCCTTCCGCCCCTTCGGCGCCCAGCACCGTTGGGGTGGGCGTTACGTCACTGGGCTTCTGGCTGCAACGTGAACTCGACACTTTTTGTTCGCCCTCGTCATTATCAACGAAAACCAAAGGGCCGTGCAGCCGGAGAAAGGTCTATTCGGGCCGTAGATCTGTGAACGAGCGAGTGAGCCGACAAAGTATATTTCTTTTAGCTGCAAGTGGAAATGCCGCTGGGCTCGATAAACTTTTGTCGAAATATGTTTTATTCGAACGCTCATTTTTTAAGCGAAAATTTCGACGCTATCGAATTGAAACTTTGCCGGCGAGTCGATTTAACATCGACAGTGTTTTTGGCATTGATTTTGGCAGAATTTCACGAAGCTATGCATATATTATTCAATTTTTCGACATTTTGAAATTTTTCGTTTTTTCGAAAAATATCCGTTTACTTTCACAATTTTTTTGTTTTAAATTTGTAAAATTTCATCCATGAGAGAACTGAAATTGAGGATTCGTCATTAAGCACGGAGCTGTTGCAAGTAAAACTAAAAATACAACGAAGCAGTGTGATTTTTTTTTTTCGATTTTTATGGTTTTTTGTAGTTTCACAGCGAACTCTTGGATAGCAGAGACGACGTAAATTTCGTTGGGGCTACGATACAATGAGCGTTTGTTTAGTCTGCCGTGCCGGTGACTCCAAACAAATTAAACGAGGCTTGCTAATCCTGCGCGGCATGGAAAATTTTCCACAGCCGGCGGTTAACGAGAGGTGGAACGGCGATGTATCCGCGCACGGCAACGAACGTGCTGAAATGAATAGATCATTATGATCGTGTTCGATGAATATGCATCAGTACAGACGATTCGTCCACGTCGCTCGGTGTGACGGAATAATCCGATCTCACATAACAGCGTAGCGTGGCGTCGCGCCTTTCGCTCACGCTCATCTGTCCGTGTACATGCGACGTCTCTCAATTTCCACTTAACTCCGCAGCAACGAAGTGCAGTAACCAAATGGGTACACACATATTTTTCCGTATCCACAGTGGGTGAATGAAAACTGATAATCTTTAAGGGTCGCACTCAATGGCGAACGCCGGAGCAATGCTACGATATATTCTCATTTGCGCGCAGAATTTCTCCGTTGTTGCTGCAGCGAACCTCAACGCGATTGCGAGTTACGCAAGGATGTTTTACCGATTTCATTTCTCTCAATTAATTTATCATCGTCGTTGTTGTATTCAGTAAAATTGATAATTATATTTAAATTTTCTCACGTTATTTTTATCGTTGATTTTGTTTCGGGTGACCTAAATTTTTGTTCAATTTCACTCGATACACCGGCATGTTTACACAAAACATCTTTGATGCTTTGGTATCTCAAAAAAAAAACCAATCTGTAAGACATACATTTTTTTTTTTTTATTTCGACCGATGCAAAATCCGTTCCGAAGTTACTTATCGACAACGATGCGAGACAGATTTCTTTTTTTTTTTTTTGGCTTTATGGATGCACCAATAATTTTCAAATACAATTCACTGAGATAATCATCGGGGTTAATGGTGTTCAATAGTTTAATCCATCTTAGGGGATGTCGTAAACAAACCCTCCATCATGGCAGTCGTTACATTACGCATTGTGAAAGACGCAGGCTAGCGAGGGGGTTGCCAGGTAATCGTTTATATAAGCGGAGAAGCGGATCGAAACGAGAAGAGCATCCCAGAGACTCGTGCCTTGGAGCAAATCAATTGATTTATCAGGGTGGCGCGATGTCCCGGTAATTCGACTCGATATTCATTATAGATATATCCACGGGCGCGGTTTTAAGTGGTACGGCTCGTGTTTCATGCGCCCTGCCATTATTGAGAGCGGCATGACGTGATACACAAACTCGAAGAACAGGCGGAGCGAAAATTGTGGGTTGGGTGTTTGTTATAAAATAAATTGATTTAATAAAAATGAAAAAAAAAAAAAAAGAACAAGTGTTGTGTCTCTTCGACAATAAAGAGCCATTAACCCCGTTTCACCTCACTGCACTTTTCGAGAAGCTTTCACTCGGTTTGAAAAATACGTTGGGACGAGGGTTGTTTAAATGAGAGTGGAACGATGCGCTGCGACGCTGAAGCATCGATTAGTAATGGGGGAATGAGCGTGAATTTCATGAAATTGGGTTAGTTTATATCGCAATAAAAAAAAAAATTTACAACAAAAAAAATGTTCCCTCCGAGGGAGAACAAAAAAAATTGTCAAGGACGATTGTTAGATCTTGCGGAAAACTAAATAAAGTCGATCACAACTTTGTAATTTTACCAACGGATGGTGTATTTGTGGGTTTTTCTGGATTCATAATGTGGAGATTGAACAATTTTTTTTTTTTTTTTTTTGCTACTCGTTTCTATAAAAACTATAGTTTTTCATAATATTTGGCAAAGTGTGCGTGTAGAGTGAACAAAAAAAAAAAAAAAAAAAAAAAAAAATGTGCTGTAAGCATTTCCACTCATCTTTCCGGACCTTTACCCGTTTATGTGTTTTCTTTTTTCTTCACTTCTCTTTTTCATTTCGCCGCTCTCCATCTTTTTTTTTTTCGCCAGCCCTACGGCTTTTTCTGGAGCACGTGCAGATTCAAAGCTCAGTGCGGCGACTTTTAATTATTTTACGACCACTGGTGGCTTATTACTGGCACAGCGGTTGTGCACTGAAGAGAGTGCCGAGAAACGTGTAACCGAGACCCTTATGAAAATACACGATGTTTTTGCTCCGTTCGCCGGAGAGAAAACTAATTTCCGGTGTTACCGCTATGCGCCCAAAACGCGATATCTCCCATGTAATCTCGTGCTCTCTCTCCGGCGTCTCGTACATTTTTCGTCGCGTTTTTACGGTGTACCGAGACAATTTTACTTTTACCTTTTTGTCTCTGTGCAATTATAATCGAATTTTTTTTTAAATTTGCCCGCCCCTCGTCGTCACTTACGGCAGAAACGACGAATATGGCACAACCCGATTAACACGACAATTATACGAAAGTCAGACCGATCGTCGTTCACCGCTTTAAACCCATGTATACTTAATATAGGTATCAACGATTGTTAAAAAAAAAAAAAAGTCCACCAAACTCACAGAAAATAAAAATATTTCAAGCCAATAAAAGTTTGTTCTTATCATAACAAGGTATGTTCTTGTGGCGCACCGAACAATGTTGAAATATACTTTGTCTAATGTGATTAGCACGACCGCGACAAATTGCGCTCGCACAGTACCGTCTGGCATTTCACTGAGGCTATGAATAGTGATGTTGTTTACCAAAGCTTGTCGTTCCATCCTGTGCCCTGTCCTCCGCCTCTCCCCTAACTTCATCGGCAAACTAGTCCAAGCCCGGAGAGAGAAGAGGGCCACACTTCCGGTTGCTTTAAGCGTCAAGGCGCGCTAGGTCTAAAACTTCGCCACCGGGTCAGCAAGTACAAGTGCGATGGCGCTGAAATGTCTGCTCATTGCATAATTGACAGACGGAGACAGGTACGCTTGGGTAGTTTGCTCTTCGTCTGTCGAAAAAAATGCGTTAACGCTTTATCGGTCACAGCTCCGTCGTCACTCTCAGGCGTCCGTTAGTGCCGTTTCGGTCCGGTTTATGACGGTGTGACTTGTGTAGGCTTAATATAAGGAAGCGTTGAAATACGACTGCATTCTGTATTCAGGAAAATTCTATGCGAAAGATGCGTCAGATGGGAATTCAATAAGCTCAAAGTCTTTCCTAGATTTTGATTAATCTAAATACCGGATGGTTCACTCCCAGGTCCAAATTAATCTAAGTTACCCACGAGTCACCTGAGGGCCTGATTGTACTAGATCCATTCCGGGATCTCTCCGGTACTCGAGAGGTCTCAGATGTAACTAAATATTTCCGATTTACAACTTCGGATATATTATCTTAGTACCATCAGGCCTGATCGCGATATCTACTTCATGCAAACTTAGAGTATCAAAGACGTAATTCCACGGGCGTTTCCGGCTCGAAGGCGTGGTTGATGTACTAACGGTACGCTAATTAATAGATGACCGTCGCAATGGGGAACACGCAGGCTTGGCGTCAGTGCCGCTAGTAATGTCGATGGTTTAAACGAGTTCAGGAACAATGCGGCACCGTGTAAATAAAATTATCCTCGTTGAATGCAACGATGCAATGTCGGTGCTATGTTAATGGGTCGACGAAATTTATCCGACTCTCACCTGCTTTCATATCCAGGCCCGTGTGTACAGTCTGCTTCCATCCACCGCTCTCAGCGGCTGCTGAACAATACATGAGTACAATAGTCAAACGGGAGTTACTATCGCGTTAACACGAACTCATTACTGCATACCATTATTATTCTCACACAGTCAACACTCCGACAACGTTCAAACGCAATAAACAGCGATGAGCTTTCGAACGTTTATCAATACATCAATGTTCTCACTGCTGTTGCCTAATGTTCGACAGCGTGTCACTTGTGAGACTCAAATGCACTTACATTTCCAATGTCCCTGATTGGTAAAATCGATATGATAGCACAAATCTAAACCCCATTTTGGCGTTTGATTTGGACGGAAATCTGCCATTCTCGAACGTAACTATTGAAGATTCGCGATTATTGAGGGCCAAATGAGCGTGTTCACTGAATGTAAAGAAAAGGCTATTAGTGAAAAGTGCCTTTTTGATTTTTGTCCCACAGCTACTTGAGTGATCGCGGTATCCGCGCTAAGTCGAATTACACGCAACCGCAGAGCGTGGAGAAAAGAAATTCGTGGTTCGTCTTCTCTCAAGAAATCTCGTTATTGAAGGAGACGAAAGCAGAGCGGAGAAACGAAGCGGGGTGAAGAGGACGATGCACAGTGAACACGCCATTGGCGAGACAGAGAGATACGGATGAAGGAAGAATAAAGAAAGAGAAGAGAGCGGGAGGAAGCGGGAGTCGAGGTTGCTGCTTCTTGACGAAGAAACGCGACCCCATAAAAGAGTCCTCTCGGCGTTTCGTAGTGGCTCGAGGTAAAACCACACCAGCATCGAGAACTGCAAGACCCACGAGGGGAAAAGAGGTGTTCAGGCTTGAGCGAGCGCGTGCACCCCCCGGTCAACCCACACATTGCCCCATCTCATCCCCCGGGCGAAAGTGAAACGTTCCTTTCATTCCACGTGCAATTGCACATGACGTTGCACTTCGTCGCTAGAAGAGTCGGTCGTTCGCCGTGTGACTGCGTACTCGGTTCTCGGCTACGCGCACGCCGATTCATTTTCTTCACCCGTCCGGACCACCGGAAAGTGGAAACGCTGGAAAAATGAACTTTCGTGGAGACGAGCCGCTGTAAAGCAGGAATGGAGGCTTACTTAAAAAAAAAAAAAAAAAAAAAAAAAAAAAAAAAAAAAAAAAAACATCATATCCGCAGCAAGGTGCAATTCGAGAACCTTGCAAGGCATATTCAAAATATTTCAACGGAGTTTTATATTAAGGATACGTGACGTGAGTTGTCACATGGATTGTATCGATCTATGCTCGACTCTGGGCACTTCTCTTTGCATTAAAGTATGCGCTTGTTATTAGAAAGCCCGACACTCCAGGTCGGTAGCTTGTAGTGATGCTGGGATTCACTATAGGGAAATCAAGCGATGTGACAGAGAATCTCTGGAGTGTTGGATCACAGGTTTCATGTGGCATCGGCTCACAGACATTGGGACGAGGTGGTAGACAGGTGGCGTTGTGGGATGCTCGCCGCGCGGTACGCCCACGTGATCTATTTCCACCCTCGATACCATCTAATCTCTCCGAACATCTCAGCAGCAAATCATCTCACGCCAGGAGCATCCCCAGCAGGTTCATGCCAAACACCGTTCGCTTCAATGATAATGTATAATTTATCGGCTGTACGGTCGTTTTTATTGTGTGACATGGCGGCGGAGCTCACAAGTGGCGTTACTAATTGTTTTGGCATAAAATAAACAGCAATACAGTTTTCATAAATATTTTCCGCTCACTTTTCCACCGGAAGTGACGTCATAGGGTGAAACGTTCAAACGGGATGTGACGTTTTCCGCTATGACGTCACTTCCGTGGAAATATACAAAGGACTGCATAATTGCTTGTCAACTGGAAAGGTGAGCGGAAGGACCCGAGTTAAAATGGTCACCATTAAATCTTCCCTCATACAGAAAAACTTTGCTAATACAAATGACATGCGAAGGTCGGTTTTAAGCGCTTCAAATAGCGGATGAAAAAAAACGCGAAGAAGATCGGAGAGGAATTAACCCGCAAAGTTTGTGACATTCGCCGCGATGTATGAACCCATTTATAAAAAGACCCATGAGTTTTGCCGTTGGTGTTGGTTTGTTACGAGCTACCGTCGCCGCTGGCATAGGCAGGCGTTGAATATTGTCAGATGGCGGTGCCCGAGGCTTCTCTCGACGATCTACCCTTAAAACGTTCTCTTTTCACGATTTAATATTTTTCCGGCAGGCTCTCACGCTTCCACTGTCACACCCCCTGACTTCGCAACCCCCCCCCCCCCCCCCCGAGATAATAAAAACGAGAAAGGAAAAGAATTTTTCAGCGCGACGATGGGACGCACCGACCGCGGTGGGCAAAACCTCGAGGAAAAGACAAGAGTGCGACAAAAAAAGAAAAAAAAAAAAAGGAGTAAGCAAGATAGGACGAAGAAGACTAAGGCGATGCGGAGGAGGACCAGGCTTGACGGAGGAGGACGCGGGCGGGTGGCCCAGTAAGGGGATGTTGACAGGTCGGTGTAGGCAGCTATGGATGCTGTGGCGTGCGGACTGGCGCGAAGTGATCGATATGGTGGGGAGTCTAGCCGAATGGCGCGGGAGCTCTTGCTCGGTGTTCTCTCGGTTCTGCCTTCGACGTCGGTTCTGCTGCTTCTGCCGCTTCTGTCGGTTTAGGTGGTATACGGTGGGGTTGCTCGGGAGAAGCACTGGGGCAAGGGGGTGGCGGCGGCAGAATGTGAGCACCGTTGGAAAGGGATACTCTCGTTGGCTCTCGCTCGCCGAACGAATGGTAACGTGTACGAGAGGACCGGGAGTAGAACGCGGTGGCGGCAGCAGCAGTAGCTACGCGCGAACTACCAACCCCCCGTTTTCCCGTGCCATAGTTGGGGTTGCGTTTCTCTACTGCGCCACCGCGACCACCGCTCGCATCGTCACCGGAGCGGTCCGAGTTCAGTAAGTCCCGCGTCGCGCTCGCGTACGTATGTGCAGTTCCGTCGTCTTCGTCGTCGAGCCGTCGTGCCTCCACTTCCGGCCCTGACGACGAACTAGGTCAACTGTCCGCCGGGCAATCCGCGCGCGCGAACTACCGAGCCTCCGCGAACCCGCTCGCACGATCGTCACAATCTCCACTGTGAGAGGGCCAACGGCAGATCTTTCCTCTTTTTTTTTTTTTTTTTTTTTTTTTTATTCACCACCTCTTTCGAACTATTCGGGACCTTCCTCTCCACTTTTTTTTTTTTTTTTTCTCTTTCGAACGAAGCGACAATTGCTTCTCGTACGATCGGCAATGTAATTTCTGAGCGACCGACACGAAATTTCGCTTTCCGTGTTTGTTTCAACGATATTTAATTAATATCGAGATATAGAGAGCTCTTCGTCATCTTGGACAATCGTGTACGTCGGTCGGCCTCACGCTAATGATATTTATAAGAAAATTTGACTTTTGTGTCTTATCTTTGTGTTCGGGGTTGTTTGGTACTTTCTATTCTTGTTTGTGTTTGGCGTTAATTTTTTTTTTTTTTTTTTGATTTTTTTTTTTTGCTTAGGGTTAACGAGTAGTCATGGACTTGGTGTGATTTGTGTGCATACTGCATTCAAGAGCGTATTTACCTTTCCAAGTTGGAGGGACCGTAGGAAAGTTGGATTTTTTCTCTCCTCTATCGCGTTTGCTTTCCGCCTCATCCCCCGAGGCGGAGAACGATTCGAGGTCGCGCGGTCCCCGCGTCTCCGGAAATCCTTCGAACGAGGTCGAGGTCGAACGATTCCGGTGATGCACACTGTGCCCTCTCGACAAGGCTACTGCGAACCCGCCACCGCTGCGCCCAGAAGGGTCTTCCGCTCGGTTGAAATTAGTCCCCAGAAACGTTGGGCTAGTGTGTACAAGTGTACCCGATGAGAGTTTCTAGTGCAACACTCTGCAAGCCATATACGCGATACCGCAACCGTGTGCAGTGAGAGTGCACTCGTCGCGAGAAGCTGGAAAATTGTCGCCGGGAGGTGAAAAAGTAATCTCGCTAGGACGCTGGAAAGAAAATAGGAAAAAGAAAAAAAAAGAAAAAAACGGAAAAGAAAAATCATTGTTTTCCTTCTTTGTTCTTTTTTTCTTCACAAGTGTCTCTGACTTTTTAACTGTTCGGATAGCTGAATTACTATTGTTGTCACGATAAATCGAAGGAAATACAGAAATCCTATGGGAAAAGATACAAATTGATAGATGGAATAAAGGAAACCTTCGAGTTTCAATACGGAAGTCTTCGGGAAAACTCAGTCGAACGATCAATATTTATCGAGCCTGAATTATTTGCTGTATCGGAGTAAAATCTAAAATTGAAGAGTCCATAACGATTGGATGGCTCTAACATCGCCGAACCCCATCGTCGATCTGCTGGGACGTTTCGAGCCCGAGGGTGGATTCGAAAAATGAGATAACGAGATTGAGAAGAAACAAAAAAAAAAAAAATGATTGGACGAGGGTAAATGAGGGTAGGAGAGTTCGAATTTTCCAAGACTACCGGCTGACTAGGCTCTTTCCTCTTGCAACTCTCCGGTGGCTCGTCTCTTCGGGCCTCACCGATATCAAAGGATGAATTATTCTTTTGTAGAGCGCGTTCGCGCGGTCTCTCGTTGGCAAGTCTCCGCGGCTCGACGATGGTCGCCTCGAAACTACCGTCGAGGGTGATCCCATAAAGAAGGATCAAGGATTTTTCAGTAGTCCACCAAGTTGGCCTTGAAAGCGATAAGCTTCTTCTATCACTCCAGCTTGCGCTTCCGCTTCGCACGCCAGAATAAATCATCGATAATAGAATCCGTGCGAATGTTTGCACACCAAGATCGATGCACCTCGGAAATGTCGGAATTACACGCTGTGGCAATGCATCGTCGCACAGTCGTAACGAACGCCATATGAGCCCGACAATGTTTTCATACCAAATATCATCGAAAGCTCGCGAGTGGGCAAACGATTCTCGGTAGAATCACCATTCGTCGACGGAACTCTTTGTCGACGCTTTTTTTTTCCACCCCCCGGATAGAGCCGGATTGAAGGTACATATGTATCGGTTCGTGTACGCACGGGAAAACACTACGATCGGAATTCCAATAATACGAGGCACCTCGGAGCACATTACCATGTACTTCTGTTGTCGAATTCGAGGATAGTTGGCACTCTTTTTTGTAACTACTGCACACTTTACGCCCTCAGATATGTGATAAAAATGAAAAATAACAAATTATAGATGGGGCATTGATAATTTCACCGTTTCAAATGCACTGCAGCATTAGAATTACTATCCAATCTATAATTTCTCGAGAATCATTTGGGCTGCGCTATCCACCCCTCTTCTGATTCTCATTTTTGGAAATAACCTGGACGTTAATTCTGCCGCGCAAGCGCTGCAGGTTTTAATGAAATTCGTCGGAAAATTCGGAACATTGTGAGAATGACAATTCGACGATAATCTCTGTTGCTCTGGAGCCGCGAAGCAGCATTTTCTTTACGTAGCTTCGTGCGACACAAATAACGAGAATCTGACACCCGCGCAGCTTTTTATCGATTCGTTTAAAAGTGAATGCCGCGCGTCCCGTCGCCCATCGTGTCCCATTTATTCCCGAATTACCCTACTACCGGGCGCATCAGGAATATTTTACATATACTTTTGTATATTCATATTGTTCGTTTTGCTAAGTTAAGACATCGACGCCGACAGTAATTGCGCACCCTATCGAGTTATACAATTAAATGATTGTCGTGCACTCTCAATTCTTAATTACTTTAATTTGCGAATGAACGTATGAACTATTCGGCGCTCTGCGAAACTTTGCATACTTTAATGTAGGAGTGATGACTGATGACTGTGAATTTTTACAGATTTTTGTTAGCCAATTAGCTTGTTATTTGAATCGTTCAAAGGTTGCGTCATTGGCAAATTCTAGGTCCGCGTTGAACAAGGATCCGGTACGTGAAGGGTTAATCAGAAGAACGCGAGAACGTTGTTAAAAATAGATTGGGATAACGACTATGATCATTCGTCCTTTCACTTTCACACCGCCCTTCACCAGAAGCTCTATTGTGGAAATACCTGCAAGTACGTGGTACTCGTATAATGGATAAAACCATTGCTTTAAAAATAACAGTCCCCAGAGATATGTCCTCCAGTGAATAGACGATACGTGTGCCCTTGGTACGTGACACCCGACGAGCCCCCTGTGACTGGCGAAATGGACGATAACCTTTGGATTCTCGTGCACCAGATGGATAGATTTTTCTCGTATAACAAATTCCCTGCGACCCTGGAACTGCTTAACGACAGTTTTTACAAAGCCTGTGCCGCTACCCCGACGTTAGTTTCGTTCGGTTTGGTTTTTTTTTTTTTTTTTTTTTTATTCCTCACCCTATCGCTCGACGATGGAGAAACGACCAAAGGTCACATCGAATTCCGTCTCGAATTTATATTCCCCACTCGAAATTCACCACGGTTAGCGACTCCAATAAAAATGTTTCTCAATTCTCCGGCATCGCTCGATTGAAGCGAGGTTCACAAAAACCCCTCGAATAATTCTGTATCGCCGGTCCGCAAAAGTTTTCTCGATTTTTCTGCATTTCTATTTTGTCCCACAGTCGTTATTTTATTCGTCTCTATTCCGTAAGCCGGAATGGACGGAACAATGTGCATATCCATTTACACTTTACAATGCCGGAGATGGAGTGAACGAAATGCTGAAATCATTTTGCTATTTTAATTATTATGATTTTAATTACGCCCGAAAATATCACGGTTGCGAAAATTCGCATTTTGAAGTTTATTTTATGAGACTTTTGATGCGCCTCAATTTTTCTGCAATAAATTTTGTAAACTCTAAATCTTGTTGCGAAAAGCCGAAAGACCGGCTCGTTCATGACTGTACTCGCGAATTCTAAACAACAACAAAAAATGTCCGATCTCGAAATTTCAACGATGTTGCGAGACATTGGGACACTTCGGCAAGACATTTAGCTTCGTTCCCGTTTAGTCGCGTACGTCTCCAGAAATATCATCTCCCAATTGCGATTCCCGAGGATCCCCGCGCTACCACATTCGAAGCACGAGAAGCCCAACAGTCCGGAACGACAGTATGAGCGAATATTCCCGTCAAAACGAAATTGCATCCTATATATCTCGAGTCCTGAATTTACCGGTTCGGAAGTTCTGCCAGGGACAGGAGGATTTCTCATACCTCAACGGAATATTAATTCTCGAATTCCTCCGGGTATAACTTATTCTTTTTCGCGAGTTTCTCGCGACGAAGAGAACAGTCAAGTTCCTGAAGGGTAGGCAGGTCCTTCGGGAGAACGGCTTTCCCCCCTCCTCCTACCCCCCCCCCCCCCCCGAACTTATTTTTCGTGCGACGGAAAGTAAGAGCAGTTCTTTTTCTTTTACTTTTATTAACAACTCCGTCGTTCTAACCGAGTTATGCGAAGTCGTTTGCCCACGAACGTACCTTTGAGTTATCCGAGGAAAAAAAATTCGATCGACCATTTTTTTTTTTTTTTTTTTTTTATCGCAATGTTTCAAGCTGCCGGCACAAAGGTTTTCACGTTTTCCCTCGTCTCATTCATCTATTCAACAGGCACAAAGTGAATGTGACGCGGGACGAATAAAATGAAGTTGCGAAAGACTCAGTGTCAGAAAAAGACAAAAGGTCGTTGTTTTTCGCGACGGGCTTCGGCGCATCTCGATTAAATATTTAATGATCAAATTCGAAACTGAACACACACGAACGGGCCCTTGCTGTCGCTGCAACGAATTGTTGTCTCGGTCATTCCTGTCGCGAGGTGAACAATTTTCGTAGTGACATTGCCGTGGTCACGTGAGACGTAGCATGCCGTTCACGGACACTTGGGGCGAAAGCAACATCCGTCGAGATTACGTTAACCCAGCAGCGGCCACACCGGAGGGTTTCACGATCATTGGGTTTCGCTCAGGTACTCCAATCATAATTTTAATGCTCGTTTATGTGCACGGTTTTTTGTTTTTTTTTTTTATCATTTTAAATTCTATCTAAATCATGTTAAAGTCTATTGTACCTCGACGATGGTAAATTGATTAGTTCATTTTGACAAGAACCGTTGTGGTGTATGTCAGGTATAATTGTGGCCAATGAAACGGGAACCTCATTGATAAGCCACTTAATGAGACGAGTTCGATGCTCGCCCACTCGCACGGTTTTCCGCAGCTTTACTTTCTTTTTTTCTGGAGCGATTCATATCGAGCCCCCGTCTTTCTCGTCATACCCACTTTAGCGTGTTTCGCACTTTACGATATGACACGCATCTCACACGCGATCTTGCGTTCTCGAGCACTAACTCCATGGTTTAACATCGTGCGATCTAACCGGGACAAACTTTTTTTTTTTTTCGCTGAATGTACGAGACGAGTTACTCGAACGATTATGAGTCACGAGAGTGCCGCTGATATTAACATACGCGTTGAGGAACTTGTGTCGCTTGCATGGAGTATGATCGACTCTACACGGGCTGGAACAAAACCTTTTTTTTTTTTTCATTCGAAATTCAGCATAATATCTGATACGCTTCCCATCGGGAAGTCAGAATATTAACCTGATTATTGAAATTCGTTCTGATCCACGGGCTTGCCCGGGACGGACACGAGTTGTGTCGGATTCGCAGTATCGCCGATTTCGGCTCAATGATACATCGAAAAATTAATAATTAATAGTTATTCTTTACTTATTTTAAATTCGTTAATTAACCGTTGTATCGTTATTTATCGTTAATTCATTATTCATCGCTGATTCGTTATTTATTTTACGTTAACGTTTAACGGATAACGATAACTTATGCCAATACTCTCGATAACTTATACATTTTTCTTTTTTTTTTCTTAACGTGTTTGTTTCAGCAGCGTCTCGTAACCGGCGAGCCGAATTTTCAAGCCCACCGTTCCTATAAGTGAACATTAATGAGGATAATAAAATTGACAGTGGTAACTGCATTGTGCAAATTCGGTTCCGGCAATTATTGATAATCAATAACAGTGCGTGCGTGATCGTCTCATCGGAACGAGTTATCATTGCCATTGTTGCCGCTTCCGAGTCCTCCGGGTGAGGATCATCGTAAACCGGAATGAGGGGTGAGTTTGCATCGAACAATTATAAAAAAAAAAATTTTGTTCATTGGTTTTCGCAACTAAATTCAACCGTCTATGCAAATCGAGCATAAAATATCTGCGAGGTCGTTAACTTCTGTGTAAAAATCAAACTAGCAATTACCGACGAGCGAGAAATTGGAAGAAGTTTGGTTAGAAATTTCAAGCTAATTAAAGCAAGTTAAAGTGGTAATTGCCAATCGAAATTTGAGATTCGCAGAGGGTCCTGCCTCTAATTTTGAGCACGAAAATATTTCGAATTTTCAACGATGATACCATCGTGGTTCATTCTAATCTCAGCTATTCTCCACTTTGGAGTCGGTGTGACATAACGGCTGTTTAGCATAACCTAATTAGCCACCCTCGAGCCCTTGGGGCTTGAATTCAAATCAGTATTTCCGCAGGACTCTCTCATCCATCCCTCACGTTCCACCGTTTTCTCTCTCTCTCTCTCTCTCTCTCTCCCCCCCCCCCTTCTGTCTCCTCTCGTATTTCCACTCTCTTTCGTGCCGCCTGGCAGAGGTTTCGAGTTCGCGTGTCGTCGAGAATCGTTCACGTTCGAGAAGCCCGGCTGTGCGAATTCTCTTTCTATTTATTTTTTCAACATTCCTTGCGCCATTTCCAACGACCGAAATGCGGTTCCACTTTTATATCAAATTAGCATTTTTTACGCGTCTGAAGCAATTTTTTTTTTTTTTTTTTTACTCTGTCCAATTTACATGGTAATGAATGTCAACGTAAGAGTGTATTCTCTCATTTATGTAGATACATTCTTTTTTCAATCTCCGTGGATCCTGACAATAATAATTAATTAACTGACGTCGACAAGTGATTGAGACAGTATGTTCTAACAAAACCACCAGAAGCACAACTTTTGTCGTCGAACTGCTTGGTTTCAGGCTAGTCGTCTAGTTACTTCATGCGGTTAAAATTAATGAAACAAACGTTGTCACCGGCGACGCTCCGATGCATGAATTTAACATTCAGGCATTATCGAGAGTTTAAAAGCTTCGGTATTCTTTCATTCACTCGTAGTAAAGCAATTCATTAAAAAGTAATATCTTTTTATGATACGCATACCGAGTACGGGATGAGCAAAAAAGTACGATTGAAAAAATATTGCAGTCGAATTCCCTCCGCCAACACGTTGTCGCGGTCAATAGGAATCCAATGCCGAAAAAATATAATGTGAAATCTCATCAATAAGCCTACATTGATTAAACTCATAATGAGGTTCCCAATACGTGCCTGGTGGCGGGCCGCGGGCGTTGATTAAATTTCCGGGATATGAAGCTCCCAGGGAAAAAAGCTTGCAACGGATTAACTAAAAGGATGGAAAAAAAAAAAGAAAAGAGAAAAAAAAAATTGCGGGCCGGGTGGAGATAGTGTTCGTGCTTTTTTTTCAGAGATTGCTGGCAGCTCGTGTATAGAAACAGGACCGCGACCCGGCACGATAGTGAGGCTATCCTATCGGATGCACGACGGTGCGCTGGGCTCCCTCGTGGTGATAGGGAGGATTCGATTGTGGCCAATCTAGAAATTGACCGCAGCACAAGGTAGCAGTCGTCGAGTACTGCAGGTGGAAAAAAGGCGATTGGCTGATTGCAAATTGGGTGAGGCGGCCTCTCGTGAGATCGCATCTATACGTACATCCCAATACACTCGGTACGAGTCCACACGTACAAGATGACCATCGTAACTGCTGCTGGAGTAGAGGAACGTATCGTGCAGCTAGTCGATGAAGCGTCGGTTCGACGGCACAAATTCATGTGTCGCATTGATATCGAACGCGGTCCAATTTTATTTTCGCACGAAAATAACCATCGACGACACTTCGTGGCGATCGAGGAAATTTTCAGTAAATTGGAATATCCTGCGGCAAAAATTGTTTCAGCCGGCAGGAGTGCGTCGACGGTTTTTTTTTTTTTTTTTTTTTTTTCTCAGTATCAGACACAGAAGCTGCGCACAGCGCTCGTTTCGACAAATTGCCAGATCACTTTTTCGGTTAAGGGAACACGGTCCCTCGAGGGTGAAGTGCAATAAAGAGTCGGTGCTCTCTGCTCTCGCGTTATTTGAAATTGATCCATTAAAAATACTTACGGAATATTGCTTCCCGCGGGCGAGGCTGGGTGGCGAGGTCGGATCAACGCTGTACGACAGGAGATTAAAAAATCCGATCTGAAAAAAAAAAATGTGGGGTTTTCATATGAAAACAAAAAAAAAACAAAAAACAAAAAAAATAGAACTCATCGTAATTAAAATTTTCCGCAACGTTTCGAATTGAAATTTGTCCACGGTCGAGCGAACGGCTCACAGCGATGAATTTTTGAAAAGTGTAAATATTACCTGTGCAGCATCGATTTTTAATAATTCAATTAACGGACTTCGCCCGACTGCGGCGAAGCTTCGATCGCAGTGTCCAGTTGATTACTTCATTTTTTTTTTTTTTTGTTCAAATATTCCAATCAGGCGTTTTGCAATTTTATTTTAATTGAGACTTTTTTTTTGTTGTTGTTTTAAATCGCGGCGGAAAATCTGTCGGTGTCCCATGGAAGTCTTGACGAATTTTGAGTCGGAATGTGAATGTCGCCTTGCAAATTAGTTGGGCCGAGCATTGAATATCGGGAAAGTGAGGGAGAAGAGCAATGGCGGTTCTGGCTTGGACGCCGTATTCACGATATAGTATATGCTTAATTGAATCGACTGCTGTGCCACATCGCACCGAGCCCACCCATAGCCGGCTCAGTCACTCACGCGAGAGCGTCGATTTAATCTGCGACATTTCGACGTATCCTCCGTTTCATCGGCCACCGTATACCCTGGCAGTCACGCGCGAATATACGAAGGTGGCGGCGCTAGAAATTCGGAGAGTGAGCTCTGTTCGCGAATAAGCCGATAATGGAAATTGCTCGGTCAAGTCGGCGAAGATCGCGCTAATTGAATTACACTCATGCTCTCGTCCCTCGATCGGCGTCCTCGGTCCGCGTCAGTCACGGTAACGCCGATGTAAGATATGAGAGGCCCGGAGCGTAGAGGAAATACCGGAGCGAGGAGTATTGGAAGTCCGGAGAATCGGAAACGACCTTGTGCTCGAAACTGAGGAAAACTCGTCCGTGCTCTTCCCTGTTATGCATCAAGGAGCGGTGGCTTAATTATTAAAAGGATAAATATCTCGTCGAGTTTGATGAAGAAAGAGTCGGAAACGTGACGAGGCATACATTATTTTGTCGGGCACTGCGCGGTCGTGGATGAAATCGGCACGGAAGAGCGAGGCTCGGGGAGTTTTGCCGTCAACACGGATTTAAATCCGGTACTCGTACGATATTCATCTTGGCTATAAAATCGTCCGGGAATAAATTAGAAAATATTAATCTGTAAATTAATCCTTCAACGGGAATAATCTCAGGGGTTGGGTGAAGATGCATGGCATCAGTAAAGCGCATGCTGAAATTATGCACATAAAGTTTTCACGAAAAGATTGTAAGGAGCGACAAAGAAATTCTGCTTTTATTACGTTCACGATGTTGGATATTTTTTTTGAGTTTCGAATATCGTATTAATCCCGACTGGAAATGGATAATCGATAAGAAAAGTGCAGCAGGACGGCGATTACAGTTTGTTTTCATCGGAGTCGCAACCCGAGTAGTTGGGAATGAGAATAAAAATAAAAATAATATATATATATATATATATACATATACATATATATATGTTAAATGCAGAAGTGGACGAGCCTTGACTTTATCCCCTACGTGCTTTAATATCTTGGTAGATTAAATGCCGCGTAAAGCCCAAGGGCGAGCATTTCATTCAAGCCCCTATCTGGGTGCCTTAGAAACTCACACAGACCCCGAGAGCTTTCGTTTCGTGGGTGAGCTCTCTTTGGCGTCGAGGAAACGTTAGTGTCGCGATAATCTTTAAGTTTTATTACCCAAAGTTCAACGTGGAGTCACGTTCTATTGCCTATCTCACGGAGGCCGCAGCGCACTGTACCTTCAACGTGTATGGGCGAGGTACGCCTGGATTTTGCGATCTTGACCTCTTTTTATGTCATGTACAAACTCGTTTTATATTCAATGTGATCGTTAATGTGCGAGTAATACGTACTATACAAATACGTATAGTACGGTCTTGACCTTTCGTACTAAAAAAACAAAAAAAAAAAAATAGTATATAGTAATTTATATTTAACTTCGGAGAACCGTGTAACAAAAGATCTTTGGCTTTGTGCTTGCCAAGTGAATAGAGGCACCCATCTATGAATAATCGGCCGACTGATTTTAAGATCGTAGTGTCAATTCCTGTCTCGTCGCTCGTTAAGGCTACGCTCAAACTCTCAATTTGACCTGCTCTTCTGATCAACTCGTGTTGCGCCCAATGGAGGTATTTGCCATGGTACACATAGCAGGGGCGATGGAAGGCAAAACGGACATTGAAAAATATATATATATATATATATATATGTGTAAATTGTCCCGATAGTGTTTAGAGTGCTGGGTCGACGGCCCAGTATTTATCGCGGTAGTCACCCAGGACACCCTGGAGGTTTGTTTCGTCTCCTAGGTCTAATTTGAACGCAAAGTGGGACACCCCCAATAGGGGTCTAGCCTAAACCCAACTCAATCTGCGTAAGACACTTTGCGTTCGAGCTACGACTCGGAGATGGGCTCGTGGGTCTCGTTTTGCCCCATTTGCCGGAATTATGCATGTGGACACCATCTAGTTTTTAGCCGGGGTAGCTCTTTGCCCCAACTCCACAGTATGCACTTCATCATATTCAATATTGGTATGTGCGGTTTGAAATAATTCAGTTTCGGAAATCAAGAAAGATTTGTGTGTTTGGGATTGGCATGGGTCGAACATACAGTTTAGAGGCAGAAGTTTTGACATGAGGGTTCGGAGCAGCCATAAATAATCGATAAATCGTTATTGCTTGACTGGATTCGCTTCACCGTTCCCATTTCTCCACCGACCCCGTCACGATTATCCGTCCGCGTGGGTAGAAATAACGTTAGGCCCGTACGTGCCAGAGCCAAGGATATATTTTATGTTTCGGTCCACCGTAAAATTCGCGCAGGCAGCCTCGCGCCCCCTCGTACCAACTGCCCTGTCATATAGCCTTCTGCCAACCAACCCCCACGGAGCACCTGGCTTATACTTCTCTCGGCTGATTACATTCGCGGGCTGCTGCCATCTCGCCACCCTACTTCGCTTTTCCCTTCTCCGGCGTTTTATCCCGAAGCGGGTCCGTGACCTCGAATATTTCAAACGACCTTAAACCCACTCCGAGCGTCGAATGATATTGAAGTCATTTCTGCAAACTTCGGTGTGACTGAAATATATTTTCTACCCGCGGCAGTGTTCGAATATACTATATTTTTAGGCCGTTTCTTTAGACGACCGGCAATTCAAGGGACCGTTTCCATTACGCTTCTAAGTTTGTGGCGAACAAATAAGGCACAGATAGACTCTTTGCAATTTTTGGATTAGATGATTTGTTATTGTTGGACATTTAATGAAAATCGGTGACTGAGATCAACCCATACTTTTTTTTTTTTTCTTTGAATTGTCAATGGCTATTAGTTGCCAATAGTTGTGTAGCGTAAAACGTTAGTAATCGCTGGTCCTATTCGAGATGGTTTATCCTCAATTTGCAAGTGAGATATCAGCGCTTTTTCTCGGATAATCGGCATTTGCTCTCACGTCCCCGATAAATTTGTCTTGAATTGTTTTACCAATCGATTTGTGTCGATTTTAGGAATAAAGTTTATCTTCAAACTGAATGTTTGATTGATTTCTTATACGCCCGTCGCTGCGCGCGACGAAGATTAGAGGGGCAATACCCAGACATAAGTGCAGTAAGCCATGCGGTATTAATTAGTCGTGCTCGGTGTGCTCTATTGTGAGGTCAGTCGCGGCTTGTATAGAGGTAGTTTAGTACGTACTTGGCGCAGTTCGTTTTTACCCGGGAAACCAGACAGGCATTATTAGGCACGAGCAGCTCCAACAGCAGCAGAGCAGCTCGCACGACTCTGTTCAGTTTACTCGTGGCTTGCTTTTCATCTGCAGCTTTCTCTTGCCTCGCAAACTCACTCCTTCCCTCACCGTCTTTCCCACTTTGCCTCTCTTCTGTACATTTATCTGGTAACGTTTTTCCGCTCCTCATATCGCCACAGCGAGGAAATATTCTCCAGCTCCTCGTCTCGCTCCTCGTAAAACTCGTAGACTGCGATACGGGTTTTTTTTTTTTTTTTTTTTTTCTACTGTGTAGTGCCGTCAAGAAGTTTGATTGCTTCCGTACTGGAAATTAATTTCCTGCACAAAATCAAATCAGTTTTAACAACGAACCGACCTATCGATGTCTGTCGAATAATAGTTTCCTGGCAAAAGTTCTTTAGTCGTGACATTAGCTACGAATTGATTCCGTTATAAATTTTACTTCGATCCTTTGAAGGTATCGAATTATTGCATGCAATTCGCAAAGGAGAACAATTATCCGTTCCGCAAAACAGGATGAAAACGATAGTTGAAGGGACGCTTTTTCTTAAACCATGGGACCAGGAAAGTTATGGATGGTTGTTCACGTTCGCTAAGTTTCAATTAATAATCATTCGATAAATTCTTCGATACACTTCGATTCCGACTTTCGCTCGAGAGTCTACTTCGAGCTACGTCTCTATAGAATGCGACCATTTGGATATCGTAATGCGTTGGATATCGTGGATTACGCGAGGATACTCTCCCGCGTCCTCGAGAACCAAAGAACGGGCAAAGTTTCGTCTTCGAAAAGTTTCGTCGACGCTTCTCAGTCGGGCTTGCGCTTCGGTGAATTTTCGTGTTTTCCACGATCCCCCACGGCGAAATACAAACTAAGGGCTGGGAAGGAAAGTGAGAGAAGAAAAGGAGTAAGGAGTGGATGGAAAGGCAAATAAAAAAAAAATAAAAATAGGGAAAAATATACCATAGGCGCTGTCCTAGTTCTCACAGGAAGAACGTACGCGAAAGGCGGCTACTTCCGTCACTCCTCGTTTACAAAGAAAAGTTCAAAGTGGCGAGTTCAAGCGGAAACCCATATCGACTCCGTACTATACTGCCATAGAGTATATAGGATGTACATTAGACCCCGAGCTCCTCGTACAAAATTCACCGACGGATGATGCGCGACCACCAGGCCTGAGGCTATATGCAAAAGTTAATGTGAATACACAGCACCATTGACGGTATATTGATGCATTGCGAAAACTCTCCGTTATAGAAAGATATACTCTTCGATTTTCGAATTTTTCGATTTTCGAGGCAGCTTATCGATTGTCACGCAGATACGAATGATCATAGCCGGAAAAAAATCGTATTCCACGCAAATGCGCGGCACAATCGCCGTTTATAATCAGATGGACTTCCGTAAAAATAATTTGCAATCAATTGTGCGAGAGGATGATTCTGCATCGGGGAGTATCCGATACCGAGCTAATTTGGTCAATCGGAATAATAATGTTGCCGCTGTTTTAGTAATTGCAACGGGTTTTATATCCCAACGATCGTTCGGGAATTGCAATTTAATCGACGATACGGCCACAGCCTATCTGCTATGAACATCGCATCGGTGCACAACGTAATTTTTTTTATATAGAGAGCGTGAAAATACCAACATCTGACTACGCGGGAAGTTCGGAATTCGTCCGTGTATGGAGAATCTATATAGTAAACATATTTATGCATACATGGAGTGTATAAAGCGTCAAGGCTTCATAAATATGTATAGCGCTTAGTGCAACGCTGCTCGGTAAATAGACCCGTTTATGTGGGCATTCATAACCGCGTGCATCCGACGTTCGGAAAAGTCATTCCTTTTATTTTCAATATATCGAGAACTTTGCCGCTGGCAAATATATGCCAATAAATCGTTGCGTACCGCCTTTCTCAAACAGCGACCAGACTTTATTCATAACGACGTATATCCCCAGGCTAAAAGTATAATAACGCTGGATTTTAACCAGAAGGTTCTCCGTTCGGCGTATCTTGTTACGTTGGGTTCATTGCGCACTGATAACAATGCATGAAAAGTCACGTAATGCGAGAGATCTGCCTTTTCGAGCTATGAGCGAAATTAACAGAAGTTTTTGTTCGATTACCGTTCACTAGAGAGAGTGATTTTGTTGGGATTCTGGGATGTGGAAAGCGAGCTGCCCAACCACAACCCAGAAGGGTTTGTCCAACCACCGTTCTACCGTGCTTACACACGGGAGTATGTACCCGGGACATACACGTCCACCTTCAATTACAACGTGATCACCTAACGTTTCCGTCCACCCAACCAGCGGCCACGATTGAGCACCTTCTTTCCTCAACGGGTCTGGAACACGACACTGACTAATGTGCGTGGTTGTTATTCCTGGCCTGTGACTGATTGTTCATTCCTCTATTTCACGTCGTTTCTAACTCACCTTCACATACAGAGATTGGGTTCTATGTCGGACTATAAATTCCCAATAAGAGCCCAATTTTCTGAGGGTTCATCAGACCTACGAGTCACCCATCAACTGTGATAGCTCCGGTCGATTGGGATAACCCAATATACTCGCACGTAAGGCCCGTAGTTGGGTGAGGATTCGGAGCCTTCTTAGCAAGTGCCAATAAGAAAGTGAACCAAGTACTAGCAATCGGAACGAATCCGCGGCAGGTTGAAAGACCAATCCAATCGACCTGGATTAGTTATCTTGCGAGAGTTGGCAGTAGTATGCATTCTAAGGCCGCTAGGATCTTAAAGTCCCAAGTTGGCCTTACCCAACCAAGTGTCCAATAGTTTCGTGCAGTGCAACTAGCGCAGCTCATTTCCGTTCAGAGTACTAATACTGTGTTGCACGGGAACGGGTTGGTAAGTTTGCGAGAGGGATGAGGCATAGTGGCCTCACGGATTGGCCAGACAAATTGGCTACAGTAACTCGTGTACATAAACGGACATGGAAAACCCGGACCCGTGGGATGTGGAGCCGCGACAAATAGAGGCACCTTGCTTATGCAGGACGACAAACAAAATAGGTGTCGAGCTTAGCCAGCAGGGACCCAGACGAATATGCAGTACACGAACAAATCGGCAAGAAAAATATATGCATATGGAGAGGTTGCCATAAAAAAAAACAGACGGACGACAGAAATGACCATGAGGACAAAGAACACGAGATTGCATACCTTCAATCGCGGAAGGCCACACGCGCCCAGTTTACACTCGTTCACCATCGTCTAGGCAAAGAGTTTTGGTAAGCAAGAGAGATAAATTGAATACAGTATTCTGATGTCGGTTGGCAGATCTGGGGAGGACTGTCTATAGTAGCCTTGCACGCCAAAGGAGGATGAAACTAGCGGGCGAGGCAAACGGGCGACCGCATCAGAGCGGTCGGTCAAACATACATTGGAAGGTAGACAGCAAGGAACAACGACGGCGTGGCACATGTGGGCAGACGGCGGCAGTTTGATCAGTGGAGTGCAGACTGAATCCATAAGCCATGAGGGGGACGGTGCAGGTTGTTCTCTCATTCCTCGAACTTGGACTGTGTGAAGACGAATGATGTGAGGCTAGAATGTGGGGAGCGAGGTGACCAACCCCGGACTAGAAGTGTTCTTTCAACCGACGTTCTACCGTACTTACATACGATGCTATTATGCACTCAGTCACTCACTCGTCCATCTTCAATTGCTACACGGTCACGTAACGCTTCCTTCCAACCACCCACCCAACGGCCAAGACCAAGCACCCCGAGTTCTCACCGGAACTAGCAGACCACTCTGACTAATGTTCGTGGAAGTTACTTCTGAGCTGTGATTATTTGTTCGCTAGAGCCTTCGACAAACTCGTCTTCGTGTTAAAGGTTACTTTGCGTATGACAAAATTTCAACTGAACCAGAAAAAAATTATGGAAACTGTTTGTTTTTCTTTGTAATATACGCTATGATTCGGTCCCAGCTAGTATTTTCAAACGTCACGTCAAATGACATGAGAAGTCGTTAAAAATAACCATAAGCTTCAAGAGAGACTTACGATCATTAGAGTTACAAGGGAATTACTTCCTTTCAGCTTAGCCATCGAGTACCCTCTTTTTCCCAATTTATGCTATAGGTATTATTTCAGCGTCGTTCCAGCGGCCTCCCTCGTATATACACAGGGTTAAGTGTGCAGCGACCCGAATGGCAACGGACGAGAAGGGGTGGAAGGATTGCGCGACTGCCGCAAACTGAAAGTAGCACGTCTCCGTGAGATAGGAGCTCATTTTATTTCACGAAAGAGGAAAGTCTCGTAGTCGGAAATACGGTGCTCGTTGGCACGTCGGTATTAAATAAGGTGCGCGCATGTCGCGGAGAGTCAACCGTATAGAAAGATCCTTTATACGCGAGTATTCGCTCTAAAAGAGAACCATATGATATTTTAGTATCTTATTACACTATTCCACTATTCCACTATTCTATCATTGCGTCGTCATTTCCATAAGTTGCAACAGATAGGAGAAAGGGGCTTGCATTGGGTGACGGAACGAAGTGAACCAGTCATAGATACGAACAATTAGTGATGATCCGATTCGGCGCCCCCAGAAAAGGATCGAGACATTAGGAATATTAGTAATTTTACCAATTCATCAGCATGTGAATTGCCGATTGCAGTAACAACGATTGTGACGAGCGCTAAAGTAAAGTTTTGGTCACAATGGACATTCGTATGAAACACGTTTAACATGTATAAAAGACTGTCCTGACCGGTCCCTTGTAGAAACGGCGGGTCTGTTATAACATGAATCGCGTTCGATGTTATATTAAATGTACTATAACCAGGGTTGGATCATGGTGGAACGCACTAGCTCGCATCGTTTGTAACGAGGCTCGACGTTGCGTTGGTAATTCAATTTAGATTATATGCTGCTGCTCTTCTGGGCGATGGAGCACGCTGACAAAGACGCGCAGCAGCGACGGCAGCAGCAGTTGCGCCAGCAGTGTTTCCGCACCGCGCAACGCTGAGCTTTTACTTTGCCGATGTGCCACGACGTAATGGGCTGGACGCGTGGGCGCGCGGTCACAACGTCCTCTTTCTCCTACTACGTCTAGCGAGCCTTTTGCTAATTGGAAATTATGTGCAACATGGTTCTACGAGCCCGCGTTATTCTCGTCGTTTCGCGCAGAGCTGTCGATACCGCATGATTGGATTCCCACGACCCTTCAGCCTTCTTCTCGTTACCATCGTATAAAAATTTTCTCGTCACTTCTCTAATAATAAAAAGATGTCTCTGAACTACGCTTCGAGACCCTTAGTAAGGAGACGTTTGACGAGCTCGCCCAGCACCACGCCATACCCAGAGGCCTGGCCATGCAAGACCCAGGCGTGTGCCAGCTCTGAATCGTAAGAGAATATCGCAGAGCTGGGCAATGTACCGAAAAGTAATTAAAGTGCTATGTACTTTTATAAAATACGAAGTACAAAGTACTTTGTCTTCTTAATCGGAAAAGGCAGCGTTCCACGAGTACGAAATTTGGAGAAGAATTTTCAAATCGAACGGCCCTGTTCAGGGCCAACATTTTTTCAAAACGTCTAAACTCTTCGTTTCCAATCCTTGGTAACAGACTAATCGACTGGACTACGACGGCTGGACCTTGGGGTGGTGAGTGGAGGTCGACCGGATGTATAATAACTAAAGCTGGGACGTATGAATCTAGTACAGTGGCCGAAAGTGAGAAAGGTCTTAATTTTAAGTAACCAACTTTGAGTACCAAATAAATACTCATGTACTTTAAGTACTACCCGGCTCTGGAATATTATAGCAACCCCGCCTGGACAATTTTATCCATCCACCTGAATGCAAAGATGAACTCTCTTTGCAGTCGGTCCACAGCCTTCATGACGACCATTACCGCCGGATTTTCGTATTACGGAGCTTATTATATGGCTTTCCTGACTTCTACTTGATAAGTGAATTCGTCGAGTTGTCATGAATTACTGACAGTGTTTGTTATGCCACGGTCATTAATACAAAATTATTCTGATAAGAGGCTTAAAATTTAATGAGATACTCTTTGCCGAGCCAGAACCTCGGTTTTCTCTTACGCTCCTCGCATAAGGACTCTTCGGTAGAGAGGTATACTATGTATGAAAGTTCCGTCTTTACCGATGTTGTATTTCAACTCCTATTCAGCTTAAATTCATGAACGAGCATTGTATTTTCCTTGAATAATCCATTATAAAGTAAATTCTTCATTGGTGAATCGTTACCGGGCTTACTCTATTTAATCCTTTGGCTGGCTTATTGCTCAAGGACCCGAGGGAACGTTTCCAGCAGGTTCACAGATCTCCAATTTTCTTGGATCATTAATGAGTTTTTACTTGATGTTTGCCTAGAATAGATTTTCATTTTTCTATTACTAAATTAATCGATACAATATTTCTAAGGGATATTCTTCCACTTGCCTGCTCGGACGATGCGGCTTATGAGATTAAGGGTAAGCACCTCGATTATAGGAAGACGTTTATTTATATATTTACAAGGATTAGCGCAGGTGTACCTAAGGTCTGTGAGCCTACACGTTTTAGCCTAGACTAGTGTTCGTTATTTTCTTGCTTTTACTGAGAAAAAGTTTTATGAAAAGGAAAAGAAAAAGAAAATAAGCTCGACTATTCAGCAAAGCTGGGTTTTTTTTTTTTTTTGTTCAAGAGCTTCTTTTCGCTTACCTCGGTGGATTGAGTTTTTCCATCGAATGTTCTCTTAGATGACGACCTCCCGCATCTTCGTATCCACGTGCAGAGCCTGCGAGGAAGTTTTTTTCCATCGTCCGTACCGTTCCTTCATTTCCGTCACCTCATCCGAAGAAGTTTCGATTTCTCCGTATACTCCGGATCTTCGATGAGGCGAAAGCCTTTCCGCTTCTTCGCACGCGGCTAGGCACACTACTTTGAATCAGCGTTGGATTTCCTCCTCCAAAATTGAGATTCACAGGCAGACTTGTCACGCGTTATTCGAGAAAGCGTCTTATACCGCGTTTTCGGATCCAGACGTTTCGTTCTCAAAATGAAGCGCGTATTTTCTACGTCGCTTAAACATTCGTGCACAGACGCTTTCCTTATACGATCTGGAAATGTTAAAACGGGATGCCTTTGCTTAAAGGTGAAACCAGAGAATCAAGTATTCCGAGGGAAATCCGATAAAACAAAAACAAATAATCGAGAGATGCGATTTTCCAACCGAAACTGACGTAACTTCCGGTCGAAAGATGGAATTCGCGAATCAGATGTGATGTAGTATTTCCTTATATATTAATTGTCAATCCTTGAAGATAAAGGAACTGCTGCCAAAGTAGGCATCGCGATGAGCCCGTATATTGGACCGAGAGTAAAGCGAGTGATCCAGTACAGAAGTGATACATTTTTGCCCATCCAATACAAAAAACCCGCCTTCTTCTCTATCCGCTTCACGACATTCAATTATTCGTCTTCATAGTATAATACGGCTGTAGATCCTTAATAAAATTTTATATTCACAACGTTAAGATATCGAAACTTTTCTTTTTGCATGAGAAAGGCTTCGATCGTCTAATCCTAGGGTAATGAGACTTTTTCTTTTCTCTACCGGTCTTACCGTGAAAGCCCTCCAGACTTCATCGGCTCCGACATTTAGTTTTTCTTTTTTACTCGCTCATTCTTATTTTCTCTCCGTCTCTCGCTTGTCTCCGAGCTCATACAGAAAGCCTGTGCCTTGTCGGAGATTACTCCTGCCCGTGGAGTGTCGACGTCCGGCCATCGACGCAAGGGCGACTTAACGGGTCTAATAAAGTAAATCCTTCATTGAGGAGAATTAAAAGATATTTCTCTTTTTGCATGTCTCAAACGTCATCTTTGGCCGCTACTTTATAAATAGGGTCGAAGTGGTGAATATCTCCGGGCACGTTTACTATGCCCCATGAACCATGCTAATCGGATTCTATCATGTTCATAATCTTTAGCCTACCTACAAAATAATTACCAACGAACTCAACCTTCCTACGGTCCTTCATAAAAATATCGAAAACTATGTACTGTTATAAGCGAATCTTTTTCAATGACTCCTTGGTGCAATCCATAATTTAATATTTAAAAAAACCGTATAATTGCTGTCGATAATACAGACACCTAGATATTCAGATTCAATACATACCGTCAAGCGCGACCTATCAAGCTTCCTTTGAATTGTATCTGCGTGGTAGTTATCAAGAAGAAAGTAAATCCATCTTCGTTGTATGACGAGCCGACAGACTGAAAAAAAAATATATATATTACAATTAATAACAATTCTGAGTTATACAAGAACAAAATACTGTTTATTCTAGCAATTTCAATATTTCATATAATGCCAAAGGAGCGAATACGTCCGTTTTCCGCGAGCAGAGTAATAAGCTATGCAGGTCATTGTAAAATAAAATGTGACCATAAATAACGTTGCTATACGGAGAAAAGCGTCTTGTGAATATGACTATATCGCTTGAGAGATATTACCATAGCATATACCATAGCATGTACGGAATTAGGGCGCCCACCTATAACAGCAAGTACCGGATTTATAAGAATTTTTCGTAGACATTATTTATTATTTATTTATTTATTTATCAACGGGATAAACCCGTTTGCAATAGATAAATTATAGCCCGTTAAACTTAACAAATATAATGTGTAAATTTTATAGAAAATAAGCCTGTATTATGGTAAAATTTCTTGGAAAATCTGGAACTGTCTGTCATAGGTCGCGCCCTAGTTGCGTACCTACCATGAGCTATGGTAATTTTTCCAAGACGACCGGTAGTTTTTATTATATCGTTCTCTCAGTGTAGAGCTTAATCTGCTCAATCGGTGCGGTAATTCGTCGCCGATCGGACCGAGCGGAGCTCGCATGGTATCGACCGTTAACAAAAGTTAGAAATATGCGTGTTACATATCGAAACGGTATGTACAGCATTAACAGCCATTTTCCAGGCGGAATCCAAGCGCAGAGGGGCATACAAAGTAACGCCGATGGAATCGCCGGTCGGCTCGCTCATACGTGCGCGCATGTATACGCGGAACGCGGATAACCATTGATACCGAGATACCCCGAGTCGATGGTAACGGCAGCACGCACACGAGAATCAGAAGCAGAGGAAAGCAAACAGGACGAGAATCGCCTCGCGACATATCCTGCCTAACGCACAGCGTACGTATACGCGGTACGCGCCGGAGAATGATAAAAGTAGCGCAGCTGGGACCTCGTTACCACCGGGTACAGCGATAGGTACCAGTTCATATCCTGTAAACCATCGACATATCTACGCGCGCAAATAGCGTTATATAGCAGGCCAACACATACACGTAGACCATGCCTATTGATGGATGCACGAGAGGATATTCGGTGCATCTACACTTGACGGAAATTCCGATACGGGTTTGCGATACATATCGAATATCGTTGAAGGGAAAGGATAGACAGAGCGCGGGAGCATTGGGCAGGAGAGGCCGTGGAACAGCGTCGAAGCCGGCGGGCGGGAGGGCGAGAACTGATGCATCGATACATCACTCGTCCCCGTTGATACATCAATCGATCACTCTCTCATCGATCGGCGAGCAAGCGGTAGAGAAAGGGGTAGAGCCGACGGAGAGGTCGAGGGAGCGAGGCGGAGGAAAATAGTGCGAGAGGGATTAGGCACTGAATTTCACGTGTATTCAATGCGTTTCCCGCAGATACTTGACGGTATATACCGTTTCTACGGGATTTCTGTATCGGCTATTGCTGATACGACAAGTGGGAATTGAGCTTTTGTTGACGCACGAAGATTAGGGTGTTAGGTTGAGTTTCAATTGCCCTTCGATTATCCTCCGATTACTTCGTGCTTTTTTTTTTTAGTGTTCTATGAAAAGCTGGGATGTTGCTGCCGTTGGTTCTGAGAGAATTTTTTAATCCGAGAGTGAAGGGAGGAATGACGGATACAATTGACCTCGATTCTATCAAAACGGGGTTCGGATTGAACCCCGTTTTGATAGAATCGAATAGGCGAGCGATTTCATGAAATTGTAGCGTTTTTTTTCATCGGGCGGAGCATTTTTTTTCTAGAGAGGAGGTCGTAATACTTTGCTGTGTTTGTTGGTACAAATAAAAAAGTAATTAATCGATTTCGATATTTTCGATGCATTTATCTCCTACATTTGAATCTGATCGTAAATGTATCTTCTGAGAATAAATTGAATTAAATTTAGTATTAAATTAATTACATCATGTCTCACGATGGGCAGGAAAAAATTCCGGACTTTGGCTATAAATTTGCGGAAATATGTTAATATATTTTCTGCCAAATATAACTCTCCTTACGTCAGTTATGGCGACGATGTAATTTAATCGGCTCGGTTAATTATTTTATTCATTTTATCGCCACCAACTCTTCCCAGAGTTTATCACCTAAACTTGGTTAAGGCGGAGCTTTCGCCCGAATGAGTTTGCACTTCGGTATCCTCGACCCCCTTACTCAAGTTTGCTCGTTTTGAAATTCTGAGAGAGTACGGTATTGGAATATGTATTCATCCATGGGTGCATGTCATTTTCATAATTGCAAGTTTGAGGGAAAGTTTGAATTGGTAGTTTAACGCCGGGTCGAAGTTATTCAACTGTTATTTCGAAGATCGTCTTATGGGTTCATCGATTTTAGCAGACGGATAGCTGTCTAGACGGTTGTACAGACAATCGTGTATACACCCGAACGAATTATTTGTCCGGTACAAATAAAATGTTATAAATTATATTTTCTTATTTCACCACATATTCAATGGCTACTTTTTAGATTCGTTTTCATCGAATAGGACATTTGTAAATACATAATTATTTTTATTTATAAAAACTGCGCATGTCCGTGTGGGTAGTTTTTTTTTCTGATGTTGCAAGGGGAAGCGATGGCCTGGAGTCGTTTCAGCTTAAACAGATACGTCCACCGAAGGGCGATAAGCTCATGTCGTAAGCTCGTGAGTAGGCAGTAACTCCGCTGCCACTACCGGCTGTCCCGGCTGACCGCTACCGGATCTACACTACTCATCCGTGAGCTGCAGCGTTGCAGGCACGGTCCCTCGTGTCTTATCGTAGGTGGAGTCGGTCGTCACTTTACTATTGCCTCGTTCGAATCAACTTCTTTTATGACTCTTCGGTAATCTTCGCGGCGAGTACTTAGCCGGTTTAAATTATTTCGTCGATATCTACCGTGAATTGGTTGAACGTGTACTTTCTCCGTTCACGGAAGTGAACTGGCTTTTGCCAATCAATTATTTAAATGTGTCGTCAAAACATTTTTTGCTTTAAAGAAATTTATCTGAGAAACGAAAATCAACTGTTTCTGACTCAGAACTTCTCTATATACTTTTAAGTATATAAGTATCAATATATACTTTTAAATGTAGTCTCTTTCGTATATCTTGCCGTTAAAGTCTTTGAAATCTACAATCGTAACAATTCTTAAATTGGGGATTTTCGAAAAAAGGTAGTCGCGCGATCGATAACTGTACCATTCGCATACCCGAGCGTATAGCAGTTTTCAAATACAGTGCGGTCGTTATTATAATGATCGTGCCAGTTATTATTGTGATTTAATTATATCCGACTTGAGTCACGACCCTCGAGGTTACGACGTCGACTTTTTTCCCAGGGCAGGCGCCCAGGGTTGTCATACTCACATATATTAACGCACACCCTACCAGCTCTGCAATGCCCTCAGGCAGTTCCGCCGCGAGGACGCTTACGATCATGATAATTATCATTATAACTCTACTTCGCCCGCGGGTCATTATACTTGTTATTATTTAACGAGCTTGAATTCTGTGGCACCGTAATGGTGTTATTCGTTCCCCTGACGCTCTACTGACAGTCTTGACTAAGATTTCTTTTTTATACATTTTTTTTTTTTTTTTGCATTTTTTTCTCCTTCATTTTCATTATGCAATCCTTGCATATCGTTTTTTTTTACCCTAATTAACTGACAAATAAAATACAATATATATCGTTCGTGAAATTTATATAATGCAAATTGGTTCAGTAAGTGACGACCATTATACATACGCCATATTACACGTAACATGTTATTTCGACGAGCTTGTTTACATCAGAGATCTCTTTTTAATTTGACAAGTTAAAAGTATGTAAATATACGTAAAATATAAAAGATGTCTGGCCATTAATTGAAAGTGCGTATGGGATAGCGAAAATTCCATCTAAAGATATCGGGGAAAGGTAAAATGAATCTTGTTAAGGATCTCCCAAGTCAGGTTATATAAAAATACACCTTCCACGATTATCGACATAAATAAATATTTTTTAGATTTTCGAATGTACATCTTATCGACAGTCTCGCAATATCAATCAGGCTATTTGTGAAACATTTCCAAAATCTTTCTCCGGCTAGCTAAATAACATTTCGCCACTTGGAAAGCAACGAGTGTTGCGTGTTCCGCTGGCGAACTCTTTTTTACTCACTCTTCTCCGAGAGTGTACGAATTAGTCTTCTTCGAGAGTGCACGAATTAGTTTAGTGGCTGCGGGTTTCGCACCGTCGAAGTTGCTCCCCGATTCCGGATAGACCCATTACCCGAAAACAGTCGGACACTCGAACAGCGGCGAATCCTTGAACCGGGCGGAGACTCCAAAGGGCAGGCGAGTGAATTCGACGTTCGGGCCTCTCCGGCTCGAACGTCGTCATCTCTCAATTTTTCGCTCTTGTTTTTCGTATCGCTCCGTTTCTCCCCTTTATAAAACTGTTGACGAGCGTTCGACGGATATATCGTATACGTCTGCGAACGACAAGCATTGTCTGGTTTATCGGCAATTTAACGTCGATGCTTCCTCCACGATCGCTAGCCGAGGCCTGAAAATGTCGGGAATGTCTGGCGAAAAGTCGACAAAAAAACACGACAGAAAAACCATCTCCAAAGGGCTCAGACACAAGATACTTCTTCACTACATGTAACATTGTTTCGCGCTTATTTTCTTATCATATTTTGCTTTTATAAATATGGATTTGAAAATCAGAGCGTATCGCGAAAGTAATAATTGTGGTTATTATTTACAGTAGACTGAAAAATGTGCGTGAAAGATATAAATTCCAGTTCCTCGCGAATCTCGACCTTTTCGGGAGATTCTTTGAAAATTATGAATTTACTTTGCAGACGAAGCACTTAAATTTCTCATGAAAAAAAAAAAAAAAAAAAAAACGATGCTCCAGAAGCAACGATCTTGCGGGCTCTGCCAGGAAACTCCGTTTTTTTCCGAAGCGAGCCCTGAAGACGGGTGAATTAAAATCATTAGGTAAGTAATGGCTGTAAAAACTGGGATGGACCACCCTTTCCTCGGTGGGAACTGCCGCGTTCTCGACGAAAAAAAAATGCAGTTACGGGGCTTTGTTCGACCCTTATATATTCACCAGACATAAATTAAAAAATTATGCATTTTTACTGTACGCTCGGATAAGCTGGCGCATATATTAAACATAAAAAATTCTATATATTTGAAGACTTATCGCGCGACTGAAATCACAAGGACCCATTTTCTTTGTATAAACATCTAAAATACGACTTTCTGGCTTTAGTCGCACGATGTATTTTCAGAAATATATCGGAAGTATACAATTTTTCGGCAAAAATATATTTCATCTACGACTTTTTCCACATGGGATCCCCCACTTCTGCCCCCTGATTATTTATATTTTGCACCAGCGGAATATTTCATCCGGACACACGCGATTAATCTTGCATGCAAAAACATTGTTTTGTTTTCCGAACTTGATCGAATTTATCGGATCGAGTGTCGTTTTCGTAGCGCCCATTTGCCACAATGTTTTTTTTCTCGTGGAGCAAAACAGTGTGGAAAGAGTAAAAATTGGTTTAAAAACAAAAGTAACTCTGTTTACAATGCTCGTTGCAATAAATAACATATATTCAGTAACTACAAACATACCCAACCGTTTTCAGATCAGGTATCGTCGTTGTTTGTTCTTACCCGTGGCAGGAACCCGAGGAATTCCTGCGGAGTCGGTCGATATCGCGTATACCGCGACGATGAAGAAACGAACGAAACCGGAGGACAAGGAAATAAAACTCGAGCGTGCGTGCCGAAGGTGCGTAGTGCAGAAATCAGCTAAAGCTGAATTCCAACGAAGGATGGATGGACATGTAAATCGAGGGTGCGCGAGGTGGTATGAAAGTGAGCAGGAAGGTGGCATGAATGTCTATCGCTTCGGGTTTCACAAACTTTCCTTTTAAATCTCAGCCCGAACGAGAAGTGTATATAGCACAGCTTCGTTTAAGCGTCCGAGGAACGTGCTGCCAGTGGCTCGTGAAGAAACCAGGCCAGCGAAAGACTCTCGTCTCGCCTTGCCCCGTTCTCCACGCTACGTCGACGCTCCCCCGATCCAACTTCTTTTCTTGTGGTAAGTGCCTTCGAAGACTCTGCATAATAAACCGATTTCGGCATTGTTTATCGTGCCACCTACAACCGGATACGAAAATGGATGAAAAAAAAAAAAGAAAAAGAAACGGAGGAAAGAAACGGCAAGAAGTTGGAAAATGAGGCATCAGTGATAGGTCCTGTAGCGTTGATTCATCGTCATTGACGTGACTTTGCTTTATTGACCTCTCGACGGGTAACTTCAAAAAAATGCTTCTTACCCCACAAATAGAGGCGCGATATATAAAGCGGCAAAAAGTTCGATTTTTCGGATACATATTGTTTATATAATTAATACATATTCATTTATGATATATGTATAAATTCAATGTATTGAAGGAGGTTCCTTAACAATTGTACGTAACGAAAATTGAAGCCGCTTTCATAAGTCACTCCTATGTTCGGGGACCTGTTTACGACACCGAAATCATAGTTTATTACCGCAATATACATAATCTCGGGTTCATTTATCATTCGGCGTCTCCTATTCTTAGCGCGTGACCAAGCATCGCGGATAGTCTAGACTCGTTCATTCTTATTTCTCCCGTTTCCCGTGGTATTTTCTCAACGAAAACATACGATGTTGCCGGGAAGCGTCGTGTGACGGCAGCAGAGGAAAATATATGTTGCGTACACTCGATGCTATATAGAAGCGAGAGTATATGGGGGAAGCCACTGGAACTGGCAATAAAAAGGCGGGTGATAGTGGAATTGCTGATCACCGAGGGGATAGATGCAAGGCGTGAGAAGGACCGGGCCGCACCACTCGGCTCCGGAAACGAAGAGTTTCCAAGATACGATCCGATCCGCCTTGAAGCTGTATGAGACTTGTATAGGGAGGACCAATACATCGAGAATCCTACGGGAATACCGCAAAGAAAGTAAAGCGTCAAGCGTTGAGTGAATGGAGAATTCGTATCGAATAATGTACGCGCGTCTCACGGGGATTCCCGGTGAAATGTTGATGCCAACATTCGCCGACCGCATTGCTTTTCAGGCTTTTCATTACATTCTCTTGAAAGATTGATCATCTTATTCCATATTAAAAGAATAGTGACAACCGATGTAAGTTCCTTTTCACGAAAGAAAAACGCAAATGTGATATCTGCTTAGACGCACGTAATCCGCTGATCTTTCAAATGCTAGGGAAACGCTACTAAACAAAAATGTCTTTGTCGATTGCAATCGATACAGCTCACTCAATCACTCACTCAATCGATACGCTGTATATGCCACGTCAAGAAGAAAACTATATAGATTGAGCACTAAAAAAAAATGAGAGAACCAATGAGGGATGAATACAGGGATGAGAAACCATACTCCGCATGTTGCTGCTCGCTGATTGCAATCGGGACTCTAAGAGTAACGCCCTATAGGCGTGTGCTTGAAATTTAGGAGGCCATCGGCGACTGTAGAAAGATAGTAGTCGTTTCGGCGGTGGTATAAGGAAGCAAGGGTTGGTAGCAGAAGCGAAAAAGCAAGGAATGGTAGAAGCCCGAAGATATAGGAGGTTGGTGACGGCGGAAGCAAGCGAGCAGTCCCCTGCTCGGGGTTGTAGAATCATGGTCGAAAAGGGTGGACCGACGCTAGATACGCACGATGTTGATGCTACCGGTGCTCGAGGGAGAGACATCCTGAAGCACCTTACCACAGCTTTATGCGTCTGTTTGGACTGTGTGCTCGGCTTAACCTGTTTCCGTCCACCTTCAACCTCCGCTGCCATCCACAAGCTCTCGGATACGGAAAGAAGAGACAAGAAGGGGAGACTGGGGAGATGAAACGAATGCGCTACATGCCTTGGAGTAGTCACGAGACTGGAGAGAATAAGAAGACGGATGAAGGGAAAACTGTGAGCTCCAAAAAAAAAAGGGCGTCTACAACTGTTTTCCTCTTTCGTACGAGTAAAAATCCGTACGGGTAAATTAATTAATGAAAGCTTCACGGATCTGTAATCAATTAATTTCTGGCTTCATCTTCTTGTACGTATTTGTATTTATTATCTCGGCGATTGATGTAGCAATCCACGAACGCGACCGCGCTGGAGCAGTTGCCATTCCAGCGAGGCAAAGCCCTCGCGCCGATTCGTTTCGGAATCGTTTGCTTAAACTCGAATCCGTGGTCACGTCTCGTCGTTAATCCTAAGCCGGATCGCCGCATTTTCTCAGCGGCTCGCAGCCGCAGAAAACCTCTATGAGATGAGACGAACTCGCTTCAGTCGTGGACCTTAATTGTGCAGCACGGTGGCTGCTGACAAATCGAAATAACGTTACACTCTCCAGTAGAGGCTGAAAGCTTTTGCGAATCTATTTAGGTTCCAGGGGGCCTCGCTTTTTCAATTAAATCGCTATTTCCGCACGGTCTCCTCGGTAATGTGATTTTATTTACTTTATTTTTACAGTTCGGAATGGCCTTCGTGTGCCCGAAGTAAAATACTTCGGGCACACGAAATTTCCATAAATTGAAGGGAAAAAAAAGAAGAAAAGACGTTGGTCGATTCATATTCTACGAATATTTCTCGTTTGTGCCGCTTTAATCCGACGATTCGCGAAATCACTTTTCCGACACCCCTATCGAGACTCTTCACCTCTGCCCTCCGCACACTTCAACATTCGCCCCCTCGCAACCGTTGTACGTACGCAGAGCCCAGGGCATGAATACGTTATCAAATATATTCGAACGGTTTGGTATATTCTCCGCGTCGACCGACAGAGAACCGAAAGTTTTTAAAATTCCGTTCGTGCACGAGTTTAATTTATCGCTCGCGCACGTGCGTGGCCTGTTAAAAGGGTAGATGGGCCGAAGTGTCTCGAAACTTTTTACGTACCAGAACCTGTATCGCGCTCAATCGAAAGTGGAAAATTCGACGATTTCCATTTTTTTTTTTTTTTTCGTTTTTGTGCCCTCATGCAAAATTCCATTATCGAATATTCGGAGCACCGCAGCGCTGTTTCCCCAAATCCATTACAGTCGATTCTTGCATGTTCACTTGTTCAATTTTTCAGCGGACGTCCTACGAATTTATCATGTCTGTTATTGGTCATTGCACTGTTTTTTCGTTTTTCCAGTTCCGCATCAGCTTTGAAATTGGAACTCGTCTTGTAAACGTTTTACATCCAGTCTTATATAGTATAACGTATAAAAAATAATAATAAAAATATGAACGAGGGTTGCTCGACACGGGACAGTTAGTTACCCAAAAAAAAAATCGCACCCAGAAAGAATGTTTACCCGACGGGTGCGCCGGAAATTAATAATTCATTCAAATAAATATTTATTTCCTCGTCGGACGTCAAACGCATTCAGAGCACATCTCCACATACATACACCGGTTAGGGTCGAAAGCCGATAGTGTTAGCGCTCGTAGAAACAATTTCGAAGTGTTAACAGAATCAAACCCACTGACGACGGGAAACAGCGATTTCATTGAATGCGACGTATCCCTTAACCGGAAGTGTCCGAGTCGCGCTCGCTTCGCCCTTCGGTAATTTCATTTTGCCTCGGGATTCCATGACTTTCGTCAGATGCAGCATTGTACTCGCTAATAGGAATAATGGACTTTGCCTGTACAGAACCTTCGGCGAATTATCGTAGACAAAGAGAAGCAGGACGTTTCAAAAGGCTATACGCGCGGCAGATGAAATTCCAATAATTAACTTGCCGGTACATGTATGTATATACATCTGGCCTTTTCCATCGTACACATATATATATATATATTCATGTCGGCTACCGTTCACATATCGTAACAAGAACAATCTCGTGCATAGGAAGGCGACACTACGAAGAGAACACTTTTGGCCTGAATATTTTATTTCATCGTTGTTACAATTTCTCATTTAGAAAAGTCGCGGTACTTTTGTCCGCTGGTGGTCGTGTTTTTTTCATCGGGGCGAAGCCCTTTATTTATGCATTTGCTAGCGTTGCAACAGCCAAATTGAGAGCCATGAGAAAAAGAAAAAAATTAGGCGTGAAACATGCAACGAATGTTTGCGGAAATTCCGTTCCAATTTTCTTTTTTTTTTTTTTTCGATGAATTTTTCCGCATGTTTGATCAGTGTTCGCAGAACTCGGTCGGGTAGAAATATACGTTACTTTTTGAGCGTTTGAATTTCGGACCCGCTTCGACTAGAACACGAAAATAAAATATAGTCGGTCGGAGACCGACATGGATTCGGCGCACAGCGTCACAGGCTGATAACGCCGACCTTTAACGAGTCTCTCTCAGTCCGACAATGTAACGAGAAGATAAGTGTCTCGCCTCTCCGAGCTTTATTTAGTTTCCACCATCAATTTGAATTCATTAAAGTAACAGTCAAGCGGCAGAGGCATCAGTGTCTCCAATTATAAGATTGGCACGAGGCCGGCACCGCGCGGCCCTTTCGACTCTTCGGAAGGGAATTTCCCGCCCCAAGCTGGCGTCGCTCCCCCTCTTGCCAGCCGGGCGATAATATTGGTGATGATTACGAACTTTTCCCCCGCGGTGGGGTCGAACGAGCCAGAAGCAAAATGAAAATAAGAGGGACAAGCGCACTCCGAACGATCGTGCGGAGCTTAAAGTAATTAAAACTTTTGCAAACTTATTTCTTGCACGAGTCCAACGTAGTGAATAGTAATTTCCGATACCAGGACGAAGTGGATCAATCGTTGGGCGCTGCCTGTGCACAGTATCCAACGACCTGCAGGTGGATGCACCAATAAACATCTGAGCCAAGTCTCTTCGTGGTCTATTAACTTTTTTTTTTTTCATAACGCCGAGCCCTCCCCCGTAAGCCTTTTTCTCTGGCATGCCCTGTTTACCGAGTATTTATGCCATCATCTTTTTTTTTTGCGTCGCATACGTGCACCCGACGAACGAACGATTCTGCATGCATAATCCTACCGTAAATAGAACATGTTGTACGTGAGCGGGCGGTGCCGTCGAAGCAGAGCACCGAAGTTGGCTAGCCTGCTGCGGTTTGCTATTTGGATTAGGTCGGTTAGATGTTGTCGGCGACTGGTTGGATCGTTGTCCCGTTTATTTATTGAGACTACAAGCCACACGCGTCAATCTACCGCTAAATATCGACGCGACCGCCGTGTCTATATTACTTAAAAATTGTGTGCATCGGTTTATCAAAACACAGAGCTTATTCCACCCGCACACAATCATTTGTCGCATCGCGCGTAAGAACTTAATTGGCACCGTGGATCGAAAATGTTGAATGGTGATTTTTATGCTTTCAAGACTTATCCAGAGGCATTTTGTTTTAAATTACTGAAATACCTTTCACTTCTGACGCGAATTTTTCGCATCGAGCATTGAGCTAGCAGTAACGTAGGCAATTGTTCTTGGCGCACTCTTGGGTATTATAGAATATTCATGAGAATTCATGTCTCCGACAGGGCGACGAAGATTTCAGAGTGAAAATACACGTTCATCCAGCACGGGCGACTGATTTTCAGACAAGTCGAGATTTTCTTGATTCTTCGACCGTTTATTCTCCAGACAGTAAACTGTTTTTTTTTTATTATTCTTTTCTATCTGCCACAAACGTGAAAAGCATTTTATCTGCTTTTGGTGGGTTCTTCTGATGGCTCCGGAGGATCCTCCGATTCGCCGTTGGCTCGTTCGCCTTTTACTCTCGACGACTGCACGAGAGAAACTGTGTCTGATCTCTCGGTCGGCGAGCCGTACAGCGCCGAGGATTTCACTTATATCCCCGGGCATTCGTCTTCCTTTAACCGGCGAAATCCATAAAGCGTTTCCAATCTATCTCTTGCGTTTTAAAAACGATAACTGCCGAAGCGCGACGGTTCGACGGGGCATCGATGCGCCATATACACGTCCATCGGCTTGAAAACCAGGGGCCCGAGAGTCGCCCGTAGTGGTGCAGCTCGCCGAGGTGAGGAGAAAATGACGGGGAAGCAAGCTCGCTCAAGTCCTAAGAGCTTTTCCACCCCCTTTATCTGCCAGACAAAAAAGAGTACTCGGCGAACACAGCGGCGTAGACGGGAAATAAATTTTCCCTGTCCTTCCCCACCCTCCTTCACCCCCCGTTCCTCGTCGCACGTCTGCAGAGCGCCCCCTGTCTCGTCGCTCCCTCTATACACAATCCGGCCGTTCCCTCAAGCTCGCCCCAAACGACAAACAGAAATTGCTGCGTCAACTTGTTGCACCCATTGAAAAATAATGCGCCACGTATAATTCACCATACGATATTAATTGAGGAACGACGCTTTTGTCGTTTAAACGGTCGATAAACATAAATGCCCGAGGCCTCGAGTTTACAATTCGTACGCAAATAATGCTCCGGCGGTCGCGACACCTATCGCGAGTCCTGCAAATTTGCACTGTGCGCAATTATTTTTATATGCCTCCCCGAGCGGTCTAGCGCGCCTCCGGGCTTTGGGACTTTAACACCGGTTCTATACCAGACGTATTGTAATGGCCGGGCAAATGAGCACCACCCATGTTTATTATTGGGGTGAATATTATTAATGACACGAGTAATAATTCATGTCATCACAATCATAATTATTATATGGGTACTAATTAATTCACTACCTTGACAGGTCGTACGTCCGTGCGCTATGACGTTCTACCCGAGCTATCTTTTGTCACGACGATTTTGTCGAGAGAATCGTGTGGTAGTTCGACAATCGACAAACCGAACACTCCAGTCGACCCTGTCGTGTCGCGTGTTTCCGTATATCCTAATATTCATAATTGCAACAACATTTATTTCATACGCTCATTCAATTTTATTTTGTTAGCGGGGAAGAGCGGCGCGATATGGGACAGTGGAGCAAAACGGTACAGTCAGGCAAAACGCGATTTTCCAATAATTTTAGAATGGGAGAGTGGAGCAAAATAGAACATCCAAAAATGATTGGGAACTTGCGTTTTGCACCACTGGACCGTTTTACCCCGCCGTTCCATTTTGCCCCGCTCTCCCCTAATTTCTAAGTATTAAAAAAAAAAAAAATAGAAAAATGAATTCAAAAAATGTGTCCACATTATCAGCGTACGACATAGTACACTGATAAGTGTACAGTGCAATATAAGCTGATAAATGATAGTGCAATGCTAACTGCTTAATATTGTTTAATGATGTACGGCGAATTATGTAAAAAAAAATCCCGGCTGCGTGCAGCAGAATAAACGGATTAATAAAAAACGGGACGTCGGTCGAGAAATTTAGTATGCAACAGCCGCGGCAGCTGAGACGCTGCAGGGAGTACGAGTAGATAGACTACTATTCTCCGGGGTTAAAACCGCGTACATAAATGCTCGAACGCACCGAGTAAAAGTTTACGCTCGGATAAACCCCCATGGCTTAATGCTCGCACGATGAAATGCGCGGTGCGCAATTAAATGTTTAATCCGCGAGTCTGAGGAAACTGTAACACTCGCCGCCCCCCTCAACCCCACTGGAATTAGACTCACTCTCTGTACACAAAGCTTCGCCGGACGGCAAGCCACACTTCCGAGTTTGTCTACTGTGCCAGTGAACGTTCTGTGCATTACTTTCCGGTACCTGTATTTCTGTCCCGGCATTCTCCGACTATTTTTACCTCCACCTGTACGAACATTGCGCAGACAGTTTCCGCGCAGCCCGCAGACCTGCGCGCCGAGAAACAATGAGATAGGTTCGCCGGATTAATTTGTTTACTGAGTCCCCCGATAAACTATGAAGCCATCCCTTCGGGAGATCCTTTTGTCTGCGGCTCTGAACGGTTAAATTATCCCTCGGGCGAAAAGAACAACGACAGTTTACAGTGTCAGAGTTTCGTTATATATTGCATCCGCAGGTCGATGGGACTCGGTACTGTTTACTCCCATTCCTCAGGAAATTAAAGAACCATTCATCTCTCTGTAGTCTGTAGTAGATTACATCTCGTAAGGATCCCCACTTTTTGATCACTTCCTACCTAGAACCATTTAGAGATGCGTCTAAAAGTGTGGCTATTTAACGGAGGTAAAGTGTAAAGTTCCGTAGGTAAAGAATCTTTAGCTATACATGGTAAGAGTTGTGAATATATGAATTAGATCATTGAATCTAATATAGCGAACATGGGAACCGGATATAATTAACCCTTTTTTCTACCGACAAAAAATTATCTGTATATTATTTAATAAGCGCTGAAGAATTTACAGGCCTCCTGTTAATTAAGGCTAAGAGGTGAGAGTTTATTACTTTTCATAGCTCTTCCAAGATTCGCGGTGTCCCGAGACTTTTTAATGGTTCTTTTTTTTTTCCTCTCCTTTATGCCGAGGAACGGGCCAGAGGAACGTTTTGATGCGTTAAAAAAAAAAAAAAAAAACAAAAAAAACAGTGAAGCCTGGTCAAGGCTCGGTCGTTTTCTAGCAAGGGAGTCTAGCGCATATTGCTCTCGCAATTACTATCCTAGGAGTGCTCACGGCTAGATGAAACGCGCAGCAGGCACTGCCGCAGAGCAGTAATGCATGGGTCGGAGGGATGGTACCTCACTCGATGCGTCGGTGGCTCGAGAAATACTTGGCGAAGAGGAGGGAGGAATGGCTGTTTGTACCGTTGTGTGGTACAGACTGAATCTCACCGGCTGTGGCGAGAAATTCGCGAGAGAACAGCGGCCGCGCCGGCGTGAACGAGACTTTTACAGCTGCCAGCCAGCAAGACAAAGAATGTCCAGCAATTGCGTCGTCCTTTGTGGAGGCAAGGTTCGTTAGAGCCGTCCAGGACGACTTCCTATATTACTCCGGGCAACAGAATTGCCGTACTGCTGCTATTCTCTTTTATTCCCATTCTCCGTATTGAAATTTAAGTCCGACCCTTTCCATCCGAGCAGACTGCGAAGCAATTCTCGCAGAATCAGACGAACCGTGAGGCAAAATAAAAAGCTCGGGGTACGCTTGGACTCGCACTTGAAAGAGCGAAGGATGTCAGGAGTATTCTCGACTTTAGCAAAGCGTTGGGAAAAACAAGTTGAAGAATCGCTATTGGAGAACAAATCGAATAAACACGATAGTCCGCTCTGAAATTTATTTTCCTCGGGTCTTAAGACATTCTTATTCCTCGGCATTAGCATGTTGTCAGACTCACGATTGTTATCTCCATAAATTTATCAAACAAGACGCTCCTCCGTCTGTGCGAGCTCGGCCGAAGTCTTCGTCTTCTTCGTCTTCGGAACAGCGACGATAACGATGTGCAAAATATTGTACTTGGCAGCATGAATGGTTAGACGGAATAATACCGATCGACTTTTTCTTCAACCCCCTGGACATTGCCACCGAAAGCGGTAAATCAGGCTCTGATGAGGTCCCGATGTGACGCTCGAACTTTTCAATCAGGGATCGATCTGTGTCGATAAAGTATTCATAAAAATTAGGCACTCCCACTGACAGTCTAAAACACTGGACGATCCGACGACTTGACGCCCAATCAAAAATTCTATCGGTATTAAATTTAATTATCATACGCAGCGTCACTCGTATATGGCTATATCGCGTGTCAATACCATGAGCCATGAGAACTCGCAGAGATAGAATCCATTCGTCCACGAATGAGAATTCTACATCGCCAGAGTCGCATCGGATGACGTAATGGGATAGAGTGTGGCACAATGGCCGGTATGTAGGTCGGCGTGTCAGTGCCACCGGCCCCCGAACAGCCCCTCGGTCGCCCATTCGCCCATTCGCCCATTCGCCCGTTCGCTCGGTTGCAGCCTAGCCGAAGCTCCGGTTCGAACCGGGCTTCGGCCTCGCTGCAAATCCAAGCGCGATATCTACACTCACCCACCCACTCTCGCTTTATCACTCAACCCCCTTCCTCCGTCTTCCCCTGCTCGGTCCCACACTGTGGATAACCGCAATTTCAAGTTCAGTAATGACCGAAGCGGACAGCCAGCGGCCTCGCGGCCGTAACCGATCGGAAGAAAACAAAAAAGCCCAGGTGGGAAAAAAGCAATCTGGGAATCAGCCGATTCGACAGAGCCGTTGTCACTTCCGATAATCGATGGTGGGAGGCATGTGGGTGTGCAATGACCGAACTTGCGTTACGAAGGGAATCAAAAGAAGTGGGGAAACAAAGTACCGATTTCATGTTTCAATGGATACTTCAATCTTTGACGATCCACGGTGCGTCGAAAGTTGTTTCGTTATTTACGCGCTGCTGGTGCGTTTGCGATTAACACTTTTGGCAATAGCGTGGCTAACCACGTGCTTCCCGTTATAACGCGGACGATGATTCACTTTAAAAAAATTATCAACGGGTTTTTAGGTCATAATTCATAATGAAAGTTCACGTTAGTCAAAATGAGAAACCAAGCTGTATAAGAACGTACCGATGGAAAATCGAAAAATTTTTTTAAAATAAACGAGATATAAAAACAAAATTTTTTACATCTTGCGGATTCAACACCCGCAAATAAGTTTCAGATATAAGGGCATTTGAAAATTCTGTTTTGTTTAATTCCCAATGAGTGTCATAAGGCAACATTTTTTTTTTCTTCGTACTGAACCTACCAGTTTTGGGAGTTTGTCGAGTTTTTACATTCGTTTATTTGTTCGTTTTGTATAATTTTTTTTTAACAAGTCTCGAGTCAGGATAATTTATTCGACGCAAATGCTGATTGCTGACAGGCTGTAAATGAGCCGGGACCTTAAATGAGTCGTGAGCTCTCGGCGCTGCTCCGTTTTCTTTCACCGTTTGTTTAAACCCTCGTGACGTTGTTTAATTAACGAGATGTTTTAATGTTGAAAATTTGTCCGGATACTGGCAGGGTAGAACGAACGACGAGGCTGCCGCCGACAGTTCCTTCTTTATCTTTGCCCATTTTTTTTTCCCTCGCCTCGTAATCTCATCTCCAGACTACACTGTATATAATAGCGAAACTTTCCGAGGCTCCGAAAAACCCTCGTGTTTTCCCAGGCTACATTTGAATCCCTCCTAAATGTATGTTCTACCTATTATGCACATATACCTATTCATGAATATGTATCAGTATATGAATATGTTTGTACGAAAAACACAGGAGACTCAAGCTTGTTATTAGTTTTCATGACCCACTGCAAAAGTTACTCTCATTCTTACGAGATCCGAGTCTTTTCGAACCACATTTGCAAAAGCACCGCGCGTTTTTTAATCAGACATTTTAAAGGACTCTTTATAAGAAAACAGCATCGAAATTGTCCTACAGATAATTCCTACAGATTATCATAACAATATTTATACCTCGCGATAAAACGTTAATGAAATTGTACGATCCTTGTATATGCTCACGACAATGAAACGTCGGTTTATCCACTGCCTGTGCAGCGTACCTGCCGCTGGCGGACATAAATTACATTTTGATGCGAACATTTCGCTACATTCACGGAGGCAAAGGGAAGCTTATCAATATTAAATGTTATCATACAATCGTTTATGGCGCGTTATACCTTTCATTCTGCCTCGAGCTACTTACTACGAGAAAAGCCTTTACATCAAACAGCGACGATGCTTGCACGGTTGGCTTTTTAGCGAATTCGAGGAAGTTACAGAAATTAAATGGATCCTGTACTAACTTTGATCTTTGGTTAGCCGAAGTACTGACAATACACAATTAAAAACTTGAATAACGTTCCGCTTCCTTTGAATCGCAAATAGTTTATGAGTAGCAGAACGCGGTAAAATTAATGCTTGCGACTCGGTTGGGAAGAAAAACAATATAAGGTAGAAAAATACGAAATCTGAAAGATCTAATATTTGAATAAAAATGTAATTTTTGTGTTAATATTAAAACTGTAAAATTGTACGTAGAATTGAAAAAGGTAAAACAGTGAAAAGAGATTTTCGAACAATTTCAGACCGACTGTACACAGCCTTCCCGTCATTTCGATAGAGTTCGATCCTTCGACAACCCCAGAAGACTGACAGACATTGCCTACAGGTTTGAAGTCGCGATGAAATGTTTATGAAAATATCGTGCACCAGAACCAAAGAAAAATCAATTGTTCGATGGAGCAAAAGTGATTAGGGTAACGAACTGGTTATAGATAGCGAGATAATGCGATGAAAAATGTATTGTGCGGTTCCACGTCAATGATTAAAGCTCTCATTGTCCTCGTAGCACCAACCATTTCCACGTATAACCGCACACAACCATAAATCTGGATCCCATCGAGGTTACCTTCAATGGAACAAAAAGAATTTTTTTTTTTTGCATATACCACTCTCTATGTACGTACCAACTACGCGCTTTCGATTAATAATCAATTCCACCGAAGGTCCTCGGAAAAATGTTTTTATAACATATCGCTATGAATACCGACGAACTGGGTGAGACCACACTCGATGGTTACATTATATTCATAGGTTCCTTTTTTAAAGCCCGACTGCCCACTAGGGCAAAAAAGACATGAGTTATGCGTTTCACAGCGATCACGTGACTACGTGTTTTCTCTGAGTCCAGTGTTTTCCGAATTGATGAAAAAACCTCTTGACGAAATTTTGCAAGCAGTTCCGTTGAATCAAGACCTGTGTCTTATCCGGGTTTTGTTACCTTTTTCACTTTTCTTTATTCATATTTCATCACCACATTTTACGCAATCGATGCGACATTTTTTTTGTTGGTTTCGTTTCAAATACAAGAGTTTCAGTGGAAATTCCATAGCGGCCTTTGACGATGTCAAGCCGTAGAAGCCGCTGGGCCCGATACCACCTGATTATTATTAAGCCTGGCAGCGATCGGGGATCCTACGAGTGTGCTCGGTTCCACGAGATAACCTCATCGTTCCTCGCGTGCTTTCACAAATATCGATGGAACGTCCGAGGTTTGGGAAATCTGCGTATTCGCAAACACGCATCCCACACATGCTGCTAGTCGGGCTGGCGTTCGATAAGTCGACACGAGCTGCGAGGGTGAACGTCGAAAGCTCTATGGAACTGTATACACGCCCGCACATCCCCTATGAATGAGCGATTGCCGAACCAGCACGTGTTTATCTTAAACAAATATTGCGAATACCATTTTTATTTAAATCCGCAAACGATACATAATCTGTAATTCAATTTTTATTTTGTTTCGAAATGATGTCCTTGACGCACTCGGTTGCGGACGGTTTGTTTCCGGATCACGGTCATCGACATGAAAACCGACGAATCGTTATTAACGATTTCTTTTATTTTCTCGCTCGAACCCGCCGAGTAATGGCACGTAAAAAATTACGGAATTTAGAAAAATTGATTCGCATAAACCGCTAGACTGTTTCAATCTGTTTGTCGCATCCGTTATTGCGCAGATAATTATCGTCGCTGGGAGAATTATTTTTATGTAACTATACTGCGAGGAAGTGGCTGAGATAAAAGCACGATGGGAGACATTTTTTTCGTAAGATTGGAATACTTGTCATCGATAAAATTCGCCCAATTAGTAAATACCATTCGTACGGCTCGCTCCGTGTTTATACCTCATCGTATATTTCCCATAAATATACCAGCGACGATAACCAATCGTATTCAATTTCCGGGGTGGGGAGTGTTGATGAATAAAGCCGTTCAGGTGCCCACATTGACCGAGAATCGATAAATAAATATCTCATGACACCCGCGAAGCGAATACACTTCAATTGAACTGCGCCACGATCTGTATAGTTCAAAATTGCGCATGCACTAGTATGTGTCTCCAATGCGTACGGATCGACGTGGGATGTAACCATCCGCACGGTTGCCGGACTGCACCAGTTGCCGAGGGTCTTTTACTCGTTCGGCGCTCAAGCCGGTATCCGCTCGACCCCGGTATCGACTCGGATCCAACATATCGGCTCGACGAAAAATTGCACCGCTGCGCTTGTACCGGGCACAGCATTAGAGCCTGCGCTCTACTACGTTGATTCATGGTCTGTGAATATTATTCGAAAACCATGAATTTGCCTCGGGCTCACTCGAGTGCAGTCCGGGTCCACTCAAAATACATTTGAGACGTATCATGCACGGTCTTTTATCCCACTTTCGTGTGTTCCTTAATTCACACCTTTCAATCACTGGCTGCATTAGCGATACATTTCAGAGACCTCCTTTTAATTCTTTGTACGAAAAAAATTAATTAAAAAATGCAAGCCCCTATTGAAAAGTCGCTGACAAATAAATATCACGCTCCGGTTGCATTTCCAAAGTGAAAAGTTTAATCTCGGATCCCTTTGCAGCGCCATCGGCGCGAATAGCTCGTTACCGGCAGTGATGAAAATAACGCGGCTGCGGAGGAAATATTTTTTTCATACGCTTTCACGCGACTTTGTCGTGAACATCAAGACGGGTCTATAAATGATTTTACATCGATAGCGAGGAAAATATTGTCTTTTCACGGTTGTCACGGCATTCGTTTAAAAATGACACGGTGCGATGACAGGCGCGCGATAGGAGAACCGGAAGAAGCGCGAGAAAGCGCGGTGGATGACATAAATCTTGCGATATTAATGTCTCGCAATATAATACCCGTACGTTTTACAAGCTGGTGTGTGTATGCACGAGCGGAGGGATGGGACATGCCTCACAGAATCCAAAATGTATTTCGTTGCCACGTAGCGGTGATTTATCGGGTCGTTACACACCCTGTAACACGTTCGAGCATCCGCAAAGCCCTTTGATCTCTCAATCAACTCGACACATCGATCGGACCCAAAGTCACCGAGCCCGTACAGCTATTGGACCAAAATTCGTGCCGCCTCTTCTGTTGAGGCTTTTGCCATATATTTGATACTGCACTATACCGATGCAGCTCTTTGGCACGCTGGTCGATCCAGAAGGTTTTCGATGCTGTTACATAGCGCCGAAGAGAAATCTTCGAGGGGAGGTATGGTATTGGCAAGATATTGGCAATAAAACATACTCGAGGTTGCACTTATTCTTATCATAGAGCGCCTGTGCAGAATGTACGAACAAAAGAAAAACAGGTATCTCCTTTTAACTTTTGAAGTTGGTACGTTGCCGTTATTGCTGCAAACTAGTTGTTACATTTTTAATAATTCCGTTCGGGGATATGGGTGCTTTTTTAAGTGTCCACGGACAAAAAATATTAATAATAATTTTGTGCTCTACAAAAAAAAAAAAAAATACAATGTATTCCAGTAACTTTTATATTCCATGTGATGTCAAAGCAACGTTAATGTCTGCTAGGTGGAGGCGTGAATATCATTACCGTTATTCCAGTAATTAATTTTTTTTTGCACATTCAAAAGACGAAATTCGAGTTTTTATACTTTACGGTGCGTATAATTCATCGGAGTTTCAGTGATTATTGCTAATGTTTTACTTTTCGTGCAGTAAACTTTGGCAACGTTTTACATTTTGTTCAATGTACGATTTGAGTATCTTACAATGAACGGTTTTAACAGTGAATATTTCGAGGGGCCTCGGAAAACATTAAAATTAAAAGTCGATCCATTACTCAATGCTTTAATGAAAGAGAAAGACGTTTTTTCGCGACAAGAAAGCGTTCTTGCGGAGGAAGGAAAAGCATTTTCGGAGTTATGTATTGAAAGATTATGCAAAGTACAAATCGAAGCAGGTAGTGACCTTATGTAAATTCATTATGACCAACGAGTTTGACTACAGAACTACAGTTTGAGTTAATTCGGATGACCACCCGCGACCATAATTAATGAAAATTGGAGTTATGAGAGACGCTCATGCCATACGTTAGCCCGCCGGATTGGAACGAGAGAGCCCGGCTAGCCACAGCGAGTATGGTGTATTTAGAATAATGAATTCGATAAACTGCTCACTCTGTATCTATCTCGAGTCGAAAATTTGCGGTATACTGGACAACCTTCTCCCTTCCGTGAATCGTAATTCGTGGGGTAGATACACTATTTATCCACAGATTATCTCGTGAACGATGTGTCAATTTATGTCATTAAAGCTACAACGTAAAAGACCCGTGGCATAATTTTTTAAACTTTGATCCAACCTGACAACTAAAAAAATGTTAAACCTTCGAAAACTCCCCAATACACAAAAGTGATGGGATAAAAAGTTTATTCGATTAAAAAAAAAATTAACATACATAATAAAAAGTAAGATGCATCCCAATAAAATTGTAATTAAGATTCCAATTGTAAGTAAACATTTTAGGTATTTATTCACCATTCACTCCAGTCGAAAGTTGTCTCCATTCGCTTGACAACCCGTGTGATATTTGTGACGATCGTTATTAAACTAATGAGAGCCTAAAAATTATCACCCACATTATCTTCCACATTGCTGGAAAGAGATAAATCTTTCCCTCACCGAAACCATGAAATTTGGATGTGCCACGACTGGTTTCTTCCACATTCGCGTCGACCAGTTTTTGTTCGCCTTTCGACCTCCGTACGCCGGCTCTGCACGAATCCAAGTCCGCACTTGGTCGTTGCTCTTCCATTCTTTCCCTCGCCTCTCGACGTCCGCTCTAGCTTCCGGTCGGTTGTAGACTCGAGGTATACTACCCTTTCGCTTCACGCGATGAAAATAAATCTTATTCGATTTGCATAGTGAATTCCGTCGATTGTACCGTGGCAAGCGAGAAAGACCGTTGGCATCACATGGCTTTTCCGCGTTCGATAGGGAGAACCGAAGGCTATGCAGAAACCGTTGTGGTGAGGGTTTAAGGTATAGCGAGTGATGCGCTAGAAAACGAGTTGAAATGGATCGCTATACCTGTATATCGGAAGAGCAATAAGAAGAGAGATATAAAGAACATTTACGGATGAAAGAAGAAAAAAACACGAAATGCAAAATAGGAGTGAAATAAGGTAAAAGGCAAGGCGAAATGACGGTTGTGGTGCAATGGTGGAGAACCACGAGACTGAAAGGAAAGTCGAACACTTTCGCAGTCTCCAGGAGCCAGTTGAGCGCCGAAAGATGAGAGACGAAGACGGAGAAAGAGGGACATTAGTCGTGGCAAAAACGAATAAATAAACGTATACAACGGTACAGCCGGCCTGGAGCTTACTGATACGGAAAATTTCCAACGGGAGCGGAAGCTCCGTGGGAGCTTCGATGTGGTAAGCCAAAAGGTGTGCTGGCGCGTACACTTGGATACCAAGGGGGACTCTTTTTATTCCAATGGAGCATGTAAAATACCAATCCTTTTTTCTCCATTTGCTCTAGGAAACGTCGCTAAGATATTGCCAAACGGACTTTGGGTTTCGTTGTACAGGATCATTCATTCAGGATGATATGGTCTGCCGGGTGATGTGACCAATGGCTACATTCTCTCCATACAAGGTGGTCCAAGCGCCCAGTCGTTCCCAAGGCTTCAAGTATCGTATCGCATCATGACCCATTCCAATCAACCTGGCACGATTTCCATGCCAACCCAGCGTTTGGTCGAAAAATCTGGCGATAGCCGACACGCCCCGGTGATATGGCCAATCGATAATATTTTTTTAATGACTGGAATGACTGGAGGGGTAAAAAGCATGGGGTGGAGATTAATGTAACGGTCACGAATGTACTCAGGCGGTGAGGCTGCAGTGAAATTTTATTGATCTTGACGTGCTCGATTCCCAATGAAAATACCCTGTGCATATACGCAGCTCTGAAAGCGAATTAAATAATGAAAACATTGGATCGCAGGAATTACGATTTTCATAGCAGTGGATACAGTGGAAATATAAATATTACTCACAGTTGCACGGTTAATTGTCTAACTTCATATTCGAGCTGGGATTGAACATCAAACTACAATCTCGATGACGATATTGTGATTTTCTCTCTGGAACCTCTGACATTTGAACGCAGCAGAGAAACCAAGTGAGGCAAGTTCTAAATATGTGTCTGTGTAGGTCGTACTTTCGAGATGTTTGTCAAACTTCGTATCTGTAAAATGTTGGAATATGCGGTTCGACTTCGCAGGTCAGACAGTTCTATGCATCCCAAACCGGCTTCTCGCGTATGCTATAGTGAATCAGAAACCGCAAGCGAGTCTTCATCATGGGGCCGCGTACAGAGCTTCGGCTATAGTGGCGAACACTCGACAAGGGATTCGTTCTCTCGGCACTATACTCCGAACTGTGGAAGCTGAGAGCCTCAACCCGGACCAACACGACCGACTATCTTCGCTGCGCTGGGAGGATAAACTTTTCTCATAATCCATCCCCACGGCGTTCTTCGCCAACGGCTCGATCTCTCTCCGGTCTGCTCGTACTCCAGACATTTTCCGGAACGAGGAATTGAACCTCGAGTGGCGACGATCGCGCGCGATAAAAAAAAAGAAAGAAAGAAAGAAAAAAGCCAGATTGAAGGAGAGAAAGTTTCATCGGTAGATCACGAGAACGTGAAGAGGAATGGGGACATCGGTGAAACAGGAACTCTGCTAAATGGCAAAAAACAAAAGGAAGTAAATGAGCTGAAGTGCTCGCAAATATACATCCAAATTGGTTAGCTATATCATCGATCTGAGGTAAATTATTTTTTCGTTATACGAAACGTTGTACTGGTGAGCCAGTGCAGCACAAACTTTTACCGGTAGGATCGATAAGCATAATTTGAGCGAGTCTTGGGTCCTGTCTGGCCTATCAGATTTATAAGTCCGCTACAAACCGTATAGCGATAGAACGATTTCGCAGTGACAGTGTAATTCTTGTTCGCCCAATCAAAAACTTCATTCCCCGCAACAAGTAAGATCCATTTTGTTCATTACTGCTTGTTAGTAAACCGGCTGTCAGCGTTTAGCTTTACCGAACCGCTTATAAAAGAGTATTACGAGTCTTATGAGGGCCGTTCCTGCCTGACATACAATTAATATAAATTACAACGAAACCCGTTCGGAAGATGCATTTAAACTTGCTGGAGGCAGCAAAGTTTGATTTGCCGAAATATAAGTTGCAGCACCTTGTACGTGAAGAAACGGTAAACTCAAGGTTCACGACTGCTGGTGGCCAATATCGGCAGTCACGAGTTTTGCAGATGCTATCCAAGTTTCTCACAGAACAACAGTCACAAGTCCACCAGTTTGCGAGTATCGAAGACTCTTGCCCCGTCACGACAGTTTATCAGACCCCAATAAACTTCTCACGATGAAGTTCGTTCGAATAATAATGAAGACGAAACTGCGGGACTTCGTCATCTGTACTATTTGTTACAGTTTGATTTTGGGAATAGCTTTCAACCACATCAATCAACCGAATTCAAGGCCCAGCACAGATGGTTTTGCAACTGCAAATGCAGTTATAATATGTTGGGCGATATAGATTCACTCAGCATTGCCAGATCTACTAATACTCGATTCTCCATATTTAAATTTGAGCGAGCTACAGACAGATCCTATGTCAATTACACAGCCATGGTGGCCTCGAGAGCCAAAATGACAATGTACCTTACGTACGAATAGAAATCCTTCCCAGAGACGTTAATGGAATAATCGGGACTGAGCAAGGGGTCGGGAAGGTTGGAGGTGAGGCCGTCGCGTTGCGCATAAAAGCGACGACATTGCGCTGGTACGAGTGCAGAACGCGTGTAATTTGGTTGATGGCATTTGGTCTCACAGCTTGACGACGTCGCAGGAGAGATTGAAGCAGTTGGGAAGCCACCATTCCACGAGCTAGGAATTTTGCATGAAAATCTGATCTCATCCTTTGATGCGCTGCATTACATAGCGACCTTTCAACCAAAGTAAAAGCCACAAATGCACAACGTACGAGCAACGATGCAAGATACATTTTCAGCCCTACACTCTTGACTGAAGAATAGACGATTTGATTATTGAAACTTCGTGTATCTTTAATGCGAATGCGTCACAGTAGCGACAGTAAGACGACGGCCCGAATTGATGAGAGATCAGAGTTATTGAAAGAGTGATACTATTTCTTATTTGAGCCGCTTTGATTTACGGAGTAACCGAAACCAGACTTTTATATGGATTATATTTGCTGAATAAAACAAACATTTTGCTATTACTCCCACTACTTGCTGTTCCTGCACCCGTAATCACAGCTGCTGTTGCTGGGACAATTCTGGTATCAAAGATCTCTCTTGACTCCGATCCAAAGCCTTGACTGGCACAGCGGATATTGGATACACATCCTTCTATGTGCGTCAAAGGGCTCAGGATACACGGTCCACGCGTAATTCCCACATCGATGGATCAGAGTTCGTCGTTGATACATACTTCGAACGGAGTCCAAGTTTTCCTAAGGAGTCGGACAACACAGTGAAAAATAATTTCGTTAAATCGGAATGGGAAATTTCGTAAAAATTATTTTGTTAAATGATTGACAAACTTGTCTGTCACTTATTTGAATATACGAACCTGTCCTTTTATTTCCTGTATTATTGACAATTTTAGTTTGTACTCTTGTTTGTAAAACTAGAAAGTTAACAAATAAAAAATTGTGGACGTTTGTGGACAATAATTTGTTGTAAAAAATACAAATCTTTTTTACTGTGAATGTTGGCAACATCAAAAGTGGTATGCAAGCGTCAGCTGCAAGGTTTAAGCAAGATTTCGTATTAAACCCCTGTAATGGCAGCTCCACGCCAACATTACAATCGACCAGGCACATTCGAGATGGATTTCCGACCCCGCTAATAAGCACTCGATTGTACATTCGGAAATGTATCTGGAAGTGGTTCAGTTTCGTGGTGGAGTTGCCAGGAGGCCGATGTCGTTGCCGATGACCACGGCAGACAACATAATACAGGGGTAGGTTCCGTAGAACCAAAGGTAGATCAAGGAAACGAAGCGAGCTCAGACAAAGAAGGAAAAGCCACGAATACGTAGCGGCGCAATGTCCAGGAGTCTTCGCAAGACCCGCGGGCTTTATCTGGAGTTTCAATGGTGGTAGTGTATTGATCCACGACGACCAGGCGGGAATAACCTCCAGCTTCAACTATCGCTGAGTGGACCCGCGCACCGATGTTCTCCGTATGCTTCATCGAAATTCAAGCCCCTTTTTTTAAACATGTTTAACAATGCATGTGACTTGCATAATTGTATTAAACGTCTCTTTCAAATAGTATCCTTTTGAATTTCGGATAAATTTACATGCCATTCACGAAGGGACGGTTATGGCAAGTTTTTTCGGAGATCGTCGAATGTACATTACGTATGCCACATGAAAACATTAATAATTTAACCCGGACGCGGAAGTGTCTCCACATCCGCAGCAAAAGCGCCAAAAGCCACCGTGTTCCTAATCGTCTTGCTGTTTACCCCATCCGGAGAATTTTCGCATTTTCCCGCTTGACGCTGAATTCCAAGTTAAATTGCAAACGCAATTTCAAAGTTTCAGTCAAATGATTTTCGACGTTATTCAGCACAAAGGGCTTCCGCATGCAGAATGAGTAAAGTCGGAACATCCCGTTGAATCGCACAAACATTTCACACGCCATTCGTTTGCAGCACATGGGAGACAGTAAACGATGTGGGTTATGATGCTGCCGAAAGCGGGCAACCCTCTCGCCGCTATTTCAAGCGTAGTCTTTTACGAGATCGTTTCCATTTAACGGTGCAGGAAGTTACGACGCTTCCTCCCACATCAGCTCTTTGAGCCGACGGGAAACTCTTATTCTCATACAAAACGCGGCTAGACTCGATTATACGCTAGCTCAAACAAAATTTTAGACAATTAAAGTGACGAGGAAGAAAATAATATATTTCTCTCGTTACCAAGAAAAAAACGGGGACGCGAATGTATGCCGGTGTGAAAGAGGGTTCTATACATTTCAGGATTTTTTTTTTTTAAGCACATTTCTCACATCGAATATTGGCAGAGAAAAGTTTGGTACATAAAAGCGAAAAAATTATGGAAATTTCTCGCGAGGGCGACTTGCTATCCCGAAACATTATTACACAAGTTTCGACGGTACACGCCAAGCTGATGTGATCGAGCGTGGCCACTAACAAGTTCCACGCCGATCGGTGGAGGATATTTTAATTAACGACCAAAGTTTTCGGGCTATACTAACGAAAAGAAGTTTGCCGCCGAGCTTGAGTGCTTAACGTTATTTACCGGAGCCGGAGGTGGCTTTAGTTGAACGAGGGAAAATGGGTGTGGGTGACTCCGCGAGGTAGATTGCACGGTGAGCCATACACTTCTTTTTCTCTTACCAATAGCCAATACTATCTGCCAATAATTATCCATAAATTCATTATTAATAAAATCTTAACTGATTTACTACTTGCGGCAAATATTTTTTCATAATATCACTACGGTGTATTTGAAAAACCTTACTTCGTGATTACATCTAAAAGATACCTTACGAGCAAAAACCATGAGGTCGGAGATAATTATACATATTATTCTCAGCTCAAATTTCGTAAAGTGGAATTAAGAGGAGAGGCTACACCCCATTTAGTATTCTGGTTATTTTTGTGAACAAAACTTTGTCGAGGAAGAATGGGGATGTAGCAGCATGAACGACTTGTCTGTTATAATTCCATACCATCTGCTTTCATGGAGCCGACATCTGGGGTTTAACAAGTCACCCCTTGTTTTGCCAGTGAAATATTAATTCCAGTCGACTGATAACAACCCCCTGCTTTTCCTATAAATTATCATGATCCCGATAAGAATGTATTAATGATACGATTTTTATCTGAGACCATAATTTTAATAGGTTTTTACATGCAGTCATTTTGGGAAATATAATGGCCAAATTTTTCGATTACACGTCCGACATTTTCTGATGTGTCGTTATGGCATGACTAAAAAGAAATTGTTATCGTTCCGTGGTATAGTCATTTCAAATAACCGTGTATTCGATAATAATAGGAAATTGTTGATAGATTATTTAATCACGATCAAGTTCAGTTACGGGCAGATGAGCACAATATTCAATGATTTATGGGTCGATACGATGATCACCTGAACACGTGGCTGAGCTGATAGTTGAATGGCATCGGCCACGGTACCCAAGCCTCTATCGGCTGGGAATCATCTAGCACAGGATCAATTCCTCGGCCGGTGCTTCTATCGAGGCCACAATGCTTCTTGATTACCTGCACAACCGTCCGTTCAAGCCTCGCTTCTACCTAATCCAGCGAGGCAAACATACGTTCAGAAATTCACTGCAAATTAACGGCTGATCTATCAGAAGATACACTTGTTGTGCGCTCGAAAATTTGCATGGTTGGCGCTATCATATGTGCTGCTAAATTTACGTACCACTCCGGGAATTGTATAGTAATTTGAAAGTCTGCGATTACGATTGTGATCAAGAACGATAAATGGAACGTGAACAACTAAACTGAAACGAAACAAATTTGCGGGTCGAATGAGAATCTCCGAAGATGTTGTGAAATAAAAAAAAAAGTATATGTAAAAATCAACATTTTTTACATTTTTAAATGTCCATCTTCAAGTGTCTCTTTTCCAAGGATTGGATTTCCGTAAATCCGCACAGTATCAAATATTTGGTTTTTTCGTGTTTTCGTGCTGTGGCTCAACCGTTCAAATTTTCCGAATTCAAGAGATTCCTTAAACTTTGAACTTTGCAATACAATACGAAACCCAGCAATAACGTCGATCATTCATTTATTCGTTCGGTTGGCCCGAGGAGGTTTTAGCAAACCTCTCAAATTTCGGATCAGCACCGTCACCGATGAATAGGGATGAGTATGCAAATGAGAATATCGAACAGGCAGGGTTGGTGGATAGGAGGCACTATTATACCCGTCGATGCTGATAGCCGGCACTTAGAAGCGTGCGTTTCTGACCGGGTGCGACCCCAATACTGTTGACCCATCGCTGCAGTAGCAACCCAGCGTGCTGACTGATTCACACGATGAAGTTGACAAGGTTACTGGGAGTATAGCTGGCGACTGTGTAACGAGAGACATCAGCTTCAATTTGCAAACCTATCTAGTATATCGGTGCTATATCTGGTGAAGCAACGCTCAATTATTCACACCTGCATTATCTGAAATTAGCATTAACGACGGGCATCACCGCGACGCTCTTCCATGCAGCCACCGTACCACAGTCGTTTCATAGAAATTCGTTGCGGACAGAGAGTGCGATGTGCACTTGTGAAATTGCGAACACCCTCGCACACTCTCGTATGATCGTTACCCTGTCTCTCAGTGTGCTCTGGACGGGCAAAAATGTTCGCACTCGCCATCTTAATAACCCTATTCGTATGCGCGAGTGGAGAATAAAATTTGCATGGATCGTTAAAGGATCCGCTTCTACCTGCCTTTCAAATATACACTTTCAGTATCGGTTGATGATGCACCAATACCTATTGTAGAAAAAGTGATTTCTTACGGCCTATCATTAGACTATATGGTGAGTGTAAATGTTCACTGTGTGAATTGGTTCTCCTGAATCGACATTATAACAGCGAATTTGGATCCCTTTATTCCTAAAAATGTGCCTTGTAATAAAAATACGATTTCATCTAAATTCTCGAGCAAACCGGGAGGTCATGCTCGTCAAAAATTCGTTCCGGGCTCGAAGGCTCAAAGAAGTCTCTGAGAAATTTCTTCCATGGCTGAGGACATGTCCGAGTCGCGGTATGAATTCGCTACGGGCATCAGCAAATTTAACCGAGAGGGAGGGAGAATTTTTTTCGGGAAAAAAAGCCCCTGACTGGAAGACGAGGGAAGAAAATGGACGAGAGGAAAAAGAGTAGTTGGCTAGCGTGGGGAGCAGAGGGTCAGCGAACAAAGACAGAGCGAGATTGATTAGACGAGGACGAGTTTGCCTCCTTTCTGTTGGCCTCTGACCCTCTGGCCAGTTGCCCGGAACACAGTGCATGTCCGCAGTTCACCACCAGTACAAACTTTGCCATCGGCAGTCTTTCCTACCTCGCTTTCGCAAGTGGCAGTGAGAATGAGAGTGGCAGACAGCTGACATCCGAGATTAATTATCGTTCTACCTACTGATGTACCGCACACCGCCGTCCGAACGCTCGGAATTCTATTCCGAAATCTGCAGCCAATTCTGTCCGAGTCCTGCATGTCCGAACTCTCTCGCCAATTACACGTGCCAGCATGCTTCAAAAACGCGAATGCGGGTAATTTACAGAAAAGAAGAAATTATGGAATTGCTCTCTTCATCGGGTAATACATCGTTAGTTTGTATACCATTTCCTGCAGGGTCTGTTTAGGTCCAGAAACATACGATCGTGAAAGGAATCAATTTCTAGTGTAAGCCTAAATTTTCAGCCTAAAGACAGAGACGCATATCAATGGTTGAGCCGATAAAAATCTGGATGCAATTTCTGAATTAATGGAATTGTTACATTATATAGATTGCGTAAAATACTGGATGTTTGTTCAGTTTCTTCTTTCTACTGCTCTGAAATGTCGCGCCAGGCATATCTACTATTTTAGAACTACATTTATCCAATGGAATGGTGACAGATGGCCCGCGATAATAAATTACCACCGTCACTGGGCCGGGCTTTGTGTCGACGGACTAAGAGTAATTACATTACTCATCCAATTACTCAGAACCCTATTGTCGTTGCCCCGGGTGGCAATGTCGTTCCGATCCCTTTCGGGAATAGCATGAACTTGCAGTAATAAAAAAACTACTTGGATAAAATATGTAAATTTAGATGATCTTGCAAAGTTGGCGATTATAAATGTGAATATTCTAAACTACTTCCGAAGCTACTGCTGTTGCTTCTTTATTTGTTGCTCTCCGAGCTCCGCGGTTAGATAAGTTTCTTGGCAGACGTTTCCGGGTTCTCGGGGATCTCGTATTCCTCCCCTGGGAAGATCCTTTCTGTTCGAATAATCTTAGCTCGAATTATTCGATGGCCACGTATGCGTCGCAGATGCGACACATAAATCAACCTACCGCGACTACTCGCATCACGATGCCCAACTTACATACAGTAGCCGTAAGTTTTCATAAAAGCGTTGAATCCGTGGAAATCGTGAAAGAGCCTGTAGCGAACGTTGAATCATAGCCGAATGTGCCTTTGCCAGCGAATTTATACAAACTCCCTCGGGGCCGATCAGATTAATTCCAATATTTGACACTCGGACACTCGAATTATTTATTCAAACGGCGTCATACGCGCACAATCCGAATACGGGTTCAACGTACAAAAGTTTTTCGCCAAAAAACTAATATTGCTTCTGTGATCCAATTACGTGTGGAAGAATTTTTTTTAAATATCAAATTTCTTTGTAAACACTATCCACGGAATATTTTTGAAAAATGTATAGTTGATAGTGACCAAGAAATGTTCATAGATGCGCATTTCTCATAATCTCACATGCATCTCTCAAACGTGATTGTGACGAGACATTATTCCATTTCTATCTAACCGCGGTTCGTCAATAGGCTGAACAAAACACCGCTAAGAAAGCGAAGATAATCGAATGCCCAAGATAATCATCCCCTATCCGCAAACACTTCTCGCCTCTACATCACAACAGTATTCGGTTTCTCATGTTATCAATGACTATTTCACGCCTTTCCGCTGGCTACTTCTTCTCGGAGTATCCGGTTCACGAGCGATTGTCTCTCTCACGAGAGCGAGTTGTGATTTATCGAATCGCTTTAACCTTCGGTCAGAGCGTCGAGGGTCGCATTGCAAAGAAAGAGAAGAGCCTCGTGCCGCAGGCGCTCCCCCGATACCGCGAAAAGCTTCGAGAACTCGTACTTTCTGGATAAAGAAGTAGCAGTCGAGGAAGAACGAGAAGATAGGACCGGTGTACGACCGCCCAAGCCGCTCGTATTGCAAGGAAGGAGGGTAGATGGCCAGTAGAGATAGGGCTGGTGTGATCAGACGTGTCCAGCAGCGGCTTTTTCCTCCATTCCAAGAAACGATTCGGCTCCCCCATCTATCTGTATAAGGGAATCGAGCGCATGTTCGGTCAGCCAAATCTTCGAGACGTCATATACCATTGCAGAACTCCAGTATCTCTCGGTGCCCCTCACTTGCCGATGGAACAGGCGAGCCTTAAGTTTGACAGTCAATATCCGAAAAAACGACTCCAATCGAGATGTCATCTACGTAAAAAGAGTTTTGAGTGCGTCAGTGGCAATGGGACGATTGTGATCGCACGTGTCAACCGACAACTGCTTCCTTCACCTGTCGTATCCTCACTTCCACTACTTCATCGCGCCTGCAAGGGTATCGAGTCCATGCTTGGTCAGCCGAATCTTCAGGCGAACGTGCGCTGTTGAAAGATTTCAACACGTCGTTTAATGTGTTTGTCCTTCATGCAGCCTTTCGTTTATCGTAAGGTAAGGTTGTTCACCATGCTATGTTCCTGCATGTAACGCATTGGATAGAAGCATCCAAGTGCCTAATGGTTGCGGCCGAAACTGAAAACTTGCTGAAGGAAAAAACGCCTACAGGTAAACCGCTGTGCGGTCCGATGTGGCATGGAAAAGTAATGAAAAAAATGGTGCTCCATTTTCGCCTTATTCATCCTAAGAGTAGTCAAGGATTAACCTTTCTATTTCAATTCCGGGCCAATCAATCGACTGTGAGATAATGGCGGCTCGTATGCGCAAGCGACTCGGTGTTCGATACTTTCATTTCAAACAATTCAACGGGAGTCTGTGCATTGAGCTCCCAATAAAGGTCGTCCGAAGCCCTGAACAACCTTTCCACTCAGGTCTAGCTTCCGAGTGAACGTGTGACAGCAAGACTATACGCCCTGCAGCTGTAGTGCCAGGTGTCATTGCATCTCTCATGAATTGCAGTTGACACTGCCGCGTAACGAGAATTCTCTGTGTTCCAAACGGTAGGACCTAAATTAGCAGCAGTCCCTCTCGGCTATACAATGGGAGTAGACGAGATCCAGCAGTCAGATTCTCTGTCGAAAACAGTTCAGCTCAGAGGTTTCGAAATAAGGCAACTCTACTCATATGTGATCGTCGCAGTACACCGCACAATGTGTAATTGAATTTTGTTATCTGGTCTTTATCGGGGTAAACTGATCTGGATTTTCCAAAGTGCACAATGAACAAACTTTATCTGCATGCGCCAAGCATGTAGCAACTAACAAGTTATTGTAGCTCAGGTCCTTCGCGCCTTCATTATGGACTATTGAATTTGGAATCCGGAAACTTAGATTTCCGGTTTGACGTATATGAAGAATAGTACCAGAACAGGGGAATAGTTATCAGAACCTGAGGGTGTCCTAGGGGAACCCTTTGGACTCTTGAAAAGTGGGACAGACAAACAAACAACTTTCTAATATATCTATAAGATAATACACTCGCTTTTATAACGAAGTCTCGCCAGAACAGTCGCTCAGTCTTTTCGATAATTAATAAAACAACGTAATATTAATTCGATAAACAACGGATGACAACAGACACGATTTACATACCCTTCCGTCAAAATTTTATAGAGATATTCAAACGGCTCAAATTTTTACGTATATGTTCTCGTGTATCCGCCGATATCTCGATATTTCGAGGGAGGGCGTTCGGACAGTTGTAACAACTTCAACAAGTATAACGAAACCGTGCGAAAAACTGTACTCGAAAACGGGTGGAGTATGGTGTTGGATGTTTACACTATTGCCTGGTCACATACATCATACGGGAGTATTGGATGGACGGATTGTGTATATACGTGCACAAGGGATTTATTCCGTGCGGCGGTATGAGACCCTCGTGATAGTGGCTCTTCACCCGGCTGAAAGCAATTTCCGGGCTTTTCCCGTTGTTTGCCAGTCGCACACACCGTTCTAACTTAGCCCCTCGTCCCCAAACGAATTTTACCGATTCTGCCATCCGACACTCCGAACTACCAGCCACCGCCAGTGTACCACCGTGTTACACGTGTCCTCCTTGCATAAGCCACCCGCTACAACTCACCGAATCCTAATCTTTACATTTTATTAAATTTAACTGTAAAAAATGTAAACATTTGTTACCAAATTTTACATTGACGTGAACGTATTTTATTTTTTTCTCCTTTCGTCGAGGATCCATGAAACATTTCCTAATAATATTAGTTTTGTAAAAGCATTTCTCGGAGGTTTCAAAACAATTTGTCACATCAACCGTGCACCGTGAATGTCTTTTCAGATTTTAAACAAATGTTTTAAAACGATTTGGACATAAATCCAAGGGTTCATGTTTTTTTCTTATCGTAAATGTAAAAATTAATTTAATCTTCCGTAACTGTGACTCACGAAACTGGAAAAACATTGAGTAGATTGGCAGGCGCAGCCGACCCAATTTCTTATTGCAAATAATACGCCTTTCTTCGCATGCCTGCCTTCCATTATCTCAACAAGCGAAGAATAATTACGGAATGTATCTCGCGAGCCGGGCCCATAACCCTCCAGCCTCGGAAAGCACCTGTATTATTAATGAAACACTACGTGTCCGCTCGTCTCTCTTGGCTTTCTCGCATTTTCGTGCACCCCTTTTTCATTTCATTGTTCTCGTTCCACTCTTAACGTCGTCGTGGTTGCTTCTCTCGTTCATTCTAATGGGAGCGCCCGGCTCGGGCATCTTTGAGTTTTATTACGTATACCGAGATCCTTTGACGCGGTTCGTTTGGGCCGACTATTCGTGCCAGATAAGATAGCATCAGAAGATATGCAAAGGGAATGTCGGAAAGAAAAATCCGAAAAAAAATTAAATGTCAATAAAACGGAAAAATTTCATGATCACCTTAGGCGAATCGAAATGATTGGAATCTTTTTGAGTCCTCTACTCTATATGATTTCAGAACAAATCTATTATCAGTTAACGTGGCACGAACATTCTTTCCGCTGTTCTACCTCGTTCGTTATCCGAATAAAAAATTACAGACATCAATAAAAAAATTACTCGGCACGTGGGTAATAGAAATGCAATGGTCGACGGTACAATTCTACCGAAATGACGTAACAACAGGGCGGTGGAAGAAAAATTTGCCACTTTCGTAGCTATGCGTGCGACGATATTTTGTTTTCTCAACGAAACTAGTCCCGCGTCCTCGTGACACGTGAGAAATGCCTCCATTATAGACAATGCGCTCCAGCACCCGCCAGACAGTATGAAAACTGCATAGAATTTTTCAACGCAGTCGTACGGCATTACCTGAGGAAGCCCCGGCAGGGATGCTGTAGCGGAATATACAACGCTATACATCTTATAGCTTCCGAGTAAGTATCTAAATCCCCTGTTCCAGACGTTTGAAACTTACTTCAAACGCGTAAACCTGCCAAGAATTACAATGCCCCGCGCTCCCCCGTAAGATCCTCGTAGAACAAGGCAACCCGAGCTTCCGAACTTGCTCGCATACAACGTTGAACTTTAAAAATAAAATTCGATGAATTAATCAATTTGATAAAGGCATGAAACATTCTGCAAATTTTATACCACAGTGAAATCTAACATAATGGAATGTCGAGTATATGGGACAGATAGAAATTTTAAGTTGGTTCAACGGTTTTTCGAAAAAATGTTCGGTATTGCATGAAAAAAGCAAAATTCTTTTACCTCGTTCGGAAAACGCTTCACAGTCTCGGCTTAATTAAGTTGCGTAAAATGGCGGTATTTTGAGGCAGGAATTTCCGGGGTAGAATGTCCAGCATGCTCGCTCGGCTAGTTAGGTAGTAGGCGGGTAACGCACGTTATTGGAAGTAATCGAGGGTACTCGAATGTCAATGATCCTCGAGTTTGAAAACGTTGCGGTGCTTTAATCGTGAAAATTGTAACAACAATTACCGAGTTTGAAATGCACTCCAGTATTTGATTTAACGCCCAGACAGCAGTGTGTTTTAAATCGAATTTCTACTGTACGTGCAATTATTTGCGTTGCGTTGCACCAACGACGAGAATTTGCGAGATTAAAGTTCTATCGCATTGGCGACACAGAAAAAAAAGGATAGAAAAAAATAAAATAGTCTACGGACCGCGCCGTAGTAAATTCGACTGGCTATCCGCGCTCCATTTATTACAGAACTCGCGGCGTCGGGAGCATCGGAGAAGTCGGCGGGCTCCCGGCCATTGCGAGGACCGAAACTCGTAAGTCTCAGCCGTCGAGGCGTGCACCAGTTCGGTGTTCGAGCTGAGCTTGGTGCTGGAAATTCGTCCGAGTCTGGAAAAAGTTTTCCATGAAACGGAGAAAGATACGACGAGAAAAGGTATTGAAAAAATCTCAAAAAAATGCATGCGGGTACATGCTGCGAAATGAGTAAACCCGATCTGCGTTAACCTGCATCGCCGATAACCTATAATGAGGCTAATTACCAAAACGGATGGTGACCTATTGGGGAGCGTGTACATAAAACCCCTATCGCAGTCGCGAAACTATCGACTGTTATCTAGTTGCAATATATGTTAAATATCAATTTAAACCAGCATTTAATTAATGAGTGTATTCGGTTACATTAATGACGAAACCTCGTACGAGGCGTGAACTGTGCGCAAACATGTTGAATAGTACATTTTTGGACTGTGTGTAAACACATCAGTTGATGCGCTCCTTTGTAGCCATAGAAACGCCGCATGAAGTTAGTCTGTACACCAAATTTAACGCGATTATTGTCGAACTGGCAGTCCGTGCCCGCGCAATGTATTTTAAGCCGCTCAACGAAATATTGCTTAATTTGATGTACTCCCACGAGTAAATTTTCCATGCTTGTCCCGAGAATGTTTTCAATTTTTATTTTTTTACGTTTCGCCGAAGCGTACCATATATGATGAAAGGGGTGAATATGGCCAGGTCGCAAAATAATTTATTCACGTACCGACGAGGCTGGGCCACTTTCACCACCGTTGCCCTACACCCGGAAAATGTTTTATTTGGCTGGTGCTCCGCTAACAAATATTTATTGAATCCAAATAAATATTTATTGAAACCAACTAATTTTTTGTCTCCGAGAATACCCAAAAAAAAAGGATATCATCGCTATAAACTACCCACTCGTATCTACTTACCAGCACGTATGTAGGCAGATACTCAATAATTCCCTAATTCTAAATAAATAATCTAACGCACCGACGCTTCCAGCCTGACTGAAAAATTAATAACTGCGCATAATATGCACTGCCAATAAGCCCAATACGTACTGCCCAGACCCTCGGCCCCCTCCCCTCAGCCCTCCCATTCGGCAATCTTTGACCAAACAGGGACAATAAACAATCGGTTTATCCTGCGCAGCCAGACGCGATTTATATCCAGGCGGGGCTTGCCCGACGATTGAGTAATTGCTCAACGGCAGTTGGGATGGCAAACGGCGCAACGGCTGTACACACAGCCAGAGTAATAGCAGAAGTTTCGAAACGATCGTTCGAAACAAAATGCGAATCGATTCGTCCGGATTCCGGAATGGCGTGCCGCCGTGGACGGGGGCGGAGAGGGGGGGGGGGGGTGAGAAGGGGGTAAGTTCGTCGGGCGTGTGTATACGTACCCTCTCGGCCCCGAGAGGAAAATAAACTGCGGAATGCGACATCGGCCTTCCCGGGATACCTGCTTGAGTTCGTGCTAGACCAGTTCGACCGGGGCGTCGTGGCAGGGTGCAGCGGTGCACGTGTATCATTGGCTCGTGGCCCTATTTCGTCGTGGCCCTGGACGAGCTCGAAGCTCGGAAAAACCGTTATTGCATTTTCCGGAAGCACGGAGCGCCCCTCCCCCCCCCCCTCCCCTCCACCCGCTCCACTTTTTCCGCGGGAGAGAAAATGCTTGGGCGCACGTCGGCCGCTCGAACGAGTTGGCCTGGCTAGAAAGAGGCCGGCGATACAGGAGAATACGAAGTCTGATCAAACTCGGGGTGCCTCTCCACGCTCGGAGCGGCGAGTAAGAAAATTTCTTCCTATCTGCGCGCACATATACCACCGGCAAACCCGTGCAGTTATCGAATCAGAGACTCGCGAAGTATCGGGGACCTGGGCGCCGCCCAAGTGGAGAATCTAATTTGACCGGTAGTTGTGCACCACCCTTGCCGTTCGCCCCCTCTCGGCCCTTCCGGTCTCCGTATGTATGCATGTAGAACGTACACTAGACGCCGCACTGCTGTATAGGTATGTGTGTGCAAATTCAACGACTCGTTCCTCCGTCTTAGAAAACAATTTCGGGACGCTCGATTGAATTCCGAAGTCTGTTGGGCACCGAGGTACAAGAAATGTGCTCGAAGAAAGAGTGATTGGCTGATTTGTCGCATGCATTGCGTGTTGTTACATAACTCTTCGAGCACGTTCCATTAATAAGCGAACAGTTTGGAATTTCCAGACGCGACGGCTTATGTTCAGTATCTTGTTGATAATTATTTTGTCGTTTATTGATTATGGAAATATTAGTGGCAGCTAAATTCAGCTCAGACACGAGGATATAAACGTAGCGACTGCAAGTGCACATTACTATTTTATGGGAAACGATCTTCGGAAATTTGAGGATCGGACGGGTGTTAAATAAACTTACGGCCCCTCCCCGGGCTCCGATTATTCTAAGTCCCCCTAAGACCTCCCCGCGCGCCCCGGCAGAGTTTCGTCAAGAGCCGTTCCAAGCCCTGATTATTTCAAGTCCCGCGTGGGTTAAAGTCTCCCTCGGGAAGACTTTCACCTCGGGTAGACCGTGACACTTTTCGAAGACACTTTTCACTACGACGTTCCGCTACATATTTAAAAAGAATTTATTTTCACATTACAAAAACATAGTTCCAAATTCCGCGGTCTTTTGATACGCTTGTATACGCATAAAAACTTTATATAGAAATGTCCACAAAATTACCGGACACTTATAGCAGTGTGGTATTTCGCATCTGACATTAACGAGTGTCTTTGGTACGGGAAGATGTGATTATCGTGCAGTCGGTAAGGATCCCTCGTTTACGTTTTGATTGACACTCGTCGGCGATGGGTAACCAGCAGAATGGTCCGACAGAGTAAAGAGAAATGGCACGGACCGCGGGGCCGATGTCTTACGCGAGAACGCCAAGAGTAATTAAGGGTCGGTGCCGCTGAGCGAGGGAACTGGCGAATCGATCGTCTCGGTTATAGCGAGAGAACGGGCAGCGGAACCTAATAAGCCAACCAAGCTGAAAGGCGAGAGCCCGAGCTTTAAAGCCCGCAGCTCACGGTTGCTGACAGAACAATTTCATCGTCAGCCCGGCGAGCACCTGCCAAGGCGCGCAGGCTAGTTGCAATCGATATCCAATAGTCGTTCTATAGTCGCTCAACTCACCCTTAGATATGTTGCCCTCACATTGCCCGTCTCGTACCTCAACGCATTCTCTTCTCACTCATCCTTTATTCATGTTACTTGTTTTCCCTTTTATATATTTCATTTGTAATTTTATTTGAATCGCTGCTACCACAGATCACGCCGTTGCGCACATTTTAGCGATGTAGTACTTTGCCTGTGTACTTAGTAGGAGCTCTCAGAAAATGTAGCCCAAGAGCTCGAATAAATTTTCCCCGTACCGTCTGAGTTTCCTCCTTCGTCGCTATCTACCACTTTCCGTCTACAACACTTCGCTCTACTGTAATGTACTTAATGCACTATACACCTCGGAAGCCCGACCACATAATGCGATGATCATTTACCTGTTTCGTTTCCATCCCGCTTTCGTTACAAACATTATCCTGAACGGGTTCGAGAGCAGTCTGCGTAATTACGATTAATTAATCGCTCTTGCGGGCTGTCGCACTCTCTTGTCGGTACCGGAAAACCCGTGAACGAGCGAAAAACTATGCGCATTGTATTGAGGGAGGTGGTGTCGTTATCCAAGTTCCCTGGTGGCACGAATTTACGTGATGCGGATTTCCCTGGTAAATCTATCAGTAGATAATGATTCGTTTTATTATTTATGTTTACGTTTTATTATTTATATGATTTCCCATTGAGGAGATTATTCGTGTATTTTTCGATTCAAACACACTAATGCTTCGATAATATCCCTTTTGCTTCCTCGAGAAGGAAACTTTGTTATGGTGAAAAAAGAAGAAAAAAATCGAGATTTTTTTATTACTATAAGGCTTAATGACGTTTTTGTTGAATGGATATAAAAGGACTTCTATTTAAACAACATAAAAGAAGAAATGAGCATTCGGTGAAACTTGTTGAATTTATCGAGCAATATATTTGAAAAGCATCAATGGGACCACCTCGATAATTACGGGTCTGTGAAATCGAGAACATTTTCAACGAATGAACTGACGATGGTTCACTTCGGGATATAACGCATAAAAATTCTTTCCACATCCCACTTATACCGGTGTTAGGAAATCTGAACGTGTCGAGTAGAAAGCTTGCTGGAACAAAGTATTCTCGAGTCCTTGCAAAGGAGAGAATAAGAGGCGGGATAGTGGGATTTTCGCTGGACAAGGAAAGGTCGAGTTGAACTTGAGCCTGGGGCCGGAACGGGGTGAGGTGAGGGTGAACTGGTACCGACTACCGATCTCCATAGCAAACCACTTCAGCACTTTGGACTTTAAAATGGATACTCGAGTTTTGCCGAGTGTAGTCGACGAGATCGAGAAACTCGTCGGTCCTGCGCGGTAAGTAAATAGGAGACTTGAAGCGTACAAGTGCGAAGTTTTCAAGGAAAAGTCCTACTGCTCCGGGAATGTTCCGAGTCGAATAAAAAACGAAAGCATTTTTCTAGAATACATCGAACAATCTTTCCGGGATAATGAATACCATTATAAATAGTTGTTACACGAATGCGAATGTTACATGTTGCGTTCTTGTCTGTAGCACGATTTACCATGATAAATACTTCTGTATCAAAGAATACATTGAAAAAAGGCTGCAGGTAGAAAAGTCAATCGATAGATATCGAAATCAAGTGATCCGATATAAAACTTTTACCATTTACAGCGCTTTTTTCATCTTGCATGAGTGCATTTGAAGCAATCTGACCACGGCTGCAATTGTGCTACTTGCCCGCAAGTTCACTCGAATATGAGATTTGTGCGCATATATTCTGAAACATCAGCCATTTCATTCACACACATACAAATCGACAGATAAAAAATATTTTTTTTTTCGAACAACGGATAACGGAAATAACAGTATAAGCGGAAAGATAAGAAAATAAACTTTCCCAATGTTCGATCCATCACGCTAAACGAAAATAACAGCCGTAGGTAAATTCAATATTCAAGTAAACAGCAATGAACCGAGAGCAGTCTGGCCGGCAGCTACAGCAGGATGGAGCGAGGCAGTTAGAACTTTGAATGGAAGGAGTTCGAGAATTCAAGGGAGTAAGTGGCCCCGTGGGTAGCTCACCTGGACTATATACATGGCCTGCTACCTGTAATCTCGTGGAAACAGGTGTTTCCTTGATAAGGACGAGGAGGTGAATGTGAACAAGGACCGGGCTGTACGCGATACGCGAGTAATGTCGAAGATATAGCTGTATACCGCTAGCATAGGTGCTTGTGCATATAACGTACGTATATCACTGTACAGTATTAACTGCAGATATAGTACGCATCAAATCCCGGCGGATGAGAGAAGATCTGCAACTTCGACGGAGATCAGCCGATGCCGGCTCGGAATTCAAGCGTGCCAGGGAAACGCGCTGTGTAGTCGATCGATGGACAAGAGCCGTGACTGGTGCAAGATTCGGCCAGGCTTCACCGCATCTGCAGCCAGAAACCTCCTCCGCGAGGACTTTCCAACTTCCGGTCTAAGGCTTTCTACCCCAGCAACCTCTCGGCCAAGATTTCACTCCCCTGCCCATTTTACCACCGACCCCTGACTCTTCTTCTCCTTCGCTCACCGGAACCCACAGAAGGCTCCTCTGCTGCAATTCCCCTCGCAGACTTCCTCGTGGGGGTGGCCCGCTCACACGAATTCCTCGGGACTCCGTTACTTCTGAACTCTTTGACTCCGCGTGGAAACCCCTCCGGCTCTGTATGTAGCCCGTCCTCTTCACACAATTTCTGTTCCACTCTATCGCTTTCACTCCGATGCCACGGGGCATTCCCCAATTCTACTCACAAGGATTCCGCGAATGTTTCCTGTGACTCTGAGACTTTTCATCAATTCATATCCCCGTGTTTGCTGACCCGACGCTCGACGAATTTCGGAGCGAGTGTTTGATATGTCTTTCGATAGAATATTTTTCTCCAATATTTGACCGAGGATTATGGAAAACGATGATTTCTTTTATCGAATCAGAATCCTTCAGCTGTCACAGTGGGTTCTTTTTTTTCATCTTCGCTTTCCTTACTGTCTATGATCGCACGGATTTTATATTTTAACTACGAGTATCGAGTTCAATTTGCGGAGGGATGCTATAGGGAAAAATAACATCTAGCAACACGACATCTGGTGGATTCGTTTTAACTACTCTGTCCCAGTCGACATAACCTATTATTTCTTAATCAACATTTTCTAATCCGTTAATGTTTATATTCAGATAAGAACAAGCAATTTTCATAACAATATCTTTTGAATTCATAAAAACTTTCTTGAATGAACGCTTCAAAACCTTCACCCACTTGGACAACGACGCCATCTTTGTTCCATATTGATTCCCAAAATGATCATTCTGATTTTCTATGATTTTTTATCTGATTTCTGATTTTTAATAATCTTTCAATTCTGTCGAATATCACATTCCTAAAATAAATATTTTTCATTGACTTTCGTTGTCAGACTTTCCAATTTCGCTTTTGTGCCACGAGCCGTTGATGTTACACTATAGATGAGGGAGGCGGTGGGATTGTAGACATCCGCGACCCATTCTCCGACTCGTTTCCCGTCAGTATCCGTTGCGTATACATATACTCCGGGGCTTACGTAGATACGACTCCATCTTCGCAAGTAACGAGGGCGCAACGCCGAAGCCGAAGGAGTTTCATAATATAAGACTATTGGAAAGTAGATAGGGTGGGAACTAGGCGAGCAAGAAATGGGAGCCAAGGTATCCCGAATCCTGTCTATCCCGTTAGACGTCAAATGAAATCAGGTTGGTGACCTCGCACCGGAAATAAGATCCCTTCTCATCCCTCTTGCCCAACTTCCAACTTGAGATATAGATCCGAAGATTCACGGAGTCCGCTTCATCTTACCTCGTCGGCTCGTTGCTCGGTGCCCTCATTCGCCTATCTCGAATGAATTCTACGCCGTCGACGATTCGGATTCCTCGAATCGAAGGATGATAATTGCACGATGGTATTTTTCTGGTCATGTTAGCGTAAGTGTCCGAACGAAAATTATTCGATAGCGTTTAATTCAATCGTCCCATTTTTCGCATCAACTTCGAAACACATTTTTAGAATTGGTTTCGGTAAAAAAAAAAAAATCGATGAGACTTTACTGTCCGGGCTTTAAAACCGTAGCATTTTCATCGACGAAATTGTATCAGCACTCGGGACACGAAATGGAAAACGGTTCAATCAATCAATTAGCGAATCCTACGATAATAAGAAGGCTGTTTCTTTTAGGGAGGTTTTTCAACCATTTTGATGCTAATCAAGCGTCTCTAATCAAATTTATATAACGAAAAAGGATCTCCGGTAACCGGAAGTCGAATTGCGAACGAAGAGATTAAAATACCAAGATTTAAAATAGAATCATAAGATCGATGCTGACCGAAATAGGCAGTTTGTGGAGGAAAATGGTAGGGGGTGGTGGACGAATTGAAATGGCAAGACCTCGTTAATTTCGAGCTAGAGACGGTCTACTAATTGCAATCTATGCGCATTAACAGGGAGATCACCATCAGTTTATACGACGGGGCACGATATCGCGGAGTAATCCCGGCATCGATTCTCGCTTCGCTCTTATTATGAAAACTGTCTTATTCTTCCCATTATCGCAGGGCGATCCTGCTGTGGTCGTAATGGCTGTGCCGAAACTGCAAATGAGCCTATGGATAAAATAAAAAATAAATGAAAACGCTATCGGTTTTCTCAGAATTCATCCATCTCTTTCAGCGATACGTCTTCCGTTTACTTGGTAAATGTACTAATGTTGGTACAGTGTATCACCGCACATCATCGCGAAGGGTCCCGGTCTATAGTCGCGATAGCAGAGAAAGGAAAGCATAACCGAAACCCTGGAAGGTACATCTCACGACAGTTACAACAATGGCGATCGCTGAAATAATTTACGACCACCGCGATACTGCGCTTTGTGGAATTTCGCGCGGGTCAACAGACGACCGTTGATCCGCGATCTTTCTCGCGAGGGTAAGCTTTTCACGGAATGAAAGTGAATAGAGGGTCTCAACGTTGAATGGTCAGTGTTTGTCGAGGGTCGAAAGTGATCACGTGAAAATTCCCTCGAGAGCACTAGTCTCTTTTCTTAAAATACATGCGAACCTGCGGCTGGTTTAACGCTCGACAGTAGATAAGAGCCGGATGTTGAGTCAATTCTTGGGTCGATAAAAGCTCTTCCATGGTGAGAATTTACAGAAAAAGTTCGTCTTAAGGCAATCCTATTGGAGACACGAAGAGTGACTTCAGGAGATGAAAAAGAATCGCCGTTCGGAAGGAATATGACTCGTCATTTTATTTATCCAGGCAACTTGAGACTGCGGACGCAACCAGACACTTTTTCATTTTCTCCGCGCTGTGGGAAATCTTTATCCGCGCACGGAATTGTCAGGCTACTTTGCGGTGATAAAATTCCAAATCTCCGAAGATTGACTTACGATTTTCTTTTAATAAAAAATCTTAAAGGTTTAAAGTATTAATACGAATCCAGCAATTTGCTGGATTCTTATTGATACTTAATAAGAATACAGAACCTTAATGAGAGGGGGACTTAATCACGAATATAGCGTTCATTTTGCTCCAAACCCAATATTTCAGATTATAATCCCAAAAATCCGATTTTACATGAGCGCAAGCTGTTTTAAGTGCATAAAATCGAAGCTGCAAATATCCCACTGCGCTTACACACAAAAAGAATTCTATTTTTATAAATAGAAAAATACATTTTATGCCTACAAAAAAAAAATGCGTCGAAAAATTCCAAGGCTACCCCTTTCGAGTCAATTTTTGGCGTTTTTCAACGTCTTCAAACGGCACGACAAAACGCCTGCGAAACTTCGGGCAGGACCTTATCTTGTGTATTTTTTCCCGTAGAACACGATGGGCACCTCGAATTTTCCGTAGCTTCATTGGGAACCGAGATATCGACGTTTGAATATCACGAAAATCGACGTTTTTCCAAAAGTGGCTCAAAAATTGAAAAATCGTTGACTCGATTTTTTTTTTTTTTTTGTTTCAAGGCTATATTCGACGTATTTTTTCCCGCTGAACACGAATACAATAATTATTTTGCTCCCAGCCCAATATTTTCCATTTAAATCATAAAAATACGATTTTTCAATTGCGGTCAATCATAGAACTCACGTTCTATCCTATGGAAATCCTATGCGTAAAATATATATGCTACACCGTACAAATAAATTGTAAATTGAATGTACTGGAATTTGAAATTACATAACTTACATAACTTACATTAATTGAATAGTGATGTATTTTTTTTTTTTTTTTTTGGAAAATAAAAATAAAAATTGCAGAAATAGTTTATGTAAAAAAGCTTCCAATACCGTTCATCAATTTGTTATTCTGCCAAGGTAGCAGTATTGTAAATGCTGCTAGTTTGATAACTAATCGAAAATATACTGAAGACACGAAATTTAATGTTGAAATAACGGTTCAACCATAAAAATATACCCGTTTGGAAATGTTGAAAATTCAAGACGACGGTGAAGAAGAATAGAGGTTTTAAGAAAAGAAGGAGAAGAATGGCTGTGAAAAAGAGAATATCCGGGCTCGCCTTCATTTATCCGGACGATTTTGCAGCCTTAGATGGAAGCGGTCACGGCATCATCCGTCGTCGTGCTGGAGCACCGGGAATTCTTTGTGTCCTCGACCTCGGTATTCGTTCGTGCGCGACTCATCCCTCATAGAGGTTAACACTTTTCGTCCTACCCTTTCACTTTTTATTTGCCCCCGAGCTTCGAACGTAGGACTGCGGTTTCGCTAAGCTATAACTCTCTCCGCGTCTCGCATTGCTTTTGTACCAGGGCTACAATCCCTAACCGAAGAAATAACGAAGAGTCATTTTAAAGCTCTGACCTTTCCGTAGGTCAGACGCCAAAATCCTCTTGAGTTCGTTTTCGGACCTTCTAGCTCAACGGTATATAACATCCTTGTAACATCAGCATTTCATCGTGTAGACAAAAAAAACTTAAAGCATTTTCGTTCCAACTGTATTACAAAATGACAAAAAAAACAACAAAACAGCGATAATGTATTATTTTTTTAAATGTCAATATTTCATATTTGCAAGCACAGAATAAATTGATGTAACTGCCATTCGCACTGCTATCGATTCCCAAAAGAAAATGGAATTTTCGAGTAATGAGATTTTTTTTTTTTTTTTTTCAAGGATCCTGCGAAATGCACATAATGAATTGTTCGAAGACGATAGTTGTAAATCACGTTTTGCAACGCGTTGAATTCTCCGGTGTATAAAGTCAAAGAAATATTATCTTCAGCGAAAAATCGAAGAAACGTTGGTCTCCAAGGAGTCTCATGAAATATAGCGGTGCCATCGGTTTCCTGCTACGTCTCGGCGAGAAAGCCATTAATAGTCGGGAAGCAGCAGGAGAGATATTTCCTCCAGGGAATTCTCGCGGCAACTGCTGGATATCTATTCCCGTCCGTTTTACCTGTCGGGTTTAACTGTTCGTCGGTCCAAATACAAATTGTTCGAAGCTCGTTAACCATCTTGTAAATACCCTGAGCGAAATTACTGCGTGACCGGGAACGGTTGTTTCTGGTCAAGCCGGAGTATAAGCGCAGTGTATGCTAAATCGTTCCCGGTTAACCCTCGTCTCGACTCGCCGCGAGAACTTTATTCAATGGCGAACTGTTGTAGGCAATCCCACTGCCCGACAACATGACTTGTAGCGAGCAATGCACTACTGTGCGTAATGCACTAGCCTCTGGAACTAGCATCGAATTTGCCAAATTATACGCGGACAATTCCGAATGCCGTAGCATGTACGCCACGGAGATTTAGCAGTCCATGTTCCGACAAAGGCTTGAAATCCTCACCGCAGATATACGCACGATATTATTGCTTCTCTGACATATTTATTCATCCTCCGCTAATGGTCACTGTTAATAGCTGCAATTACTAATACCTGCTGCCTCTACTACTCGCACTGCACTCCCATAAACACATAAACTATACTTAATGTATTCCATGTTCCTAATTAGCGCAACACCACTTTCCGTCATCCAAAAGAATTACTATGGCTCTTCAACGGTTCTTCATTATTGGAAAAAGCTTCACCGCTGCGCGTTACAGTCCAAACTAATCATTTTTATTACGTACTAGAAGTTTTGTCAATGGAAGTAATTTTTAGAATAACTTTCGTTCCACTACAAATTAATGGTAATCGGCACTAATAAATTACAATAACTAATAATGGGGCATAAATTAAGTGTAAATTACTATAAATTTGAATTGGAAATGCCAGATTTTGTGATCGTTGTTATAATTGTAGTTATCTAGATGTGGAAAATAGCTGTAGGCTATGAAATTCTTTCGGCACGGAATATCATGAAGAATTCGGTAACTGGGACACGTGCATAAAAGTACAAAAATATCGTAATATTAAATCCACATAAATCCCTTCTCTATTCGACTCTCTAGTTGATCCATTAAGTTTCTATGACCCCGGGACAGTTCAATGATCTTGCTATTTTGGGATTTCACGGGTAAATTCATCGAAGGGTTCACCGGTTGCAGCGAAGGAGAGAGGCGATGAGGAAGAGCAAAAAAAAAAAAAAAGATGACACGATAGGATGAAAGTTGGACGGGCGAGAGCGCGAAGGATGCTGCAATACACGGGACACGAGTAAAAGCCGGAGAGTGTAAAGGCATGCTCCATTTGACCTAACTCCTTCAAGCGAATCATCCAGGCACATCCGTCCCACAAAGAGAAGGGTAAAAGTTCCTTGCCACCCCCCCGAGGCTGCTCGGTCCCTGCGATCGAGACGTATCGATGAAACGCGCTTTAACGATTCCCACCTCACCCAAACTCGGTTCGCCAAGAAATACACTCCTCCGATGTACATTATATAACCCTCCAGGTCTAGTGGTATAAAATTCCTTCAGGAATTTTCGCTCGCTCAATACGTCTCCATATCTGAATAGCTGAACGGAGATTTTTATTTTTTTTTTCCCCCCCGTCAAGCGATGTTTTCCACTTGGATAACGAATTTTTCTTTCCCTCGCGTCGATCGACTTCTTTTTTGCCCTTCGGCATCCCAGGCTTTGGAACACGTTTACAATTATCAGAATTCCGTGGGCTATGAGTACAAGAAAATAATGAAAAAGTTCGTATCCCGAGTGGAGATCAAAGATGAAAAAAAAAAAATCCGACCTCGTCGGAGGAATGAACTTCTACCGAAACGCGTACGGAATAGAAGAAAAAAAGACGGTAACTTTTTGTTCTCTATACAGATTTTTAACGATGCATCTTAATATGTATTGTGTGCATCGACGACCCTCGACGATCCGCGGAAAAACTTGACAAAAGAAAAATTCGTGAATCCATCATCGAGCGAATATCTCTGCGTCGGTTCCATCCCATAAATCACGAATGGGTCTGTACCCAGGTCGTGCGGGGATTTGCTTGGTAATGGAAAAGTTTTCTCATTGGTGGAAAGACGCGAAATGCCGGTTATTCTTGCCGTGCGTTCCAATGGCCGTGCATGAGGGAGGGCTCAGAAGTAACCCTCGAAAAGTTCGTCCGTTGAAGTGTACCCCGCGGCCCCTTATCCGTCCGACCCAAAACCGAGCAGCCAAAGCCGTCGTGCTTGTTTTCGACGGTGAGACATTCGCAAAAAAAAAAAAAATACCCAAGTTTCGAAATGCCGCGCGACAGCCCATTGACGAAATATGCAGCGTCGGGAAAATTTATTCTTCCTATAGTTAAAAAATTTCTTCGTCACTTCGAGAACTTCTTGACGACGCATTTCCAACGGGCTTCATGCGGGTAACGCCTATTTACAGCGAACTTTGTCGCGGCTGTTCCTACAAAATCGCTTCGACCCAACTTTGCGAGAAAAATCTTTATCTTATACGTAAATTTAATCTTGGGCGCTGCAAGACCGCACCGAACATAAGTGCGGTGCCGTAAAGGAAACCACTAACCGGGTACCGAAATCGATACAGAGCCGAGAGCCGTAATGGTTTCCGTTATTTTTCCGCTATCCGAAAAGTAGAAATTCTCTCGTTCCCGGAAAGTGAACGAACCGGGAGGAAAAATAGAGATAAAGACGCGATTCCCGTGCAGACTCCTCGGACATTATAAATTTGTGACGGCGCCACGCGTGTACCCGAGTCGGACGACACGATGGAGCACCGGTTAAACTCCCGCAGCAGTACCGCAGGAGGATATCGCGAGGGGTGGCGAGATACTTTTGTTTTCCTCGGACTGAAGAAAACAGGGTTGCCTTCGCTCGCTCACACTTGTCCGAGGCTCGCAGCGACGTCGGAGTCGACTTTCTCGGCGGCCAAGCGCGCGAGTAGGTCATAAATCTCTGCCGACGAGGAGGCAGCGCGAAGCACATCGCGGGCAAAAAAAAAAGCCGAGCGTGAAAAAGTCTCGTCCTCCTCGGCCTAAGAAAAAGAAGCTCGGCAAGTTTTTTGTATCCTCATCCCTCCGCGCATCCCCGTCGTTCGCAATCTTTTGGGGCATATCTGTCGCGCGGTGAGCCGGCCAAAACAGTGATCAAGCACATAGAGACGAGCTTTGGCATACGCGAGAGAGCGTGAAAAAAAATTGGGAAGCTTGGCCCCAGGAAGCATCAATCACCTTCGGCTTCGCAGTCCCATTCACCCATCTTTCCAACTATTCCTTCAATCGGAACATGTGACCGTTAAATTCCGACATTATTCTTTTTACATCAGTCTCTGTAAAGCGCAAAAAAAAAAATAGAAACAAGTAGGTCACGGCATTCCTTTTCGGCACAATGTCTCCATGGGTGAGGAGGGGGGTTAAGAGTAATGCACTCTTAAAGGCAAAGAGGAACCCAGAGGACCCGGATGGGAAAGTATATCGCGCGTGAAGGCATAAAAGCGTCACGGGGGGGAGAAATGCAAGGAGCACTGTACGAAAAAAGTGTATTATATCTTGATGGAGGATGAAAGGAGGCAAAAGGGAGGAAAAGCGTCGAATCCATCCGAGCTTTCATGGATGGTATGTGACCCGAATACGCCGGAGGGAAACTCGAAACTTCGTCCCGTTCTCGGGGCTCCCACGTTGACGACAATGCCATTGTCGCCGCGGTCGCATAATGGGAACCGTTAAGACCTATAATTTGAATGTCATTTGAATTTGAATGTGGATTCCCGCTCGTGGCCGTCATCGTACCTGCTGCACAGTTGGACGCAGCGCGGGCCTTTCAGCCATGAGGTGCTGTTGCTCTTCCGGGCATGGGGAAGATTCACGAGGATCGGAGGTGCAGAATTAAAGCTCAAACTTACCGGTTAGAGCTCGCGTGTGCCGCTTCAGAAATGGTAATTGCTTTGAAGTTCATCGAGACTGAAGTTACAAGTACCTTACGAACAATCTACAATTAAGGCTGAGCGATGGTATCAAACGTCAGCTTCAATCATAACGATGATGTGATCAAAATTTAAGCGAAATAAAGTTGCGGATTAACGGCGTTAATCACTAAAGTGTGGTATGGGAAAATAAGCCCGATAGTCTTAGGTTTGCGTTCCCCGATTATTCTAAGTACCTCTTGGGTTCCCCGCCTTCATTATTCCAAGTACCACCGGGTCAAAGTCTCCCAAAGAGCCGGTTTCCGGATTTCCAGAAGGGTCACTTTTTGAGGACACACTTCACTTATACACTTAATTTTCACAAGGGTTGTAACACTTTTTGAAAAGACTTTTCGACCTTTTTTCGTTACTTTTTTACCCAATCTCTGGAGGTTAATTAAACGACAGTCTTGTGTTATATGCCCTAGCAGACGAACTTGGAGCTGGCCAGTTAGAAGTGTTTACCGTTTAGAATCTATCGTTACAGATGCCATTTGTTACAACGACATGGAAAGTCCACGGACGTATTGCTTCCATTCTATCATATCGATTACATGGCAAATAATCTAGAAAGTATAAATTTTTAACAAAGCTGCGCAGCGATGAAAACATATTGTTCAGAAAAATGTTTACGCGCCCCATCCTATATTCTGATAATTGTTCATTTGTTTTGGCACTTATATTCAAGCAGATTTTTCAGCATATTCGGTTGGAGGAACATGCCAAATTTTAAGGAAGGGTCGGAGGCAGAGCAGCTTTAAGTTGCAAATAAGAACAAGAGAAACTAAAATGCCAGTGTTTTGGTTTTTGTAGTGACAGAGGGTCACGGTATTTAAGCCTACACGTTATGTACGGCGGGGGGGGGGGGGTTTCTAGCACCACTTTAATGTGCTCTCCGGCAAGTATAACGGTAATTGAATCTCACTGCCGGTTGAAAGCTTAAAATTTAAGTACCCACTTTCCACGACCAGGTGAATAAACCGGCTTAACGCTGTTCCACCGCGCACCCTCGTGAAAAAGTGAGTTCACCGGTAAGCGAGCAAGATGCAGAGGGTTAAATCTTGGTAAAGCGTGCGGTTAGCACCACCCGTTCCGTCTTGAAAATTTACTTTCCAGGAAATCTACAAACCGAGATTCAACGACTATCATACATCCGTGTACGATAGCGTCACAAGAAAAAAATCTTTAATAGGTTCATATTGTAACTTTACGCGATTTTTGACGGGTTAGAATGTCGCGTCGTTGTAAGGTTTTATCATATTTAATTTTTTTTCGTTCCTTCGCTTATCGCTGGGTAGCACGATTCGAATACTGGACAGAACGTTGTCGTACAGGGGCCTAAGCGGTTGTTTAAGGTGTTTGGAATGGCCACAGTCAAGTCATTTTTGTCAGTCACGTTCAAAACGAAATCGAGTGATTTGTCCCTTATCATCGGCCAAGGATAAGGGAGTTGATGGTTTCGCCAGGGTGAGATTGGTACCTGCTTGGTTAACGAGGAATTAATTGACTACCACTTGATTTGATAAATTAATATTTTCAATATTTTTTTGGGTACCTGTTCTCCCTAGTCACCCCTATGATTTCAAATATTGTTCGCATGTACTATTTTCCGTGGGTGCATAGACAGAGGATTTCAGGGTTGGCGTATGGAGACAATTCTTATTTTGGACGGTCTTCATCAGTTCCTGCCCGAACCTACGGAACAAGCGATTCGGTCGACCGAAATTGCGCGTGTCTCGATGTCCGACGAATATAACCGCTATTGATTATTGATTACATTATTTTTGTTGGCCTTTCGTCTATCTTCCATTCCACATGAGCACTTGCATGACACGAATTTAGACTCCCGGCAACACCCTTCCCATTTGACCTGTCTGCAGACCGTAGCAGGCTTGAAAAATAGTGCGCCCTTTATCGATCGATAACACAAATAGAAATAGCAACTGCATCGGCGTACTAATTACATTTTTCATATATAAAACGCGATATTCGCTTAACGAACTTCCCTTCATAACGCAATGCGTTTAGGTACCGTGATAAAAAATAAATAAAATATAAATTTATTTTGGACGTTTTGCTTTTTTTAATCTCACTGAAAAGTTGCTGGTACTGGACGGCGATTCTCGTGGCACATGTGGTCCACAGATCCAACCCACAAAAATTATTCAGCCCTTTTCTGGCATGAGTAATTTTTCAATTGAGGTTTTTTTTCATAAAATGTTACATTTTTTTTGTTTTGCAATTATTTTATAGCAATTTTTTGGCTCTCCGCTGGGTCTGCATCTTCTTCTCTTTCGATCGATTAGATCGATCGAAGCTTGTTTACATTAACCTCTCAGCCGTTCGAGATCTGTACGATGCGTCATTGACCCAAAATGTCCTTTAAAATTCTCTTTTTCCAATGGGAACCGCCGCAGCGGACCCCGGGTGTTCATGCAGCGTAATCGCGAATAATCACGTCGTTCACAGAAATGGAAACATTTCGGACCAGGAGCGTTCGTGATACCGGCTTACGTGTTGGGAAGGTAATTTTCGTGCCGTGCTTAGCTGCCTGTAATGGGGGCAGCCCTGTTGTGCACCGTACTCCGTGCGATAAGGCTGTTAAATTCACAACCATTCTCAGGACAATCTGTGAATTAGCTTAGTCTCTCGGTGCGAAGCAGATTTCTCGATCACTTTCCCAATACGAATCGGGATAGGGAAGCACATAAAACCAAAATTCTGAAACGATAGAATGGAATATTGGAATTTCGAAATCCATTCTATATAATATAAAAACCGAAATTCAGAAATTATAGCACCAAGTAATTTCATTACCTGTTAGAAAACCGGTTGTGCTAATCGTGAACTTTATCCTCCCAGCTTGATTAAATATCATATATCTTTTAGTAAAAAAAAAATTACCCATCTTTAAAGCGTATATTTGTTTGCACCGAAAATGTGCGGAAAAAATGTGCGGAACAGCAATGCTACTTGGGAATATATAAAATCTTTCTCTCGCGGTGCCTCTGCCAGTATTCTCTACTTTGAACTTGAAGTGTAGCGATTTAGCTCTTGCTAATCCCTCTTTTTCGCTCTCTTTCTCAATGACGTCACAACGACTACCCCTTTCATCTGGAGGCAGTATTGCGCGTGCACGCACTCTGCAAAACTTGGCGCAACGATGAGCTATAAGAGCACTTGCAAGTATCTCTGCATCCGCGTTGGGCTTTGAACTGCACTCAGTCGGCACTCGACTTTATCCCTGCGATCCGCTGTGTTCTGTCAATTGGTTCTGTGCACTCTTATTTCATTCGAGCTGGTCACCGATTAAAAAAAAATAATGTTACCATCGAAAGTTCCATAGAGGAATCAATTTTATCGAAGCACGGTTGGTGTGCAGCCTTGAGAATCTGGTGTGTTGACCCAATCGCCAGTTCGTGCAGAATGCCTCGTTTTCCTGATAGGCATTTTCGAGCGTTACATCAGGCCCTGATAAGGCCCTATCAAGACGTTTTCAGGACGTTATCAGGCGCCGTTTTAACGTCGTTTTAACTTGTCCTTACATCCGAAGATTTACCGCGAGAACTACCAATGACCAACACGTTGTTTACTTTCATATATTGGATGTATTTTTATGAATAATTTTTTTTTTAATTTTTCATATAAAAACAATCAAGCTGAATAATGCAAAGCTGTCGTTCTTTCATCCGAAAGAAGTTGCAGACAATTCAGAAAAAAATGCGCGTACCGACACCTTCAAACAGCCGCAACCGAGTGAGCAAACTTCCCTCGCGGGGACACAAAGCCCTGAGCCGCGAACTCATGAATTTAGAACTCGCACGCCGAGGTACGAACCCGACAGAACGGGTTGAGCTCGCGCGTAATTTTTCCGGCTTACTCCCGGCGAACGAAAGCGCTCACGCTATGTGCAACAAATGAAAATGGAACGGCTGCCACGTCACGCGCCCCGAGGCCCAGCGGCATAAAATCCGGGTATATATATATCCCCATCGCGATATACAACCGGTAGATGCGCTTGCGACATCGAAAATGTGATTATATTTATGGAGCTCAAAAGCTGGAAAATCCATATCGTCAGCGACAAACGAAAATAGCATGTCTGCCACTGTATTATATTATTACATTATAATTTATCGGATTCACCTTTCTCGCACCTTATCGTTTCGATACTCCACCGTCATATCAACCGGCGCATATAATCAAATGATTGGAATACGATAATTTGATCATGATAAATTATATCTTGAAATACCCAAAATATCCTCGGAAAGAAGCCGTTCCGTTGAGGTCCTCCAGCCCATGTAGATACGGAACAAAGTCATATTTCGACGTGCACTTCGATCGGCGAACATCGGAGAGGCAACGAGGACGTCGTTCTTTGAGATTCTTAGTTGGTAAATTTAGAGGCGAGCTTTAGGTGAGAGGGTGCGGAAGGTAAAGGAGTGAAGTCTGTCGCGCGGCGACGAGGAGGAAGAAGAGGGCAGACTGCTGATAGAGATTTGGTCCACAATAAGACGTCACTCCAGGACCGGCTCTGCGACGGCGAGACGAACCGGCAGGGCCGAGAGGAAACCCAGCGACAGCGAACAGGGCGAGCCCGTCGTGTGGATAGTGCTGCCGGGGCGCACGGTGTCTCGGGACAAAGGACCAGAGAGGGTGGCTGTCAACGCGCGGTGTCGCCGGAGAATCCCTCTTCGTGAAACGACCAAAAAGACTTAAAGCTGCCGCCGGCTTCTCCGCCTTTACCGCAAGGACCCCCGTACACGCCGAGGCTCTTCGCATTAAGCGGCTGAATACCCAATGTAATATTCTCGTACGCCCGAAGGATTCTATGATGGCAACGTTCCCTCCCAACCTCCTTCGGGCTCGCTCGAGTACTCGGCTATGCGTAGGTACGAACCTTTCGCGGAGCGAAACACCATGTCCACGAGTGTACTTCAAATACGGTATGATGTGCCAATGCAATATGCATTAAGGTCGTTTATTCTTCCCTGCCTGGGATACTTTTGTTGGTTCATAAAAAAAGTCCTTTCTTCTTCAACGAGTTCCTCAGTTCGGTTGATTTGCCAGAAGCATTCTTCACTCTTCTCGTATCCTTTGATTAAGAGAGAACCGATGAATCATATTTACTCCGGAAATACTTTTCCTCCACTGCTTTAACGGGACGCTATGGAATAACCGTAGCAGTCTTTTTCACCTTACGCCACGATGTCATCAGTTTCACGATACAATAAAAGTCGTTGAACTTCATGGGCTTCTTGTATTTATTCGACTGAATACCTAATGTAATATTCTAGGAGTCCTATGGGCGCGTTTGTGCACTGTTTCTACCGGTAACGTTCTGTAATCCAAGTTCGCTCGGATAAACCTTCTATTCTCGGCGCGTCTACCTTCGTAGCTTGTCCACAAGTAAATTTCCAACGTGGCACGTTGTCCAATGAGAACCGGCATTATCGTTCGCGATACGTTTGTTCAAATAACCCCATCCGAACATTGTAATAGAACTTGTCCGTGTTTTCCACAAATTTTATCCATGTAGTAATCAAATTATAAATTTTAACAGCGTCAGATGCGAGCACTGTACACTCGACCTTCTTCCGTCGTATTACTTCTCACTGTGCGAGACCATGCCAAATATTTTATGGAATAATTTCACGCTCGGACTTATCTTAAGTCAATTGTCACTCTACGGGACTATGCTGAAAACTTTACGGAATAATTTCACAAACCAGCGCTATCAACTTTTAACGACAAATAAAAAGCTCGTTTCCTACCAAAGTCTTCAACCAGTTTTTAACATATCGTTCACTAACAGTGTACTTTTTCAACGACGTTATAATTACATCTCCATATTATGATTAATACTGTACTTGCTTCACTCCAATTATATCGGATTCCTGGGAGGGTTGCCGAGGAAGCGTGCGCGGCCGATTCCCAACCACGAAGCCAGTCACCGACCCTGTTTCGCGGTCGGACTTATCTTAATTTGATATAAGGTCGTACGTGCGCTGCCCTCGTCTCTCCGACTGCTGGCAAGACCCCGTCGAGAGCCAATTAGTACGTAATCAGGCACTAGGAACGTTGAGGGTACCGAGAGTCCCAATCAAAAGCTACTGGCACAGCGCGTTAATCAAACCGAAAGTTTGTCGCAGTAGCTTCGATCTCAAGGGCCTCACTGATTCGCAGATCGTACGTGTGTACGAAACAGTAGTTGGGTTGAGAAGAAACAGTCCCTAGCTATTGTACACCTACCCAGACAAGAACCTGTTTCCGCATTCAGTTTACCTTGAAAATACACTAAATCTTAGTCTCGGGTTTACTGCCATTGTCCCGAGTCACCACACTTGTCTTGTGTAACACTTCAGTCGGTCTTCGCTAAACATTCAAACTCGAATCAGAGCGAAAACACAGCCCTAACTTATCGCTTCAATCACACACACGCGCACTCCGAGATCCGAACAGTAAATCACAAACTGGCAGTGGCTGATGAAGACAGAACTGTAATGAGGAGGGATGTGAACACTTTTCAGGGATGGAAAATACACATTTGGAAGTAGGAAGTCATATATTCAATCCTATTAGATCCTATTAGAAAGGAGCGTTTCCAGTCTTCCGCAAGGTTTTTTGTGACGAAAAGACGCCTACTCGGTCAATGTAAACCCAAGGGATCGTCACCCTCGCGTGACTCAGCTTTGATTCACTACCCGTGATTTCGCAAGTCCCCCAAAATGTGTTTTCTTTAGAATTCGGATGCTCGAGCTAAATGCCCCAAGAAAGATTTCGCTAAACTTTGCATTTACGTTCAGGTAATTGCAAAAGCGTTGTTATCGGGTATCGGAAGCCATACTTCTTCCGCCGTATCAGCGGAGGTAGACGGCCATTTATCATCGTCTCGCGTGCTGAGCATTCTTAGGGTGGTTGCGGACTATTGTAGTACATTTTGTAGTACAGGGGTCGGGGTCGGAGCTCTGGAAAAGAATATAGGGCGGAAAAACTTAACGACCCACGCAGGGGCTGTAATTTTGTATTTCGCAACGACAAGCAGTCAACGATAAGTCAACGATGCTCAACGCTCGACGTGAAATCGACACCAAATATAACTGATGGAAGAAGTTTTTATTGTTGTTAGCAAACCCTTGTCAGAGGTCCCGCGTGCCCTATAAAGTGTACCGAGAATTTACTGCTCCTGTAACGTATATCTTCGGGTGGGAAAAAGTATTCCGGTACTCCCGACGGAACTATCAAAACGCTGGCTATCAATCATTTGTTAAACGAAAACTTTCTTCTATTTTTCAGACATGCGTTGGCTCATGTGCGCTTTCATCTTTATGGCCGGGGGCGTTATCGGCTGCAAGCAAAGCGAGTTTCAGTGTGGAAATGGTCGATGCGTCACACTGAATAAAGTATGCAATACTGTTGACGATTGTGGCGATGGGAGCGATGAACCGCGTCAATGTTCACGTAAGTCATTTGTCATTTTCACCGTCTGTATACTATTGTGAAGCGAATAGCGGTAGTAATATTGTGCAGGGTAAAAGCGGGGAATATGGCCCACCCCGATAAGCACGCAAATCAGTCATATATGGCTATATTCATGACTCTTATCCCAATTGTGATAATGTTTCCAAAGTACTGCAGAATGTGTGCAACATTGAAGGCAAATTTTTACCTTGTTCACCCGATAAATCCTCGATATTTCAAAATTGTTTAATGAAAAGAAATAATAAATAAATATAGTATGCTGAAATTCTCATTCTTGAGTAACCCTTAATTCGTAATATTGTAATCGTAAATCATAACTATTCCTCACTGCCCTGTCTCCAAACCTTTAGTTCGCAATAACGTCAAACCGCAATAAATGAGACTAACATTGAGTGGCTCACAGTATGGAGCATCATTTGTTAATTGAATGACAATTCGATGTTCACATCCGTCAAAAAAAACTCCATCTATTAAAAAAGTCATGTTAGCAAAAATTAAAAATAAATGCACACGTGCCGGTATCTCTGACAAACAAATCAAATAATCCAATTGATTATTCATAACTCGTTCGGTCCAATGGAAAAAAAAAACCCGGGCAAAAAGGTTATTGAAATTTTTTTTTCATGGATGCCGTATAACGATGCTTTCAGTCACAAATTTCACCCGCGAGGAATTCGTCAAAGTAACTTTCAACTCGATAATCTCGAATGGATGTGTAACGGTGAACGACGGAATGGCAAGGTCCAATTTCGATCAACATTTTTCTGTACCTTTCAACCGGAATCGTTGCTACTCGTTACCGGCAGTGGTGTATAGACGAAATGGGAGAGTGGTGCACATGCCCGTGCACAGCAGCATTGTACAACCAGTGTGCACGCCTCTCTCGTATATTTTGTCCGTTCGCCGTAAATAATTCGAGCCGAAGTTTCGAACCGCGACCAAGCTTAGCCCGGAGGCCCGCGCAGCACAACTCCGCGGTACACAGAGTTCGCGCAATTTAACCGAGCGCCGTGTATGTTCACAATGGTGCGTTCGCTATGCTAATCTCGCAGCGTAACGACACGCATTCGCTCGAAATTATCGGAGTGCGAAAAAGTCGACAATCACATTTACACATTTGAGCAAATCGCGAGACGGCAATGATTCGCTTGAAAATTGAAGGAACATTGTAGTTTATGTTCGCGTCATAAAGAGAAAATTCAATGCCCATCAATTGCAATTTCAATTAAATTCAGTTTTAGTTTGTTCCCTCAGAATAATAGTTTGTCGTTCAGAAATACAAAACTTCATAATATTTGTTATTATTATTATCATTATTGTTATTGTTATTATTACAAAGTTGTTTCGTCTCAAACGAATAATCCTAGGGTGGTTGAATTTAAGATCCCCAGCCGCCGATGAGTGTCCCGAGGGAAAATGAGCTTTTGGATTTGCCGTGTCCATCGACCGAGAGTCAGACCTCCCAAAATACGAGGGGTCGTTTCCAGGGTTCAAACAATTTACTGAATACCCCGAGAGTACATCAGCAACGTCGTAGCGTTTAATCTGCTTTTCGTAGGGTCCCCGCCTACCATTTCCTCTCGCCTTCTCGCAACCCTCACTGAGAAACAGGGTGTTAGTCGTATATACCCTCCATGGAGCAACACATAAGCTTCGGTGCTGGCGCGGGAAGCCGTATGTAGGGTGGGTGTAATTAACCTAAGTTACGGGTTGCGTTTAAATAGAGTGTGCGAGCATTCGTGCGTGCATGACCTCTCCTGCCTCTATTGCGTCACTGTATGTAGCGGTACGACTACAGGAAGAGGCTACGGTGGGTATTTAGCTCTAAGTATGGAAGGTGCGGTATACGTGTGTGTACGATCGGGCCCGTTGGCACGGCGAGCACTGCATGGAAGTGTTACCGAGAGCAGACCAGGCCGATTACGCCACTCTGCGCGAGTCCGAGTGTCGGTTTCCCCGGGATGTGATATGGTTAATACCTTTGAAATTGCGTTGCCTTGTGGGCGCAAAAGCCAACCCCGCACAGAAGGTACTATCGGGTCGCTGAGCCGCAACTCCGATTCAGACCAACATCGAACACCCAAATTAAGCACCCAATTATGTGCGGACTTTGATATTCCCGATAAGCCGTTGCAGAGACGATGGGCTCTTAGCGTGATGTTATCATGGGTATTTGGGTTCTTCGATGTTTAATGTTTGATCATCGAACCGTGCTAATGAGTTATCGAAAACGATTTGTTGATAATTGTGCAGTACCGCATGAAAGTATCGGCGTGGATAGTTGCAGGGTAAAAGAAATCCACGAGTGACACAAAGAGCGCTTTAAATGGAAATACTTTCCATGCAAAATCCGTACAATCGGGATATACAATGCACTGTGCACGGAAGGCGGAAATCATCAACCCACCTATCTCCGACTTGATCCCCGCGGAAACTTAAATGGAAATCGTCGTATGACGGTGTTCGCGTGGTAATGTTTGCAGTAGCGTTTTATGTTTGGACCATTATTGGTCATTAAAAAAGTAACAATGCGGCGTGTCAACCGGAGGAAGTTGCCATAAGCGCGTACAAGTGAACGAATAGAAACAAAACGCGCAAAAAAAAATTTTTTTTTAATGCGCGGAGTTGTAAGTGTCATTGTCGAAACGCTGTAAGGGTTGATTCTTCCCGACGGAACATCTTAAAGCTTCGCACGTTTCGCGAGGGAACGGGGTGGCGCAGGGGAGGTGGAGGAAGTACAGAATATATATTCCTGGCACGTACCGAGATATAAAGTCGCATCCTGTACGGGTGCGCAAACGAGAACAAGAGAAAACTCGAGCCGCTTTCTTCCTGGCTGCATCTGCCTCCATAGCGCCAGTAATCGGGAAGTTACTCACGAATTTCTCTCTGTCGGAAAACTCGGATGGAATATCCGCGCTCGCCCATCTCGCCCGGAGTTTTTTCTCGCACCCGCGCGCATTAACTATTCACCTGCTTTGCCAGGGAAACGAAATATGAGTATAGTTATAGGAACTACGCGATGCGGGGCTTAGGTAAATATTAAAGTATCCTTCTTTCGTTCTTTTTTGTTTTTTTAATTTTCTTGACTGTTTTTTTTAACCATTGCTGCATGAACTCGGTGTACATTCGAGGGTGCAACCGCCCCGATAAACTTTCGTTCTTCAACGTAGGCGGATAAAACGGTTCGCCGAGCGAATTAAATGGTATCAATTAGACTTGAAAAAGTAATTAAGAGCGAGCGGGGTAGAAAATGTCGAGGTGGCGCGACCCGGCGGAAAAACCGAGTGAATTTCCCCAACGCCTTCGTCGATTTGTCTTTAAGTACCTTTTTATATATAGGGTAATCCCTGGTGATGCGGCCACGTTTCTTTTTTTTTTTAAGCGGAAAGCGTGCAAATTGACACTAAGCAGCTCTATAAGCATTAATGTCGAGTATTTCACGCGGAAGATTCGACGCAAAAAAACCGGGGATCTGCGGGGGCGAATTGTGTTTGCTCAGTTTGTTTCGTGTCCCACAGCGGGTATCGAATGACAGAAGAAACTACTGAATCAGAGTCACTGTCCTAAAGATACGTCGCTTTAACATTGAAATAAAGATACCCTTTAAAGAACCCACTTTTTCGCCATTGAAGAGAGCAAGTGCTCTTTCATTCCACCGAGCGAGCTGGCTATCTAGCTCGCATGCCTACCGTTGTTTCTACTCGCTCTCATATAGCGCTCGACGATCTCATTTGCCGAGACATGCACTTTATTCGTTCCGCGTGAGCATCACAAGCAATCTGGCTCCTGTACGTAGCGTGTACTTCAGTGCACGCTGGACACTCCCGAGTCACTTCCGCCGAGTGGAAATGCGATGCAGAACCTTGCACAATTTCGACTGCTTGCTATGAATATTTTCCGATATTGACGGAAACACTTGTCTCAAATACGGTCCGACCTACATCAAAACTGTTACACAGGGCTACAAGATTTTTTTATTTTTCATTCGCAATGCAACCGACATCCGTTATCGATGTAAAAAGATTTGTCTTCGGTCATCATAAATGTCGGTAAGGGAACTCACGCTTACATCCGGCCATAACCGAGATAACGATTTCCGGTTAACGAGCCGAACGCAGAAAAGTTCGATGGGACAATCGTCCTTCCGGCAAGACAATGACCGGAAATCGGGACGAGGTAGTGTGCCGATTAAAAGCAGTAAATAAAACTCGATCGTCCTACGGTACGTCGATAATCGGACTCCATCTGATAATCACCGGTTCGAATAGGTTCGGGAAACTTTGTTCATTCCGACGACTGTAATGAAATTAAACTGAATCTATTCCTGATTGAACGACAGCTTCATTCTTCTTATCGTTCTCTTTTTCTCCCTACCTTTTATTCTGCTGTCCGGTCGACGATGCCATAGCGAAAGAAGATTTGGAACTAATGAAAGGGAGACACAAAAAGGGGAATGGCAAAAAGGGTTGAGAAAAGTTGAGAGAGGCGAAGAGGAATATCAACTAGGTCTCGGGATTCAGGCGGGACATTGCGCCCCAATTCACGCCCATTATTTTACCATGCGCCATCCACGTTATCGAGCCAACCTGACCTACCCCTCCGGTGCATGCAATTCCTTTCTCCGTTGTGCAACGACGACCCGGCAGCCTCTCACAACGCCAGATACCAACGGGACCATAAGAATAATAATGCAACCCGCATTCTCTTGAGGCAGCAAAAAATCACGACACCCTCGAATCGCTATTCTTCGATATACCGTGGAATCTTTATTCCAACAATGCCATCGAGGCCCGCCATTCTAGCTAGTTTCCTCATGACCGTCGGGACGTTGATTCGGTGCTGATAAAAATTGAGAATCTGAACTCTAGTCAAATGTCTAGAGGTGGTCTAGGTATATTAACTAGTTAAATGTGGCCACTGCTTAAAAATAGTCACTACTCAAAGGTCGTAACCACTTGAAAGTAATCGATACCTGAAGGTCGTAACTACTTAAAACTCATAACAGCTTAGAGGTAGAACTAGTTATTAGTAGTAAGTACGTGGAAGTAGTGATTAATTAGTAGCAGACTATTCGCTAATAGCAATTATTTAGATGTAGTAATTGCTTAGAAGTGGTGCGTACTTAGAAGTTGGGACTACTTAGGTGTAGTAACTATCTACGCTGGGGCTACTGGCGTCGTTGAAGTAACTTCGGACTACACTACTGAAGTCGATTGCGGAACGAATGTTTCGAAAACGTAAACATTTCTTGTTACACCACAGATTGTTTTTCATTGTCATAGAGCTTTCCCAAAACATTCGAATGTGTTAAATATCTCTGTATCGTGGAACAAAAGTCCGCATGATAACTGTCGATATCGAGTTTCAAGAACAAACCGCCTAAAAAAAATTTTTTAAAAATTGAAGTTTCGACAATGGGCACGAGAGAGGTATAACGCCTCGAGGTGGCAGCAGGGTATGAATGCGCGAAATTAATGGTGAGAGGCGGAACGATTAATCTATCGACTTTTGGAATTGATATCGGCCGGCCCATCCGCCCCGGGCGAATGGAATGGGTCGTCGAGCTCGAGGAAAAATATATAAGTAAAGGTGCTCCTGGATGCGGGGCCGTTTCGAGCTGCGGGCAGACACAGAGAACTGGCCGTACGCCAACCGGCCGCACGATTTGGGTCAAACCAGACCAACCAGCCTGCGCGCCCTACTATTCCAAACCAGCTCGCCCCCACCCCCCCCCCCCCCCTCCCAACCCGCCCCACTGGACCCATCCACAGTCTCTTCTCCTATTCGCTTTTCTGTAGCTTGCTCAGTCTTCTCCGAAATCCCAGCAACCACCGTAATCCCACTGGTATCCTGATAAATTTTCGATTAACGCTTCGCTGCTTTGATTAATCTTCACTCTGGAATCCAAGAACGAGATTGTCGATGCTCTCCGCAGGCATTATCACGTTCTTCCAATCACTACTCTGCCGGATAATCTATGCTACCACATTCATTAATTCTATTTAAGCCTTTGTAAAGGAACAAAACGCGCTGGAAACCTTCCGAGCCATCGAATGTTTTAAAGACTGGATACTCATGAAATATGAATCCGTACAAGGTAGCTCGGCACCGTTAACTGGGTTTGTATATCGATGCTTAAAAAATACCACTTGAATACGTTTTGGGGCAAGATCGCAGAGGAAGCGGAGACCCTCTTTCGCACGGCTCTATAGAGGCTTAGTGAAACAAATATGACACTAAGGGGTGCCATGCTTTGCAGTTGAAAAAATAGTATGGCCATTTTATTAATAAGAATAAATAAAATCTATCAAATATATTTCTCGCGTCTATAGCGCCGCGATAACGCAGGAAGTACCGCGGAACATGATCAGCAATACCTACTTCAACTTCAACCGTTCTGAAGGGTTTCCATAGAAAGCTCATGAATAGGGTGCGCCAAGGTTCTTTTGCATGCAAACTTATAGCTGGAACGAGGTGTAGAAGTTGCTACCACAACGTTGAAAGGGTGTCGAGAGGACTCTCGTGTCGTCGATCGTGATCCACGTTTATGATGAAAAATAAGTTACTCTTCCGACACGAGCGGCGCTATCAATGGCACGCTGTAATTCAGGAATTAAAATACAACTAAAAAAAAAACCAATTATAAACAAAAAAGACCTCTCCTACTGTACCACCAGAAAACTCACATCCGCCACTAGCAACGCGTACACACATCCGTAACTTCGGTGGACACCAATCCTAAAAATTTGAGCTCGTATGAAGGTAAACATTTCCACTCCAATATCGAAAGATGACATTGAAATATGCTCTTCGGGGTCCAGGAACACGAAAGCACTTTATTATTGTACAGACTGAAGTTTACGATTTCGGGCACAGCGTCGACTCTCGAGCACAAAGACTGATGGGCGCCACGACGAGTAGACGTTAGTGAGGTGCCTGCGAACGAGAGGAGGTTCGTAGTCGTCGGGAAAGAAGAATGAAAAAAAAAGCAGCAAAGGGTGTAGAAGCAACCCCATGAGTGCGTGCACGTTCCGTACCATTGAAAAAGTATACGGGCTCGCCCTCTTTTCGTTTTTTTTTTTCTTCTTTTTTTCCTTCACATCTTCTACTGCTTTCCAGCTACAACGACGTCGGACTCAACTCGGTACATCGAGCGCGGGGAGGAGGGGAGGAAGTGTATATGAGAGCACGCTGAAACTTTGAAAGGCGTCGGGCGGCCGAATCCATTCGTCAGCTCCCTCTTCCCACAAATTGTGTGCTACCATCACCACCGCATGCGGACGATGCACCAAAGCGGATATAAAAATCCGTCCGGTGCGCGACAAAGCAAAGCCTCAAACTACCCTCTGCCTTTCATATCTTATCCATCGCGCCGCACCGTTTTCGCAGTCCCTCAGACTCCGCAACCCCTTCATGTATTTTCCTATCTGCCAGTAAACCGTGCCTGTACCCTTTCGCTCGATTCCTTTTATCATTTGAACTTTGATCCCTTATCTGATATTGTTTTTTTTTTTCATTTTATTTTTTTTACAAATAATGTACCCACCGCAAGAATAAAATATTCATCGACTATATGGTTCATTGGAGGGAATGCCCTGTTAAAAAATACACGCGGTTATGTACACGAAAAGCTAATATTTCTGGAGTGCTTTCGGTCCGAGGCGAACCTGCACCACGTTTTGGTACTTTTTGCCAAACAAGTGGTCCGGAAAAAACCTGCAAATTGAACTTTTTCACATTGCTTCCTCATCATTTTTTTCATTATTATCGATGATTCCTCTGTGAGAAAGCGTTGCTGGTATTTTTTTTTACATTCTGATAGATGATTTATGAATAAAAGAAAAATGATGAGGCTGCAATGTGCAAATTGGAAATTTGCGGGGTGTTTCATTGCGAACTCGGGAATTGTTCCAATTAGGGCGCCTACCGTAGCCGCTCTGATTGGAGAAATTGAGTGAATTAAATACTTTTATGATTCGGTTAGGGTAACAGTAGTGAATATGGTCCGATCCATTGATCTACGTGCTAATCGGAATAGGCCATATTTCTCACTTTCTCTCTGTATCTACAATGTGTCGATAATGTTGAATCATCATCATTACATGTTAATTCTACTATCGAACATCGTATACCTGAAATGACGATGCAATATCTCACCCGAAAAGCCAACTGGACGAACCACAAAAAAATACCCTGTGATAAAAACCCGAGGCCATAATTTGAACCGTGCCTGACAGCTCTCTCACGTTATGACGTGGGGACGAATGTGTGGGTAAAGTCGGTCGCCGACATGATGTTTTTTTCACCCGCCTGATCATCATCTTTTTGAGGGTTTTTTCCGGGGATTTTTTTTCCGAGTGCTCTCTTTCCGCAAGTTTGTGGTTCCGCCCGCCAGCGAGAGAAACCGACGCACGAACAATTGATAGTGAAGAAAAAAATTTATCCGGATGTCCCGGAAGGGCAATAAAAATGATATGGCGGCTGCAATAAGGAATTTAAACGAGCACAGTCGGCGAAATAAATTCATGCAACCCTTCGCCCACTTGTTTATGCCTTTCACCGTGGATTCCCTTTGTTCTTTCCCTCCCTCTACCTTCCGACGTAGGTCTGTTATCTCTCGCCCTGCTTCTGTCATAACTCTCAGGATATATGATAACAAGCCGAGGCGTTTCGCCGCGGAGTCCGCTGAAAAATCCTCCAGCCCGACGAGCGTTCTGTATCAACCACCCAGGTCGTTCCGTTTCCACTGTATATGTCGCCCTTTCCGCATTCCCTGCACTGCGGCTAATTCGCGGGATTGTATAAACAGGTTTGGCACCGGTTTAGAACCGTCGAGCGTATTCTGTCGGTCGGAACATATATCCGTATTGGACATCGGAGCCGTTCTTACCACGGTGAACCGGCATAATTATTCGACCATCGGGACGGCATATGGTCAAAACTTCTTTCGCGTAAGACAAATCGAGCGTTATGATATGTAGAAGGTTTAAGGAGGAACCAATGTTTTCCGATTCTATAAGAATACTAAAAAAAAAAGGAGTCTTAAGACGTTCATTACACTGTTTCGCTTTGCGTTGCACTAATCTTCAACGTTATAGAGAGCGCCTTGAACGATTTTTTTTTTTTTTTTTTTTTTTTAATGATGCATAATGCAGATGGAGGTGTTGAACTCTTCGGGAAAAGTGAGGTAATTTCTCGTGTCTATGGATGAGGCCCTATATTAATCGTGGCGATATTGCGAAGCGAGGGTCGCATGTTAAGCGAGAGTAGGTGACGGAGAGAGTCGAAGAAGTGGGAGATGCCCGGGTGGAGGAAAGTCAGTGATAAAAGCCGGGCATCCGTCAGACGTAGCAAGCCCTCGAGAGTGGCACGGCGGAGAAACGGTGGTTTCCGTTTAATGCATGCACCATGCAGTTGAACAGTTCGCACGGCAACGTGACGCCGAGCCGGCCGAGCTCCTCTTCTTTCACTCGCCGCCCGAAGTAGCGAAGTCCAGCCATTTGTCAGACTCGAGCGAGCGGCAGTTGCGACAAAAGCCGGAGTGGTTGCAACAAAAGTCAGCGCAGCTGTAACAGCGAGTCGTGGAACTTTCTACGTTTCGTTCCGGAAATCGTACGTCTGGTTTAATCCAATAAACGAATCCTGAACGCCCGAGGCGTCGAGCCATAAACCGGAAAAGTCAATTCACTGAACCGAATGACGAAAAAATCTGTGGCGTAATAGTGCATTTGATCGCGCGAATTCGCGGTCGAGCGACAGCTGCGGAATTCACAGAAACTAATCTACGAGTATACGTTTGACAATTAGCTAATGAGTTTATTTATTTATGACCGAAAGTGAGAAAGGTATCGGTTTTATGCATGAAAAATTGTATTTTTGTGATTTAAATGGAAAATATTGGGCTGGGAGTAAAATAATTGTTCTATTCGCGTTCAGCGGAAAAAATACGCCGAATAGAGCCTTGAAACAAACAAAAAATCGATTGAACAACAATTTTTCCATTTTTTAGCCACTTTTGAAAAAACTTCGATTTTCGGGATTTTCAAAGGTCGATATCTCGGCTCCCAATGGAGCTAGGGAAAATCCGAGGTGCCCATCGTCTTCTACGGAAAAAAATACACAAGATAAGGTCTTGTCCGAAGTTTTAGAAGTGTTTTATCGTGCCCTTTGAGGACGTTGAAAAACACGAAAAATGCACTCCAAAGGGGTACCCTTGCAATTTTTTGACAATTTTTTTTTCTTTTTTTTAAATGAGCTGCCACGTATTTCGACGTATTTTTTTCCCGCTGAACATGAATCCGCTGGCTTTTTTGGGCCTAAAATACAGTGAGACATTGAAAGTCTCGATTTAATGCACGAAAATTCGTATTTTTTGGATTTAAATGGAAAATATTGGGTTGAAAGTAAAATAATTGTTATATTCGTGATCAGCGAGGAAAAATATGTCGATAAAAATGTTTTTAAATAATTAAATTTATAAGACTCACCCCAAAAATCGGTAGATTCAGCAACTCTCGCTAAATTACTAACTCGTTTAAATGATTGTTACACTGAATCTGGGCAAAACGAATAATCGCACGGAATTCGCTGTCTGAACCGTTATCTTCTTCATAATCTACCGGGAATTCGCTCTCACCCCGTGAACGCTCATTCTTCCATTAGATCTCGCTGCAAGCGTAGCAAATTCCCTTTGCAGCGTTCCCTGAATAACTTATCATCTCCCGAGTAACCCAACTCTGGGCGTTTACAAAATTTATCTTCCACGGGGCGGAGGCTTCGGCCCGCCTAATTAAAACAGACTCGCGATAATTGAAATGGATTTAGGGTGAGTTGGCGATTTTGGGCGATACGAAATCGAATTTGTGTAACCGCGATTGACACGGTCCGTACCGCAATCGACTTTACCTGATTGGTTCGGCGTCTAAGTGATGCGGCTTCCGTAGGCTGCTATTCGGCTCGCGGTTTTGCCCCCTGAGTTACTTGGTGCCGTACAAAGTCAACGAGACGGAGACCCTAGAATCGAGCTGACGGAGCGGTCGAGGAGGGAAGAGAGACGAGAATATCCGAGCGAGGAAGGAAAGGGCTCGTGCAGCGATTGCGAACGGACAATTCTAATCGGTCCATTAGATTAGCAAACCCGGAACAACTGATTAGGAATGGCGGAGCGGCTGAGAACGGCCGCCGCTCCAACGCCGGCCAGAAGTCACCCTCAACCTCGTTCGGAATAGTCGACTATTCCCGATCAGTCATCAGCCCGCTGGGCCTCGCCTCGCTGTGTCGCTTTTGCTCCCTCGCTATCCCGATTTCCTCCCTATACATCCGTGATGAGCCCTTGAAGCCGTACAATGGTCCAGTATAATCAACCCTCCGGAGTAATTCCGGGTCTGTGCATGCGAGAAGAAGCCAACCAACCTATCTCTCAGTGACGAGTGCACTTTCGATTTGTCTGTGACCAAAGGTCTCTGCGACTCTAACTCTGTCGTGTATTTCCGTCTTCGATCGAAACAACTCTGGGGCAGAACGAGCAGGATGTACTCTTTCCGCGATCCGCGTCGCTTCAATGCATTATCGAGAGCGCTGCACTGCGGAGATTCGCGAGCACTTCACCAAGAAAAATAATTTATTTGATGAGCAGCCCGCGAACAATTATATATTCAGGTACATATTTATTTAAATTGAACACATATTTATTTAAATTAAACATATATTCAGTTGAGAGACGTCCGTCAAGTGAATTATTTTTCTGGGTGCTTGCTTTTTGTGGCATCGAGGAAGGAACTGATGAGGAACCGCGGACTTATGCCTCCTCAACTTCCTCCGGTGCGTCGATCAATTTCTAACAACCATCTCAAGAATTCTACCTCACTGGGCGAGCCCATCACGTTCACTCCAACTCTCTCACCCCCGTGGAACCAATCTGAATTAATAATGTACCTTTCCAACCAACTATTTCAGGATTCCGGGATTCCCTCGGCATCGGATTTATCGAGAATTCGAAGCATTTCATCCCTCCGAATTACAAGGAGGAGACTATAATAATGTCAATTTTTCAATGAACTTTTTCATCGATTTTCACTGTTAATATCACAGTCTTGCTGTTGGATCAAAATATTCATAAAATACCACATGAAATGTTATGAAGAAAAAGTTGTCAGATAAAACCGAGGGTCGAACATTTTTTCAATTTTTTCACACAACATTTTCTGCCCCATTGAACACGGTGCCAGATTCTCCCTCCCACAAAATTTGCAGTTATCAAATGAATTGTATTTTTGTTCCCATACATGCACGCATGTATGTATGCAACGAAGGAGTAAATCATCAACCCCATTAACTTAAAAACGACGTGACCGAGCTCAGTTAAACATTTCTTTGCATTTAAAGTTGAGTCCGCAGTTGATGTTAACATATAATTTTCCGGACGATATTCTCGACAAATCGATCGTCCGTCGATGCACACATTTTCTTGTCGAGCCCGCCAAGTAAATAGAAAAGTTCGTCGGCAATCACTTTAACCCAAGTACCAAACTTTTTTTTAAACATTGCAAGACAAGTGTGTCGAAACGACCCAATTGTCTTTGGAGTGTATCCTTAGTTGTTTTCAGATCCCAAAGAAGCGTGGTTTCACGAGTGAAATAGCTTTCCCGTTGGAACAGAACCTCCAGGCACGTACTGTACCGAAGTGCTTGTAAAGTCGATGAAGTGCTCGGAGCTCGGGGAGCGGCGTAAATCAGAGTGAGAAATTGTAGCGGCGGTTTTGCCGCATTGCTTTTGTGTTCCAGCCTGCAACAAGACGTACTACGGAGACGTGGGAAAAACTTACTATCTGGAACTCCATCGCCCGAAGGAAGACAAGGTGCCTTACTTCTGCAAGCTCACCTTCAGCGCGCCCGGAGCCGATTTCGGGGATATCGTTCAGGTTAGCACGTACGAATACTCTCGCCGTATTGACAATTATCGTCGGCACGTTAGTACGTAACGCGCACGTAAAATAATACATAATTTAATTGTGCTAAAAAGAAAATTAAAAATCGTGCTACACGGATGATTGCATGGTTCGTGAAACAATGTCGTGTTCAGCAAATTGGTTTAAAACAAAAATTCAGAGTCGTAATAAAATTAAACGGATCGTCACTCTTAGGACCGAAAGCTCCGACGGATTAATTAACAGGAAACTAAAATGGCCGCATTGAAACATCTTCCCGGGAGTTTCGTCCAAAAAATTAGTGAAGCGGAGGAAGGCGAAAGAGAAAGAGCCGCGATGTTCGGGCATACGGCCAGAGCGACAGCTTGAAATTAATTCAACGAGTTATAGCGTCGAGCGGCTTGCAGCAGGGGCGCCCAGCTGATGAGTGAAACGAGACAGGTGCAGCATCGGATTGTTTTTACCAGGGGGGGAATCGAGAATTTCGACGAAAAAAACGTAAAAATGTGTATCGCGCAAAATTTTTCTTCGTCGAAGAGCGCGCGCAAAAAAAAATAAAGAATTGTTGCCTCTCGTTGGAAAAAAAAAGATGAGACATTTTTCATTAAATCTCGACGGAGACTTGTTAAAGTGGGGCGAACGCGGACGGTCCATATCCGCGGATATCGCCACTCCCGATAAACGAGAACGTTTTATGCCGTGGCAAAGTTTTCTTGGAAACGGTTGAGAACCGAGTCGACGAGGCAACGAGGGAGTGCCGCGAAAGTTTTGGCGCTTCTCGTGCCAGTGGCCCATGGTCCACCATTCTCTCGCTCTTCTTTCGCACTTTCTATTCGTTCATAATTTATGTCGTCCGGTTTGCGAAAGCTTTTGAAGCGTCCGCAAACGAACCGCTCTCTTCCACTGCCATGCCGACGAGGGATTGCTCGTTCGTTCGACCATAGAAGAGTTATCGTCAGTCGTTAGTCGTGAGCATCCATACATAAAGCCCGGAAAGTCGATGAGAGCCGCGTTAGCTCCCTGCACGGAGCGAAACTCAAAATTCGATATCATGCCAGAGATAATCCGGAGTTACCGTGGGCACACTATAAGACCGGTGAACCGGGGAATATCCGGTGGATATTCTACCTTATGCACGGAAGCTCATTCAACTCATTATCATCAAACAAACATTCCTATTTAAATTTTATCGTATCGAAGATACGTAAAAAAAATATTTCCTCAACAAAAGTAAACTATCAGATCTGACTTTCTATCGCGTTCGATGTAAAATGACAATGAGTTTTTTTAACCATTTGATAACGCCAATTCGACAAATTATTTATCCGATAAAATTCATGAAAAGGCGAACGAATTTTTTTTTTTTTTTTTTTGCGAGAGGTATTTATACTCCGTTTCACACAACCGCGTTACTGTTCGTTTAGATTATTGGTCTGATGCGCCTCGCAATGTGCAATAACAGAAGCGAGCGTGATAAAATTCGTGTGATTGTCGTTGGTGTAAAAAAAAAAAAAAGAAAAAAAAAATATTGCGCTCGGTCAAGCGTTCGATACTATAAATTTTCCATCGGCGCGTCCAGCCGTAAAGGGAATCACTCGACGAGCGCGGTAAAACCAAATTCCGATTAACAGTCTCGGGCTGCAGAGAGAAAGAGACACAGCAAATGGGAGAGCCGGGAGGTATAAACGCAGCCGTGTGCTCGAGTGCACATTGGGCAGGTATCACATTTCGCGGGGTTGATTCGAGTAATTAACAAAATGACCGACTCTTGGAAATCGCCATGATTTGCCCTTTTGTGTCGCGATGTAACCGAATGAATTTGATCCGACGTACTATCGCGGAGTTATAACGCGTGAGGCGAAATGGCTTCGTCTGCGAACTCGGAACGAACGCCATGCTTGGTCACCGAATATATATCAGCAACGTTAAATCCATGGCTGCCGCACACTGAACAGTCGCCCTTTTGCGAACGTGATGTGCTGTATCGTTAGGAAAATTAACATTGAAATTCGGCGCAGCACCGGACCGAAGTACTCAAAGGGCAAACAAATTTCACCGAAATTAATATACAAAATTATGAAGTTTTTATGCATAATGAGTTACATTAAATTGAACGTACAAAATTGAGGTAAAATTAATGGATCGGTATGTCGATCACGTCCGGAAGGCTTCATTCAATATAACGAGCATCAATTTTAACTCGTACTCGTGCACGGAATTTAATAAATGATGTTATTCATAAAAAGTTCGCATACCGTGTATTAATTTCTCTGCGAACATTTTGTACAGCGCACGATAAATGGCCTGTTGAAAACCGAATTTGCACACTGGGAAGTAAATGTTGTGCGATGCCCAAAACTTGCTTTCGCGGATGTCCAAACGAATTTTTATACGATGTAAGAGAAAAAAAAATTAGTTCAGCAATTATACACTTCCGTCAATAAAAATTGACCGTATTGCCCCGCACTCTATTTCGAGCGTGGGAATCGACCAATGGCCCAATGATTAAGGTAGCCCTTGCGAATTTTGTTCACTTCGTGTACGTTTCAGAGAAATGAGATCGAATTGCAAACACTTCTCGATGATATAAAAATCTTTAAAAAATCAAGAATATTAAAGATGCTGAAAAGATTAATTTTTCATAATAATAATTCCAAAAATTAGGCTGAAGGACTTCGGTGAATGGCCCGTCATATGGTATTATGTGAAAAAAAAGGATTAGAAAGGAAAAAGAAAAGATAAGATCTCGCATTGTATGAGAGGTTAATAAATATCTTTTCCGACTTTCATTTCAGTTGACCTTCGATAGTTTCACCCTGGGGAAATTCGTGTCCTTCACGGCGGAAGGATGCCCCGACGGATCCCTGCAGATATCCGAGGCTCAGCGGCCGGACGTCGGTGGTCTCTGGTGCGGGACTTCCTGGGGTCCGGCAATCTATTACAGCGAAACACCCAGTGTCACTATATCGCTGAGGCTACTCAGGCTGAGCCAAGATCAGACCGGATTCAATTTCGACTTCCGAATGGCGTACAAAATGATACGAAGATCCGACGCCGTCGTACGATACGGAAATCCGTTTGTTGGTAAGACCATTATCGCCGTTATTGGAGCCAGTCTAATTAGAAAGTTGGAGGTCACAATTAGAAGTTTAAATCAAAAGAAGTCCAAAGTACCACCAACGATGCTTGGAACTATGCGAATGACATCAATAAGAATGCATCTTTGATTTCCGTGCGTTTCTGCTATGAAGTTTGGAGTTAGGATTTTTTTCATTTTTGTTGCGAACAAAATGTTTTTTTTTTTCAAGGCTTAAAACTCATGTTTCTTCTTAAGAATATCATGATTGATGACTTCAGGAACAAGTCCAATAAATGAATCATTCACTCCGCATGCTTTCAGGCATGAACCAAGTAACAGTGACGCCGACAGTGACGCAAGAAACATCCCCGGAATACGCCAACACCTCGATGGCAATGCCGGTGCAGATGATGGAGGAGGACGAGGACGTTGAACCCACGAAACCCTCTCCGGACATGCAATACCTCGGGGATCTAATTTCGGGAACTTACTGCTCGCGGATATTCAGCGATTGCGACAGAAAGAAATGCCGGCTACAGTCGCCGAATTTTCCCGGTCTCTATCCACGCAATCTCACGTGCTACTACGCGGTAAGTAAGGAAAGAGCCTCTGAGCAACGCAACATATTGAGAAAATGTCTCGCATCGATAATACCTAAAGCCACGCGGTGAAAAATGTGTATTGCCATTTCGGAATTCATACTTGCGATTACAAACACGCTACAGTAGTGAAGATTGTCCCGCACCTCTGTTCTCGTCCATGCCTCCCAGTTTGGCCCCGATTATTTTACACTACCCCGACGGCTGGTAAAAGTCTCGTCGGAAGTGGATGTCACGTCAACTTCCGATGAGACTTTTCTTTTTGCCATAAATACCAACGGGCGTGAAAAAAAGTTCATTGCAGTTTTTATTACCGATCGCAATTTCTCATATGCTATGAAGGGCATGCGTAATACCACGGTCGGTAACGCGCCGCCATCGCCATTTTTCCCGACACTGTTAACATGTCGGACAAAAGGAAATGCTTACAAAAACCTAATTCGCTCTTGACCAATATAGTAACGATCTCGGACAAAATAGGGAAGAGGATTTGTTACCGATCGAGCGCGGGTCCGGCGGGCGCGCGGTGTTTCACACAGCCTTAAAGGGTTAATTGTGTTGAATAACTATCAATCAGCGAGTCAACCATCCCTTGATCTCAAGTAGCTGAGCGACTTCACCACAGACTAAGTAGAGGCGGATTTCCACTGGATAACAAACTTGCAAATTGAGTGGTCGGCATGGAACAGAGCAATCGACCGCGGGTATTTGACAAATTACGAAACTCTCGCCAACCATCAAATGCCTATCCGATGTCCCAAGGGTTTCAAGAGCACTTGAAAATCCGAAGTTACGGAAGTCGTTGAGTATGCGAAACCCGGGCCTTGCCTCGAACTTTCCACTCCGAAAAAAGGTTTCTCACCTCATCGGAGATCGAGGTCGTCTTAACACTGCCACACGACAATGCCTCACCGATTTGCAATCAAATTATTTTGTGCGACAAGGGATTTTCAACGATTTCTAATCATCAAACAATTTCTTTCACAGCCACTAAATAAATATGTAGTTGTCATTTATTAAACCTTTTTTTAATTGTCTCTGTGATAAGGGATTATCAATGCATGTAAACGTTATCGGTACGGATGTATTTGGGGCTTAAAGCGCGAAAGAAAATCTCGAAGCGAGGGTGTTAACGGCAGCTTAGTGCCGAAACTTTGCGAGCATCCTGGCAGCTTTGATTAACGGTTAATCGACGTTCGCAGGTACGACAGCACGAAGTTCCGGCGGGAAAACACGCATTAATTACCGTCAGACAACCCCGTGGTCAGCTGATAGCGGTTCGAGCGCGTCCGGCGACACAGGCCGAGCCACCGCCCCGGGAGCTTCGCCTCTGGCAAGATTGCGACGTTGTCCAGGTACTTGAGACAACATTTTCCAAAGCTCATCCGTTCTGATAGCGAAAAAATTGGTACTAAAAAAATTAAGTGTAGCCAAATAAAAGAAAAAAATGTATGCGCTGCTTCGCAGGATTACGTGACTGTGTACGACGGTTACACGACCCGCGACCCAGTTATTTTGAAATTCTGCGGTGGTGGTGAACCGGTACCCGAAGCGACGAGCAGCGGTCCCGAACTCCTCGTTGAGTTCACCACTTCGCCATTCGGAACTTTTCTTCATCCCACGCCACCCCATTCCCTGCACGGGTTTCAGCTGGAGATTCAGGTGAGTTGAACTTAGCGGAGCGAGCAACCTCACAGGAAAAACATATTTTTGCATAGAATCGGAAGAAAGTTCGCCAGTCAAGAGCTTCAACCTACTATAATATTTTCATGTGGGAATGAGAAAAGAGCTTTTCCGAGAAACAGCTTCGTTTTAAGTTTGTTGAAGCTTCTTAACTATAGCCGCGCGAATTATTTACCCCTGGCTGCGGCTGAGCACTACTCACGAGTCTAATTCTTATTTCGAAAGTTAGGAGCCTTTATTACATCGGTTTTCGTAATTCCAAGAGTAGGGACCGTAGAAAATATTTTTTCGGCCGCCTTTTCAGTATTGTAATTTTACATACCAACAATTTACCGTCATTCACGAGAATCGCATAAACTCTACGAGGAAAAAGTAGAAGTATGAGTACTTTCTGTTCATACATGTATTGTTATTTATTTTATCCTTTGTCGTTCCAAGCATTACTAAAAATGTTGGTTGTCAAGGCGAAACTTTATTTAAAGATTTGCCAATCTTTTTTGTTAACCTGACTAACCTGCCTCGTTCATTTTACGTTAAGAAACCTTGAAACGATGGTGCGCGAGTTTTTTTCGCTCTCACGAATCACAGGCAAAAGAGAATTTTACAGGTTTTTTTTTCCTCACACATTGTGGTTTTTTTTTACTGAACGCAGGTAAAATTCGTCGACGCAGATTCGCCGACATACGCGAAAAACAAGCGCTGCGAATTTTGGTTACGCGGCAACAGCGGCGGAGGTTTGGCTTCGCCCAGGCACACATTGCCGAGAAACACGACTTGCCTATATCATCTTCGGGGTGCCGGGCCGGCTATGCCGAGCCCAACGCCACCGAGGCCACTGCCGAAATTTCCCGAACAGCGTCCGGGTACCGTTTGGAGAAAACCAGCACCGAAACCAGCTCAACCGCAGTTCAGAGTGTGGTTGTCGGTGCTCAAGTTTCATGTTGGCACGAGTTCGACGTCCAACGACGACGAATGCGGAACGACCCTACTCGTTTGGGACGGCGACATGTTGCCTCTTACCGACTGCAATGACATATCCTGGTGAGAAAAATGCTCTTCTCATCTGAATCGATACTTTCGCAGTTTCCTCTCAGGTGAGATTTATCCATCGGCATCGCAACGGAGCCGCGGAAATAATGTCATAGGGGAAAGCGTCACTTCCGGTTTGGAAATATCATTTTTCAGCCAGAAGTTTCGTTATACCGGAAATACCTCATTTCCGGTTAGAAAATCTCATTTTCAGACCGAAAGTGACGTCATATCGGAAAAACATCACTTCCGGTTTTGACATCTCATTTTCCGGCCGGAAGTGGCGTCGTACCGGAAATATGTCACTCCCGATTTGGAAATATTGTTTCGACCGGAGACGTCACGCCGGAAATAGAGCACTTCCGGTTTGAAAATCTCATTTTCCGACAGCCAGCCATGTGCAGTGTTTCCAATTACAGCAGAATCCCACCTGGGTTTCTTCGCAACGCGAACGATGCATTCGATTGCTTTATGTTTCAGCGAAAAAGAGAGGCAGCGTTACGCGGAACGGACCGGAAATCCTCTGCAGACTTTGGGAGCTCGTCCTGCGAGCAACACTTCGCTTTTGGCGCGATACTGCAAGGACCGTGTACCACGTACCTGTGATCATGCCATTCTCCAGAACACCAGCAGACCGTGCTCCCTCGGCGAGAGCTTTGTGTCGTCGGGAAGCAGTCTCACCATAGAGATGCGGATGATCGAGTCGACGGCTCTGAGGCAAGTGTGACGATTCGTATGAAGCTTCACGAAAGACTAAAAAAGAGGCCGCGAAAACGTTCAGCAATATCGTTGATGGCGTTACGTCAAAGTACACGAAAGTTTGGTCATTTGTTTATAGTCGATTTGTTATATTTTTATGGAAGTACAAAAGCGAAAAAAGACAAAAAAAAAAAGTACCGCCGTATCATTTCCTACTCGTATGATTCGAGGAACAATTTGGGTCAGCGATTATTGCATTAGAAAATTATTGACAGATAATCGATTCCTCCCAATAATTTTCTAATCTTCGATTCTGTAAATCGTAGACTCGCGCCTAAAGGGGGTTTAAAAATGTACCCTTTATATTTCACGTGGATTTTTTGTACTTCGAGCTTTCTCCGTCCCACGCTGTGGACGATAATTATTTATGTCGCCGATAAATCAAGAGAGAGAACGAAAGTCGACGATACCGTCGGAGCATGGATCGCAGGATAATCGTCGATGCTCCAGCAGCAGCGCCCTTTTCTCTCCTCGCATCCTCCATCAGAAGAGCGGATAGTAATCCCCCTCAGCGTTCTGCTACGGAGCATCGATTTAATCCGGTATTACCTACGGCTACTTTATGGCGGGAGCTTGCTGCGCAATATCTCGGATACTTCCGAGAATATAGCCCAGCACGTACTTGGTACTATAGTTTACAACACCAGCTGAACAGCAGTCACGGGGAGCCTCGCGGTAGCTTCGATCGAGATTTCTCGTGGGATACACCTACTCGGCGGGTTATGCGCTATGCTTTCTCGGCGAAATATCGGGACCAACGATAGCGGGTGGAAAATCTTAAAGCCACAAAGTCGAATTCGGAGCATAGCATTTCTCCATTCTGCCGATTTTTATAGCAAATAAAGTAATGAACCGGCAGCTTTAGTGATCCTTTTCTTAATATATGTATATATATATATATATTTTTTTAATATATATGTTTTTTCTTTTTGATTTTAGGCCGGTAAATTTTCGAGCTCTGTACGAGTTCGTGGATCTTCATCAGGACGGCGATCCTTACGGGACTGGTCCGTGTTCACGAGTCTTCTACAGTAGAAATCGAGATTACTACTCCGACCGAAAGTTCCAAGGACCGCGCGATATATTTCTGTACGGTCGCGGTGGCTCGAAAAATCTGAGGTGAGTCAAAAAATTATTTTAAAAAGACAATCCGAATATGTTGGGGCTAAGTCGTCCGAAAGATATCGAAACCGTTATTTTTATCGAGGCAAAAATAGAATCATTCACCGAGTTTTGATTACTGCACAGTTATCGCGGATTTTTTATCAGTAACTTTATCCGTATGGTTATATGGGCAATTTCTGTTTAAATGCCGTAAAATATCGGTCCGGTATCCCGCGATTACAGGCTTTATAGCATCGTAAAGTCGGGTTTACGATAGCACGGGGACACACCGAGTTTGCGCTACGCTAGCCTAAGTCGAACAAAGACGGAAGTGAAACTTGTTCGAGTGCCTAATCCGGATTAGTAAGGTCCGAAAGATGTTTCGAGGCACACATTTTATTACACTGTTTCCTGCGGTTAATTCCTCTGAAGAACCCGGAAGAAATTAGTGAGCATGTTTCATCACTTTTATCTTAATTTATTCAAATTTTTATTATTTATTTAATTATTTCAAAACATTTCAAGCCAACATTCCATGACATCAGAAAAGCTCTCAAACTTTTGACTCCAAAATTCGACGTATTGAAAACTACACGCAAAAAATAGCTGATTAATTTGTAGTAACCGTAGTTGATTGAATTTAACTACGGTTAAATATTCAATGAATATTTAATACTTCTGACTATTTCCACACGAATAAAATTGGCCCGCCCTAGTTTCGCCGATACCATTTCCAGAGAAACTCTCGTAATCGTTTTTAAAATTTTTCAGCTGCGTGTACAGATTCGAGGGTGAGCAGGACGAGGTGGTCAAGCTGCGCTTCAACAAGCTCCTAAACGGAAATCGTTCCTGTCGGAGCGTATCCAGTACGGACTTCAATCGTTTGGTCTGCGTCGGCTCGAGCAGTTTCGCAGTCAAGGTAATTCATGCAAGACCGAACTAAGCCGCAAATCGGTCTGGCCCAAGGCGAAAGGAAAGTTCGAGGGTCGTGTGGGGAACGTTCGAATGGTTCGCTAAAGGTCGGGTTCCAGCGCACGAGATCTCGGTAGGGACGTACCTAGTTTGTCAGCAAAGTAACACCGAACTGGCAGTGGTCGGAACATGTCGATTAACCGTCCGCACGAGGTTTCCGGCTGAACGGTGTTCCGAATTATACGGAATCGATTAAATCCGTGAACGTTATCCGTCCCGATCGCGGTTTAATTAAAATCACGCAGCTGCAAAGTACGAAGAAAGGGCTTGAATATATTAACGTCGTCCGTCGATTCAGACAATGCTACAGCATCCAAGTAGGACGAGTGTTTGATCCTTTACGGGTTTCACGATCGGGCCACGAGCATTGCGTTGATAACTTTTTAGCGAAAAGTTATCCGTGGACGGAAGTAGTTACGCCAGGCAATAGTCAGACATCGGGGTAAAATTCCTGACCTGCAGTGGGAGCTCCCGAATCGTATAAAAGTTTAATGCAATTTGCGGCGCTATAATCTGTAAAAAAAACGCGAAACGAATATGACATTAATTATTCAGACAATGACGACGCACGGTGCGAGAAGGATTGGTCGAATAATAAAAATGCACTGCACATAAAAATCATCGAAGTTATCGAACGCCCGATAATAAGCATCTCCGTGTAATCCTGTACAATCGTGATTTTTTATATCGGAAGCAGCTCCAAGCCTCGACACTCGGATAACTGCTTATGAAGCATCAAACCCCCTTAAAAAAAGATGTCCTCCCTTCGGTTTAATGGGTGCTTCTGATACATGCATGGAACGGCGCAATGAAGATTTTATTATGTGTAGGCAATAAAAGTATCCGTTTTCTTTTCTATGAGAGACGTAACAGTGTGAATCTTGCAGTAAAGTAGTAACGCCGAGTTATGGTCAGACGTTCGAAGTTAACGGAGCGCAACTCGAACGGTTACTCAGACTCGAAGTAAACCAATGTACACGAAGTATAGTGTAAATCTTTATGGTAAGGAAAATTAATTCAATTACAGAATCGTTTAATTTTTCAAAAACTCATCGACCTTGCTTTGACTAGTGCGAGAGAAAAAAAAGTTTGCATAGGAACAGGTCGAGCTCGCGTCGGTGGTTGTGAAACGAATAAAGCAAGCTTCGAAGCGCAGTGGTTCAGCGCGACCGCGGGGTACTCTATATTCGTCACGTTGACAATGCCCACGGAGTGTGTTGCGATATTAATTACACCCGACGCGACGATAATTTGTCTAGGCCCCCGCGATTCGTACGCCGCAACGAGCGGCTCGATTCCGGTGGGCAAAGCCCGAGACGACAAAGGTAAAATTAGTAGTGGTATATACGATAAGCTCTACGTACACTTTGATAACTTGATTACGTACCTGCGTCCGCATCAATTATTCAATGCTATCAGCCGAGTTAATTACTTGAGAAAAGTTACCTGAACGTCATCGGAACTGCAGGAAATTTACTTGATCACCGCTTCCGCGGAGAGGGCGAGGGGTAATTACATTGTAAAAGACGCCCGCGTATCTTGACTAAGATTATTCAATGAATTAGTGCGCCAACGTACCCCTTCGTTAGTCGGAAATTTCGAGATGATATACTGCATTATTAATGCATAATCGGATCCCATCACAGTTGGAAACTTGGGATAATGTCCATTCCAATATAGCCCGTACGGCTTGAAATATAATTGACAATTAATTGATCAATTAATTATCTCGTTGCTGAAAAACGATAAAGATTTGTTGCCTTTTTAAAAGCGTGCCTCGACCATATGAAGGAAGGCGTTGGGATGTTTACTGCGTTCAATTCATCACGGAAAACATATTTTTTCCGTGATTATGTCGTTTAAATAAATGGTAGTGAAACATAATTGAGGCATTTTGGATTTTGAGATAAAAATATTCAAATCTAACATACGGACACAAAATTCCTTTATCTTTCCCCGTGAAATTTCGAATTCCTGCATTAAAAACTTGATGCAAAAAGAGTTTAAAGAAACATTGGAAACCGTTTTATTCCCTATAAACAATTTCGTCTCCTAAACAAATGGTGATCTCGAGACGATGATAAAAATGTTGAGGATGGATTTTCATTGAATATCGCTCGGAAGTAAAAAGAAGTTCGGTATTGAAATATGCAGACTGATGTCAAAAATGTTTCCCATAATCCTGTGATATCGCGTGCTTCGTGTACATCAACAACAGCCGACGTGCGCTAGGGTCTGCACCCGATTACGCAACACCGTCGTCTTCATTACTTCGCGGTAACTCGAACCCCTACACAGAGAGTTCCGGGTTCGCCAGGGAACACAACTACCTTTGGCTAGTACGAGAGAGACCAAGGCGAAAAATCGATACTTGGTGCTTACTCAGAACCCGCTTACAGCTACTTTCATAAGTACGCTTATTGTTTGTTGGGGCACGTACATTGGCGTGGGTGTACGAGGGTCTCTATTTATACAATGCATTTCAGATATTCTCGAGTTTCGTGCAAAGTTTTTCGAAGCTTCTTATAAACGTAACGGCAAAATAATCTTATTAGATTTTTATTAAAAATTCATTTAAAACGAAAACTTAAGTGCATAAAAATATTAGATTTAACCGACAGCGGTGGTTGCGCGCTTAGCGCACGACTTCGGTACTTGGATGGGTGAGCATCCAAGCCATTTAGCCGTGCGCTACCTGGCACATCGACCGTTGAGCTAGTGGCGCTTTCTTTCTGAGACTTTGGTGTTTTTCTGCACTTTACTCAAATGCAAAAATACCGAATCATCAGTAGAATATGGCCGTCTATACCGGCACGGGTTTTCCGCAGAACAACAAAAATATTAAATTTTGCATTTTCTTTTTCTTTACAATTATAATAATTGTTATTACTATCGTGTAAATAGGTTTTGGAATTGCCTTGGACAAACGCATCGCCGGTTCTGCGCGATTGCTTGTGCTCTAACCGATCGCTGCCGATCAACATGAAGTCAATGTCGAACGTAGTCGAGGTACGCTTCACCGTTAACTCCATGGACTCTCTCGACGACTACAACAATCTATTTTTCGAGGGTGTCTGGGATTTCGTCAAAGCAGTGCCGTGTCTTCAGAAGAGAAGAGTCAGAGGTCCCAGCGGGGAAATCAAGTATCAATCGCCGATCACGGACGAGGACGAGGTTGGTAGATCGGTATCGATTCTCATTATAACAGAAATTCCTATCCAAAATTCTCATGGGATTTCATCGTGGCTCTGCTCGACGAGCAGCCACTAATTTCAATGTGATGTGAAATGCCGCCGTCGTTAACAAAATCTATAATGAATGCTGTTTCGAAACCACAGACCGCCGAGGAAAAAAAGGAAAAAGGTGTAAAGTACCGCGGTAGGTAATAAAAATGTTGATTAATGTTTTTCAATGTCGCTGATCCAGGACGATCAAAAGCAAATTCTTACACGAAGCTTAATTGACATCTGCATCATATAAGAATTTGCTTTTGATCGAAAATGGTTGGCATCCGTGAAAAAAATCAATTACAGCTTTTGTTACCGACATATGACTTATGTTCCATGTGAATAAGTGCAATTAAGTTTCATCCAGAAACTAGTAAAGCCCGTGAGAATTAAAGATAGAATTACTGCAAATTGCCAATACGACGGCACCAACGATACGTTATTTCTTTGATCGAAACTATGCACGGCAAGAATAACGGTGGAACGGAAACGCGTTTGAATATTTCAGAAGAACTGCGACAATCAGCCGTGGTTGATAGATCCGGGTCCGGGTCAATATCTCTACGTGAAAATCCCGGGCACGATCGTGTCCAACAACACGAAGTGTTCAACGAGCAATCGGATAGTGGTTCACACCGGGGGTGCGATGCATGTGGCGGTGTGCCCAAAGCCACAAATTGAGTCCAGACACCACGTCGTTGAGGTGTTCAGCGACGGTTGGGCCGTCACTAGCAACATGATGATCCTCGCACCGGGTGACGACCCGGCCAGGACGATCGCCGTCGAGTTCATCATCAACGAACCCGAGTCCTACACCATCACGTGGCTCGAACTCACCCGAAGGTAACTCAACGACATATAATTTTTTTAAAACAAATTGTGAAGATAAGCACGATTTTTTTTCACATGCAACCGAAAACCACTTTACTTGTAATTGGTCAAAAAAATGCCGACAAATATCAACACATTCATTAATTTTCCACGATTAAAAAATATTATCATTGTTACAGTTGTTGTTTAAAAAAAAAAAAATAATTCCCAATTGAAGGCAAATTTAATGAAATTTCCGAGATTTCTCTTCGGTAAACCTGAATTACTATAAATATTTAATTGTCATTGCAGACCGCCCGCGGGATCAGCGTCGGCGGGTCTTCAGATGCCGAGAGATTGCGAGCAGCGCTGTCCCGAATTGGACGCATGCATAAATGCGTCGTTATGGTGCGACGGCGTGTCGCACTGTCCATCCGGTTACGACGAAGCTCTAACCCACTGCTCGATTATTCTGCGACTGCCGCCTCTTCATCTGGGCCTCGGTGCCCTCGTCATCGTCGCCATAATGGCGCTAATGTGTTTCGTCGTTTGGCGAATCTTTCGTCAACGAACTAACCGTTCGATCTCCCAGCACCGATTGAAAAGCATCTCGTCGGAAACCGCGATAATAGACGGCAAGGAAGTGATATGCTGACAAAACGACAGTTCTGTGCGATACGTCGAGGTGGACCGTGTAACCACCGTGTGACGATCACCGCCGCTGGTCAAGGTTCAAGGATCCTACGAGCGACTCGTGCGCTACGCTGTCGCTGCTGCCCCCTCGATCCTTCGCTAAATCACTGCCGCACGATTTTACGGGCGATCAGCGTGGGGCTTGAACCGCCTCCGTGTAACGCGCAGAACTGTCTTTACCTAATATAATAACCTAGATCTATATAACGAGTTTTATGAATACTATGAAATGGACGATTTAATTCATTTTCATTTTCATTTCGTTTTTTCATTCGAGAACTTTTTTATCGAATGTCGCAATAGTTCCGAATATACATGCTGATTCCGCGATTGGAATTTTGAATGAAGGTGGATGCGCCAGGAATCCGAGACGAATGTTTGCGATAAGTTACGAATAGAGCTTGCGAATTAGATATTTGAAATCTTTTATAGTGTCAATTACTGGATCAACGATAATGTTTCCAATCCGAAATGAGTCTCAATTCATTCGAGCAATTGCAGTTGTACATATTTTTTTAGGGTATAGTTATGGACACAATTGAGAAGGTGCGCGACGCGCGGGCCACGGAGCGTGATGGAATTGGAATATTTCACTCACGTTATTTCAGTGACCATTGCGTGAAACCGTTTTCCAAATAACGTGTATGTTTTTTCAAAGCGTTTTCTTTTTTGTACGCCTACTTTTTCATATCGATCCATTTTTTTACATTGATTTATTTTACAGAAATTCATGTTGCACTGTTCAGTACAATTTTCGGAGAATTTAAAGTACAATTTTTTATGCTACTTTTTTTTGTCTTCAATTGCATTAATTAAATCCCATAAAAATGTTGTTACGTCGGGCCCCTTCTTCAATATGCCAATATGCTTCGAACATCCACCTTCGATTCGACTAATGCTTTTGCCAAAAAGTCCAGCGGAATCAGCATTACGTTACTGTCATTACAAAAAGAAACGCGTTTTTTCGAAGTAAAACCCAGAGAACTCAGAATTGTTATCAAGACTGGAAAGTTCAAATGGAAGTATAGAAGTTCAGAATTTATCTCAAGTCCAGCTACGCAGTTGCTCGATGACTGTCGCTGCTCTATGAATTAGTAATCGAAGGCGCAGTACGCTTAATTTCATATCGACTTATCGATCATTGATTTATTTATTCCGTCAGTATGTTACTCGGCATACGGCCGAACGGGCATTTCATTGAAAAAAGTATACTAACTTAGTCTAGGGTATGAGAATTTTTTCACTTTTACTAATGAAAACGATGAGAAAACACTAAACGTACCATTAAACTAGGGGGGGGATATAGTTAAGCATGTTCAGTGTAATTAAAAAAACACACACAGCCCGAGGTGGAAAAAGCTGCCTCAACATAGATTTATTAGAATCGTACCGAAACTGCTTTAACGAAGACAATAATTTTATAGACACGTGCACTCTCACACACACACACACGCATACACACAGACACACACCTGTCGCGAGCATAATAGAAAATAAACTAATCGCACCGATGAGACGCATCGAGCAACTAGCATAGCGGACTTGGCGCAAGTAAAAATTCGCTAAAAATATTGAAAAAAAAAAATCAAACACGAAAAGAAATCCATTCAATTTGTGTAATTGTGAAAATTGCGTATAAGTGAGACATTTTTCATAAGTTTCTTTTCTCAATTCTTAGACTCATTATAATTGAAAAGAAATAATAAAATGAAAATGAACGCGAGCTCGGATCGACGTCCGTCGCGGGCTTCATTGATAATGATAGTCGTGATTTCCGACGTTTAATTAACGATAGTTCGTGCGGGAATGAGAACGACAATGAGATGTGTTTACTACGATTAATTCGAACTAGATAATGACCAAGTTAAAAAAGTTAATAATAATGTTAATGAAGATGGTGCACGGGTGACGGGGAGTAAAGTGATACTCGTCGCGGTTTCGAATGGATGAACTTTAACGAAGACGTAGAATAGTAGTGCCGGGAATAATGTGATATAACGCTGTTTTTCTCGGAGCTGTGCTTCGAATTGTTACGCCGGAATTGACGTCAGCGCCGAGCGCATCCCGATCGATCCTACACTTGCAGATATACAACTACAGGGTGTACCAAAAGTTATCGTAACAAGTAACTTTTCATTGTGCGATAAAATTTCGCCTCGAATCACATTTTACAAATGAATTATAATTTTTTTACTTTCATTACAGTACGAATTAACACCGTTTATTCCTTATGTCCAGCCGATAAAAAAGTATTATTTTCTCAACAAATTTTTTTAACCAACATCAAAGAATCTAAATGCAATTATAAAGAAAAACGTTTTCCGAAGAAAACAAAAAACAAATATTACAATCTATGGAAACATCTCCAATATATGAGTAAATTTTATTGAAAATCTTCCCAAGATCCATAATTAACAATATTGCAAAGTCTTGAATATACATGTATTTTGTTAATATTTTATTCACGAATCATTACGAATTTTGGTACACCCTGTGTCTTGAGTGTGCATACTACAATGCACATGTATACTGTATACATGGTCATGTACGTTACGTGCTATGTATATAAGTAGATCTACCGCATGTATCCCAGAACAATCCTCGTCACATGAGCGCTGACGCTCTCTCATCACGGCTTGTAAAACCTTGTTCATATTTGTACATAGTCGTATATATTGTATTTATATCCGTAATGTTAACCACCCGCCTTCGTGAGCACGAAAAGCCAATTAAGGTGAGGTCAAAGTTCACAAAGAGTAAAACATTTCTACATGCCACGAGAGATTCACATTGTTTACTTTTTAACGGGATTGCTGTTTTAATTAACGAAATAGCTCTGTCCCAAACGAGTCTAAAAACTATCCTGCGCGCGACGTCGCATTCCGTTTTGACGAAGACACCATCGAGAAAACTAAGCCGAGAAAAATTGTAGATAAACATTTCCGACAATTTTCCTCGGTCAAGTTTTACAAAATGGTCACTTAATCCAATCAAAATTGAACGCCGATTCCGGCAATTCCGTGTAATGGTAAATAATGCGAGTTTTCAATAGACAAGTAGCGGTTTTGCTATTTTAGAACTTTTACGTCAGCTTAATATTTTTTTTTTCGAACCGATAATCTTACTTGATTATAGGTAATCGCAGTTTTTATCGATCGGGCTGTAGTGTTACGTGTAACGTTAACGAATCGACGATTTAGGCAAGTTTGTATTCAAAATCTATTGGCACCTATACCTGCTAACGAAGGCCGGTTAAACACTGCTTACTATTAGTTGTTAAGTAAAGGTAAAGAAGAAAAATATTTGCGGTAATTGAGATAAGTTCTTGAGAAGCGATGTACTTCAGTTCGGAGGCACACAATAACAAATAATAATAATAATAATAATAATAATAATAATAATAATAATAATAATAATAATAATAGACGAAATTGAGAAAAGCGTGGGAAGTCTTGCGCGCTCTCAGCTAGCCGAAAGCACCGCCGTTTGTTCCCTACCGTCGATAGTGCAAATGTACGATAAACCAAAAGCAACAGCGCGAGAGGGTAAAAGTGAAATTTTACGAAGTTTTCTGAAACGTCCCTAGAAGAGTTGTATTCACCCGATAGAAAATCGTCGAGATCACTTCTTTATATATTTTAATTAAACAAATGGAAAAAGACAATCGTTAATTGTATGCCTGCACGAGGCTTTTTTAATCAAATTAATCCAATTAATCTTTTGTTATTAAATTTTTCGGACCGTCAATTTTAATCCGGATTGTCAACTTTGGTCGGACTTAATTTATGCCGACCAATCACCATTCAAATAAATCGCTTGAATCGAAACTTGAGCCCGGAACTTGCGTTCTGCGAGTAATTTCATTGTGTTCATTAAGTGCTATATTAACTGTTTTAAGAAGAAAAAAATGAATCCTAATCCGAGGCGAGGCTCGTAAGGATTATTAAATATACACCAAAATCTTTTGTAAAAATACACAAACTATCAAAGTGGATCAATGATTTGCAGGAAAACAACATTATCATTCTGTCGCGTCCGTACTCCCTAATTGACACTGATTTGGATCGACATTTCAAGGCGTTACAAGCATAGAATGTCGGTCATTAATGCGTCTCGATAATCCTAACGTTATCGCTTTATTTGGAGAGTTGGGCAAATTCCAATTTTGTGATATCCCGAGAAAGTGAGATATTATATTATTGTTAGAAGGAATCGGGGAAAAATGTGGTCTCACATCATCCACTATGTTGATAAGCAATACGAGAATTGTCATAATTTAGAAATTCTTAAAAACAAAAATTGCGTTCGGCTTAGCCCTGTTAACTTGTCAGTTCTTAAAAACTCCCAAACAGCCCGCGGGAATTGCTTTATTTCATTCACCGCATGCGTTCTAAATCGCAATGGTAGGCGACAACGTTTCGACGAAAATTTGAACCTACTCTCAGAAATCTGCAGGCTCAAAGGAATGAATTAAAGGAAACATCGATTGTGCATACGAGAATTAAATTTATCTTTGGTAATTGTACGAGAGTTTCACAAGAATCGAGTGGTGTGTGCCGAATGAAATAAAAGAAGAAAAAAAAATCCTGCATTATCGCAGGTCCGACTGTAAATATAGTAATCGTATGTATGAATTTTTAATAATAATAAAATAATAGAGCACGATGTAAGCTACCCATATTATATTTACGTAGACGATTAGCCGTTACTATTATGATGTAAACCATATCTACGATGCGTTATAAGGTTTCATGAAACCGAAAAGAAAAAAAAAAAACAGAAAAGAAGAAGAAATGTTTCTCTCGTAGTTGGGAGATTTCTAGTCGATAAGAGAAACAATAGTTAATTTACATGTCGTATCGCCTGATGAATTATTATGTACGATAATTTTGCGTAACTCGGATTATCGATTGTCGAATTAAGAATTCAAAAAAAAAACAATTGTTCGATCGATCGCTCATGTCGAGTCTCCCTTTGATCGTATTTTAAAAAAAATTATGTAATTACGTGATTACGAAAATCCGAGATACGACAAACATATGTATTCAATCTTGTATAATTAACGACCGGGAGGAAGAACTTCCTTTTAACGAGTTGCTTGAATCGAACTCATGTTAAGTTACCTTTAAGGGAGTTTAGAACTCACTGACTGACTCACCGCGGTGAATGGTCGTTTTTGCGAATCTTGCGGGTCCCAAGGAAGTTGAAAAAAAGAAAAAAGAAAAAACAAACAAACTCTGCTCAATACTGCCGAGCCCAGCCATTGTCTTTCCGATAGCGAAGAAGACTTACAAGCGATATTTCATTTAATTTTTTAATATATTTTTTCGTTAAATTCGGAGAAAAATCTTTGTTCCGGATACGAAAAATCGACTCAATTTCCGATTATCACTGCTATCGGGTATAATAAGTAACTCTCGATTTCGACTATAGCCAAGGTAAGGGACAAGCTATGAAAAAAACACGACCATCCCTTAGTCTATCACCATTGATATATACTTCGGTCATTCTTTGTATGATTGTATGATTGTTTTATACGAGACATTATTTTTGTCGACGACCACCTTGTAATAGGAAGAAAAAGAAAATCGTTAACTGTCGTTACGTTTTGTTACATTAATCGCGAAATAGAACGCAATAATGAGAAACGAGGAGTGAATCGTTGATCGAACTGGAATATGGTGAGCGTAAGGTCAAGAGATAATCCGACAATAACACACTGCAGGCACGACAGACGCACAGGGTGAAATCTCGCGAGACAGAAAAGCGCACACTAAATTCGCAATCCAGTGTCACCGCGAATGTTTATCGAAAACCCAGTGACTCGAGTTGCCGTAAACACATCGGTTTAAAAACTTTGTTTCATTGATAAAATAATAAAAGATAAAAAAAAAATTATAACAACGGCGTGAAGTAAAATCTATTGATCCGTATGAATTCAACGGTCAAACTCGTGTCGCTCCGTTTGCGGACGTCGACAAAAAAAAAAAAAAACAAGAAATGATAATACGATGTACCTCAGAGAAAAAAAAACACTAATGATGTATCACCGCCAGTTATATACTTAAAAAAAAGAAAACAAAAAGAACGAATCGAAAAACGATCACCGGGACATGCTCACACGACACGCTCATAGTTACTAATTACACCATTACTAATTAACTGATTCGAATATCAAGTATGCGACATTTTTAATGAATTATTTTGAAAATCGCTCGTCTCGTTTACTTAATTAACGAACCTTTCCCATCTGCGTTACTCTCGTTCGATCGGAATGTTTCTTTTTTGTTATTTTCGGACAGCCTAAATTTGCGGATCGTCAGCGAAACTCATGATTACATTTTTCACGTTAATGTGCGATGAGGGATTAAGGATTATTGGGTCGTTGACGATGAGTCGGTACGTCGTTTAGGATCGACGAACGTACCGATTTAAAAGAAATACCGAAATCCGCGAGGCCACAGATAATGGCTCGAACATAGCAGGGCGGTTTATTGACTCATTGTGTCCTTTGTAAATCCTCGAATGACCGTAACGGTACACAGCGAGACACTGGACAAAGTAATTCAGATGACGGCATCCGCGCACAACGATAACTTATTTTCCATTGTTGTGACCGCAGGTACTTGGTTTTTATTATGTTTTCGATCATTTTGACACTTCTTATGTCCCTCTTCAGTAGGGTAAAAGTGGAGTATCATTGCCCACCTTTATTGGAACGCAAATCGATGATGCTTGGACCGAGCATATTCACCGCTTTCACCCTACATTGGCTTCCGAGAAAAAAATAATAATAATAATGGCTAGAAAGACTTAAATGTCTAATAATAATTCTTCATGGCTTTAAAGAATAAAGAATAATAATAATAATGTTTGAAGAATGCAAAATAATAAAACATTGAAAAAAGAATAATGGTACACTACCATAAAATGAATTTGATAATTTCACATTCAAATGGGAAGGGATAATTGAATGTATTTTCAAAACTTATTTCACGAAGTCGGCTCGATAGAATCAAGATCAAAGAGTGAGGTCTGTTAATTATATAGGGGATTCTCCGTACTTGGGTATTCGTTCCGGCAAACCATCTTCGAGAAAAAAATTTTGTAAATTCAAACGCTTTGTCTATATTAAGTCGACCGTCAGGTCGACTTTTTTTCGAATATCAGAAAATTGATACAATTTTGAGCAAAACTAACTTTCAATCTGCATTTGAATGATGAAGGAAGGCAGCTAGGCTCCGCAGTTTGGACATTTGGAATAAAAAAATAAAATAAAAATATGTCCAAGTGTGAAACACCCAATTGTACATTTAGCTGGATAACCCTTTGTGAATTATCAGTGGGAAAGCCCATCGAAGATACCGTTACGCTTATCGAAAGGCAAGACCGATTGTTAAAATCGACCAATCAACAAATTGCACCCTAAAACCGTGAGTCACCTCGAGCGCGTTGATTGGTCGAGCGATCTATCGGCGATCCGGCCCAACGACGTTGGGCACCTATATAAAAGGTTGCACCAGTGTACGATCCGCAGTTGTTACTTAGGGCGAAATTGGGATCGTTTTTTTAAATATAATACGACGATTGCAGCCAACGTGCAACGTGCAATAACTTGCGATTCGATTCAATAAATTCTTTCGACTGTTCGTTAAATTTATTTGCTTTAAATGCCACGAGTTATGATAAACGGAGTGGTTTGGTGCAAAGTGGAGGATGAAATTCTCAAAGCGGCTGTGGAAAGGTATGGAGAAAACCAGTGGCATCTCGTAACCCCTCTATTGAGGGGAAAGACGGCAAATCAATGTAAAGCTCGGTGGGACGCGGGTCTCGATCCGAGGATCAAGAAAAATGAATGGAATCGGGAGGAAGATGAAAAATTATTATACCTCAGAAAACTAATGCCCAACAAGAGGCACACCATTGCTCTGATAATCGGACGTCCCGCCGATCAGTGTACCAGTAGATATCATTATTTATGGTACACGAAAGCTTCATTTTTTTCTAGTCGAAGGAAAAAATCTTCATACATGATCATACACCGACGGCCGGTCGATGTAATTCATACACAAAATATTATATGATTCTTATATAAAATATATCTCTTTATACGCAATATATGAATTATATGAATTATATATGATCATTTTTTCCTAGGAATCTTCAAAGGCCCTACTTAAATGTATGACCGTACGGCGACATCGTTTATCATTCTAGGTACGAAGCACAGAGAAAAGCAGAGCACGTGAATGCGGCCAACTGCACAACGAGCTTCGATTCTCAAAGGATAGGAGCCAACCGTGAAACTGAGACTGCTACGACGTTATCACAAAACAAGGAAGATAATGGTATGTATCCAGTGAACGCCTCGACTGAAAAGGGATGCGTGTCATTAGTGACTTTTAAAATATCTCCAAAGCTAAAATATACGTCGTTTAACTACAAAAAAAAATGTATCTTAAAATTGATATGTGGGAATTTTAAAGCTTATGGTATTTCATACAAATTTCAAGAACATTAGCAATCATACGAATTTTCAAAGACCAATTATAATTTTGGGAGTAAACTATGATTATCAATGGCTCAATATAATATGTACGAAATATAATTCAACATATTGTTTTACAAATTTCATATGTTTCGATATCGGAATTTTTTTTATAAAATAGAAAATATACATATTTTCTTTTTTGCAGATTTACGTATGCTGCCTCTAGCTCGCGCTAGATTGGCAAGCAAATGGAGCAAAAAAACCAGGCGGTTCACGCGAGAGAAACAAATAGCTGTTGTTCGTCGTTTGAAGCATCGTCAGCATGCGATAGAGAAATTAAGGAATGAACGCAATAGAATTGTAAATTATACAAGCGACAGTTCGTCGGGGGAGCGAACGCATTCGAGTCTTTACGACTCGACGACGAGGCACGAGGCAGACGTGGTTTCTCGATGTCTGAATCGAGATTTAGTTAGCGAACATGAAAAGGAAAGCGAAGAAATGCCGGTAGCAAAGAGGCCCAGACAAAATTACATTTCAATAGAATCGTTCGAAAACGACGAGCCATTGAGGAAACGAAGCAAAGTACTCGTTGTGCCGTTGCCACAATATTCTCATCAAAAGTTGCACGCTTTTCACGATGTCCAGTGTAAACAGGGATTCGAATATACCAATTATTATAACAGTATGCAACGATGTGAAGCCTGATGTTGTGTGCTAAAAAATTAAGAAGCGCGTTACGTGCAATTTGTCAATCCTTTGAAACGCGACGGAAAGTTACACTTTCTCGTTAATGTACTGTATATTTTTACCGACCCGATAAATCCTTACGAGATTCGTATAACATTTTCAGAGGATCGATAATTCTGTACGAGATAATTTTTTTTCTTCTATTTTTTAAAATATGTTAATAGCTTATTTTGTTCACTGTGCGGAGATGTTGGACATAAACAATATGTCACTTCAAAGAGCGATAAATGCAAATAAATGATTTCGAAACATGTTATAATTTTTTTTTACTTACCTTTAGAAGTCACAGGTCCGTCCGCACTCTTTGGCACTACCGTAGCAAACCCGTTGATCCTGCTCAGCATTCGTTACTCTCGTTCAGCATCCTGGTTGAGAATTATAGATGATGTCGGTATGGAATCCTGTTCGGTGGGTCAAAACGACCGGATCTGCTGAAAATCAGATGGGTTGCATATTGTTACAGGGTGTCCACCAAATCCCATGAATTTTTCTTCATCGAAAACTGTTTACCGGCTCGGTGCAACGAAGGAATTGCAAAAGGGAATAACTCGGGAATTATTCGGAGAAAGCTGCTTTTATGCAGTTTACGTTCAGCCACCTCTACATTACCAAACGATTCGTACCGCGTGCGATTTCCTGCAAATACAATTTAATTTTTTTTCTTAATTAGAAAAAGGTAAAACTGTCTTTCGACTTCCATTCATACATGTATTTAGAGATTCGTATGGATTTTTAAGCGTACAGACAAAATCAATAGCGCACTAACAATTCGATCGATAAAGATCCCCACTAATCATTTGATCCATTTGAGACAATGAATATTAACATCGAGATAATATTATCCACCGGAATAGTCCGGTCACTCGTCCATCATCGATGTTGACACCCAACGAACGTGAGGGAATTTCGAGAATTCGAGAATCATTTGGTACATCATTTAACACTGATACCAAAGAGGCCATACGTTCACCTTACAATTGAAGTTCCGATACCCGTTCCCTAGAGGGCCGGTTACCAGTTTTGTTTCTACGGTACATTATCAATCAACAGAGAGCTTTTATCTTTTTTTTTATTACACACCCAAACAACCGTCAGACGCTACTCGACCTGTACTCTGTAATCAGTTAAATTCTTCAATCACGGATAACCTCGATAATCTTACGTACCCGCGAATCCTACGTTTATGCAAGATATATATGGTACAGTATTTCGTTAATCGTAGCGACATTAGCTACACGGGAATCAAAGAATTAATACCCTGTCGTCAATCGACGAAACGAATCATTATTATGGCTCTTTGGAATCCGAGTAACATTCGTAGCTATTTTTTTCTTCTTTTTTTTCAGGTGCGAGTTCCTCTTCGATCTTCGTATTCTTCCCGCCCATTGGTACGAAAACACTTGATGCTCTGTCTCGCGCTTCGCTTAACTAAATTCCGTATGCCGGTATTGAACGTACATATATAGCGCTCGTACATTTAACGAGTTATATCTCCGGAGTATTATTTTAGCATCGTGTCTCATAGAGACCACTGCGACCGATATATCTGACCCACTTGATAACGTCGTGATCGGAATAATTGAGTTTCGACTCGAAGACTTTCAGATAACGTACTTTGAAGCCGGACGGCGCGAAGGGCACCTCGAAGTTCATCGATATCGGAGGTCGCGTCCATTTCTTCTTCGTGTCCGTCTCAAGCAAATCGATCTCGGCCGAAAGCTGCGTCTCCTTCATGCCGGCCATACGCTTTATCTTCCATACTATCGCGTTCTCAGATGCCTTGTACTTTGCTTTGCCCTTCAGACAGATCAATTGGACACCGGCGGTATTGAGAGGCGTGGGTACTCGCACTTCGATCTTTTGGCCCAACAGCGATGGCTTGAAATTCGATTTCAATACTACTTTCACCTCCATTTTGGTACGTCCGACCTCGCGGACCAGTGGTATTACGCGGAACGGCAGTGATATATCTTTCGTTGTACGGTATCTGTGAAAACGTAGAGAAATCAATTATTAATCTCTTCGAAACAAAATGATAAATTGAAAGAAGATTGTCGGCAAGCTCGACGGTAAAATATAGTACATAAAAATACCAAAGGAAGGATTCCTTGGTAGGGAGGATCAACCCTGAAAATGGGAAATTTTCATGTTGAAATGATGAGAAAGTTGACCCTGGTAATCTTTTAACGCTGTTGAGAAATTTGAGCGAACTTTCAGCTATCCAGCTGAATTCGGCAATTGGCAAACACGAATATTTCTAATAATTTTTCACAAAAGTATTTTTTCTTTTAGATAATAATAATATCGATTACGTACCTCATCAGCTCGAATTCGCCGTCGGGTGGTATAAAACTAATGGAATGTTCGGTTTCGAATTTCGAGAGCTTCACGCACTGATGGAATTGGCAGTCGTCGATGACGACGACCGGCTTTCCCGAACGAGCACCCGTTGGATCGTCACCGGGTCCTCCTAGAGTACCACCTCCGCCTTTTGTACCTCTTGCGTCCATCACAATTTTATCGTTTATCCCGAATTTGCATTCGGGCATGCCGGACAAGTAGGACTTCATGACCACCTGGAGTACGAAAAATTTGTATTCCATTAAAAATATATTTTTTTAAATGATCGTTTTCTTAAATGTTAAACGTCGTTAAATGTTTACCTTGCCAGCGACGTGTGCGCTCAATACCTGTCCCTGAGGACTCATCAACAAATTAACGTATTCCAGTACATCGAGGAACAGCTCATTACGGCGATACTTTATGCCTTCTCTTCTCCACCCAATTTGTCCAGTAACCTGAGATGTTATCTGTGCCTGTTCCTCCTTAGTAGCAGACTTTACACCCTGCTGAGTGATGAAAGTCTTCAATACCCCTGTATCGCAATTCTGGGGATAACCAAAGTCCAAAATTTCTGAAAAAATAAATAAATAAAAAATTATACAACCAATATTCAGATTGATTTTCATTTAATATCACTAAATAAATGAATATGTATCGACTATTAAGAATCAGAAGAGCGTATAAAAAGAGATTTTTAATACGGAGTGTCTTGTTTCCTGGCAAGGCGGTCAAGTATTTTTTTTCCAATGAATATTTCTGAGAAATGACTGTCCTCCACAAATCAATGTTCCAATGCATATTATTCCACAAGAACCGGCAGACTTAAGTACCAATTGATATTATCTAAAAATAAAACGAAGCAAGGTTATGTTTTACCGTCGAGCAACTCATAGATGAGGACGAAGTTGTTCTTGATATTCTCCTCCGAGATTTTGCCAAAGTACGACTGCATGACATCGATGATTTTGAGCAAAAACTCAAAGACCATTGCGGCGTTGACATTCTGCTTGGTTACAGCAGCGAGCCAGATGTTCGCTCTCTTTATGTGGAAGAACGATGTTCTGGCGATGTTCGTCACGGGTGAGCGCACCTGCTGACGCGCGTGGATTACGTTGACGCGAAACGCATCCACCGCGTTTCTGCCGATGTCGTCTCTGTACACCCGGGAGATGAGGACCTCTCCCTTGTGGTTGTAAACAAACAGACCCCCGATCATGGCGACGGAGGTTTTATGGCTTTTATTTCGCTACTCTATGCCTGAAAGCAGAAAACGTAAGAACATCGCGTATCGCAAAAACTACACAGTCGCGCACGCGGAAAGCCCAAATTCGTTACGACAAACGGATGAATCTTACGTTGAGTGTACCGAATATTTTAACATATTCCCAACAACTCCCAGCATCGACGATCCACTCAACGAAGTCTACGGTAACCGAACGTAGCAACAAACGAATGAGAGTTCAAACGCATAATTTCAATTAATCAAGACACTGTTAACGTGCCCGATGAGATCTATATACCGAAAAACAGCGCACCAGCTTCCGAACATCGAGCACAGGAGTAAGTCGATAACGCCCCATTTCGCGAATGACATTTCGGGGTATCTGTCAATGTATTGCAGACGGTTAGTACTATCGATCGCGAGAATTGCCCAAAAATTCGAATTATCTTCATTCAATGAACTCTCGGGGTCGAAAAAAAATCGTTATAATTGGAACGAATTAATAGAATCAGTTAGTCGGTGTACTCACGCATCTCTCTCCCGTGCGAAGATAAATTGCGAACAAACGAATTGTCCACTGATGATAGGCTATCAGTGCCGACTTGGCGAGCGGAGCAACTCAATCCGACCGACTGCCAAGTGACGAAGACACCCACTTTTCTACACTACGTTCGTCAAGCGACGTCTGTCACAACGATCTTCATCTCACGGACCATAAAGCTCTGATAAAAAATGTGTACATTAAAAAAAGATTATTTTATTCGTTAATCTAGCAGGGCCAATGACAATAGGTTTTTATTAATTTCATGAGTATTTTGTTTGACCACGCAACTTGTCGCATCGGGTAACAAGCGGCGTGCCTATGAGAGTATCGAAAACTTTTAAAACATGTCGCCCATGTTTTCTGATTGGGGGCAGCACCGAGCACACGGATCAGTGGTTAGCGATGTGTTGAACGCTTCGATTCCAAGTGCGTACGTTGTGGGACGTTAAGTATATCAGTTAGGATTAAAACGACGATAATTGTTTCGGTTTTTCGATAATTCGCGAGTTGTCCCACCGGGACGAAGAGAATCAGTGAAAAATGCCTCGCATTATGATAAAGGGAGGCGTTTGGCGCAACACTGAGGTACGTGATGATCAACATAACCTCAAAAACGATGCCCACACTAATCCTTCACGTAGTATCTATTTTTTTTTTTAATCGTGTACGACTCAACACCGGCGAAATTTATTTTCAGGATGAAATCCTCAAAGCGGCTGTTATGAAATATGGAAAAAATCAGTGGAGTCGTATAGCGTCGTTGCTCCATAGAAAATCGGCCAAGCAATGCAAAGCTCGTTGGTTCGAGTGGCTCGATCCGAGCATTAAAAAAACCGAATGGAGCCGCGAGGAGGACGAGAAACTTTTGCATCTTGCGAAACTCATGCCCACCCAATGGAGAACCATAGCTCCTATAATAGGACGTACGGCGGCTCAGTGCTTGGAGAGATACGAATACTTATTGTAAGTTTCGTTGTGGATGATTTCATGATTGTTGCTAATATTTTTGTTTAAAAAAAATAAATCACTACATGGTGATATTGCTTGTCACAGAGATCAAGCGCAGAAGAAAGAGGAAGGCGAGGATGCAGCTGACGACCCGAGAAAGCTCAAGCCTGGAGAGATCGATCCTAATCCGGAGACAAAACCTGCTAGGCCAGATCCAAAGGACATGGATGAGGATGGTATGTCAACATCCCTGTAAAAAAAAATGTTGTACTTGCAACATTTTTTTCTTTAGATTTTCATAATCAAATAATGATATCAAATTTAATCCTGCTGAAAATAATATTTAAATTGCAATATTAAGATCTGTAATTATACAGCAATAATTTTTTTTGGGTCTGGATATATACATGTATACAGTTATTGAAAGTCTATAGCTGCGGTCATTTGAAGAAGACTTGATGAAGGATGCCTAAATTTAAAACAATCGAAATAAATAATTGAGTAATGGTAGAGAAATAAAATTGATTGTTTGGTTTAGATTTTATGGACCCTCGTTCAGTTTTACACAGATGCTTTTATTCGTGAAGAACCTGTTATCAGCAAAATGCCAGATTGAATATAATGTACCATTTTCCTAAAGTTACAAAATTTGCACTAACTGAATTTCGATTAAATTTAATGTATACAAACATTTCATAATCTATCCTAAGATTTTTATTTAAAAAATGTGCACATGAAGTCTATTGTACAAACTGATATTCTTCACAGAATTGGAGATGTTGTCCGAAGCTCGTGCCAGGTTGGCGAACACTCAGGGTAAAAAAGCTAAACGCAAAGCTCGCGAGAAGCAATTGGAGGAGGCTCGTCGTTTGGCCGCGCTTCAGAAACGTCGGGAGCTCAGAGCAGCAGGAATAACGGTGTCCCAAAAGAACAAGCGCAAGCGTGGAGTTAATTACAACACCGAGATTCCGTTCGAGAAGCGGCCGGCCGCAGGATTCTACGACACGTCGACGGAGCATGTCGATCCCCTGGCAGCCGATTTTTCCCGCATGCGACAGCAGCATCTGGACGGTGAGCTTAGAACGGAGAAGGAGGAGATCGAGCGACGGAAGGACAAGCAGAAGATGAAGCAGCGCAAGGAGAACGACATTCCTATGGGAATGCTGAACAACGATGAGCCGTTGAAGAAGCGAAGCAAACTCGTACTGCCGGAACCCCAAATTTCCGATCAGGAATTGCAACAGGTGGTCAAACTCGGGAGAGCTTCCGAGGTCGCTAGAGAAGTCGCCACCGAGAGTGGTATAACATTGTCCGACAGTCTATTGGCTGATTATTCTCTAACGCCGAACATAGCGGCGACGCCGCGCACACCCGCGGTCATCGATCGGGTACTCCAGGAAGCTCAAAATGTTATGGCTCTGACGCACGTCGATACACCATTAAAAGGTACCGCTTCGACGAGCAGAAAAAGATCGTCACGTTTTATTTTTCATATTACTAGAGGTGGATAAAAAGAGATGGTTAATGATATATGACAACGTAGATAGAGATCCCAACCATAAAGTCAAACTATTTGAGAATATGATAATGTGTTCAACAGCAATTGAGATAGTTAATTTTTTCTTTTTTGCAGTAATCTATTTTTTCTGCGGTAATCCAAAGTATCGATGCTGCCAATTCCTGATTATTACGAGAGAATAAGTGCTGTTTAATTTCAATTCTGGTTTATTTTTCTTCGTTGCAGGTGGAGTGAACACCCCCCTTATTAATTCGGACTTCAGCAGCGTTCTGCCCGTCGCGAATGTAATCGCAACACCGAATACAGTTTTGACAACGCCTTTCCGATCTCAGCGAAGCGACGGCACACCGTTGAATACCTCGTTCAATACGCCCGCCTCATTGAGAACTCAGAACGGAACCCTCGCACCGACACCGGTCCGCGACAAACTGAGTATCAATCCGGACGAAGGTCTCGACGGTTCTGAGACTCCTGCTCTACAGAAACAGATGAAAGAACAATTGCGTGCCGGACTCAGCACGCTCCCGACGCCTCGCAACGATTATGAAATCGTCGTGCCAGAGAATGAGACGAAAGAGGACGGCGCGGACGATCAGACCGACGACGTCGTCGAGGACCAAGCTGACATCGATGCTAGAAGACAGCAAGAGATTTTGGAACAGAGTCAGTATGCCCGACTATTTAAACCAGCATGAGAAAAATGATTTTGTTTTCGCGTACATAAGCAGGCTCCTAGATGCCCATCACGAAATAAAATTTAGGTCTTTATTACAGAGAAAAAAGAGCTTGCGCGGCGATCGCAAGTCATTCAGAGAGATTTGCCCCGGCCTGTCGAAGTTAATATGAATATTTTGCGACCAGTTATGGACTCACCATTGACGGATCTGCAAAGGGTATATTCGATAAGAATGTTACTAAAATGATAGACCTTAAAATGATGTCTAAATATGAGAAGATTCGTCTGAGTTAATATACAACCAATCAATGACGAATCGGTTTCTCAAATAAATAATAATTACAGTAGATTTCTTTCTGGACAATGAATTTATGTTCAGTTCCATTTTCATTTTTTTCTACACATATAACATGTCACAACTTCGAACTTAATTGGTTTCTGAATTTCAGGCAGAAGAACTGATCAAGAGGGAGATGATCACGATGTTGCAATACGACGCGTTGCAAAATCCAATGCAGCCGAATAACAAACGCGGAGCGTCCATTGTGTCTCAGGCTCAATCATACTTGGATCAGCATCCCTACGCGAATTTCGAACCGGATGAACTTACTTCTGTGAGAAATTATTATTGGATTAGTATAGAAGTTATTATTGAGGCATAATTGTTATTGGGTTTTCCTCTTTTTGTATTTTACAGGCCAAGCAATTGCTCGCCGATGAAATGTCTGTTGTACGAGAAGGAATGGCCCACGGGGATCTCAGCTTAGACGCTTATACGACCGTGTGGGAAGAATGCTTATCACAGGTACGACATAGAGCTCATATTCTGCGGTGAATTAAGGATTTACGTTAAATGTCTCAATCGCTAACACTCTGGGGAAAGCTGTAAACAGACACATACTCCAGTGCCGTTATTCCTTACTTCCGTTCCTCAATTCCGATTCCTGATGGAAATCGATTGTTTAGTGGTTAAAGTCTAGATCTAGCAACGCACAGCCGACGACTCAATATATTACGATTTATTTAAGATATTGTACCTGGAGCCGCAAAAACGATATACCAGAGCGACATTGGCATCGAAAAAAGATCGGGTAGAAGCTTTCGAAAGGAAATTGGAGGAGAACCGTGTTCACATGACCGGCGAGGCGAAACGCGCTGCGAAAATGGAAAAGAAATTGAAAATTCTTACCGGTGGATATCAAGTAAGTACCCCGCAGCTAATATCTTAACATCGGCTTTGTATCTATCTTTGACTTACTGTTTTAAAAATAATGTATTCTTTTTTTTCTTTGCAGACTCGGGCCCAAGTATTGACGAAGCAATTGCATGATGTTTGGGAACAGATAGAGCAAGCTCACCTCGAGCTATCGACATTCAAGTTCTTGCAAGCTCAAGAAGAAGCTGCTGTTCCAAGAAGAATCAACGGTCTCATGGAAGACGTCAACAGACAAACCGAGCGTGAAAAAGTCTTGCAAGCCAGATTCGCACAACTTCAGGATCAGTTGCAACAGCTACAAGTACAATGATGTTTATTGCCTGGATACACAGATAACTGTATAAAATGGAAGTAAGAGCAAAAAATATCATCCTCGTTTTTACGCAAAAATGACTCGATTATTAACAAAGATCTTACATGAAAGTTTATACTCGTCAAACGATAAATCGGAAAATCGATTTCATCATGAATGAAAGAAATAATAACACTTTCTCAGGACAATGCACGATGGAGGTGTGAAAAAAAATCTCATCCCGCAGTTTCTATTTATTTATCTTTCATATTATAAATGTAAAAAAGTATTTTATCTCAGTGCAGTTAATTTCATCAGATGTATGTCTTCGCTCGAATACGTAGGATGCTGTTCGGACAGTGGTACACGTTCGATTTTGAATTTCTCATTCAGTTCGCTCAAAAACTCCTTCCAAACTGGTATCTGGCCCGGTGTGTCACGCTCTTCCTGAGATAAAATCGCATAGGCTTCGGGATTACGTTCGTATAGAAGTTGCAGAGTTTTCAGCAACGGTTTAATAGACTGAAATATAAAATAATTTTCGTTTTGTTTTTGTGATCGAGAAAAGACTATTACTACAGGTGCAAAGACAAGAGACTCGGATGTGGAACTTGTTTATAATCAGACGTGAATTAAAATAATACGTATGAAATAATGCATATTACCTTTGTGTAATACACACAATCAGCCAAAACAATAATATCGCAAGATAAATCCAATGGAATATCGTTGCCCCATTCGAGAACTCTAGCGCATGCCGTACCGCCGGCGGTTCTCCATTGGTCCTCATTCAGCTCGATGTTTCTTTGCAACATTGGCAAGGTACTGTCCAAATCGGTCATGGTAACGTGTGCTCTGAAAATTGTGCGTCACAATTTGTGTTCAATCGAATGGTGAATGAAAATTGAAATTGAAGAATTGAATTTTCAGTGTTTCAATCCCTTCGTAACACAAGAAAATGAAAGTCAAATTTTCTTTGATTCCAACAATTTTTTATATGGAAATCTGAAAGGAATGTTTTTTTTATGTTAAAACATTAGTCAACTGAACATTTTCAGCTCCTCAGTGATGTTTAGATCCTAAACCAGCAATTGGGAAATGAAGGTAAAATTACAAATGTTCCGAACAAATTATAGTTTAGCAAGTAAAATACCCAAGACACGCGGCGGTCATTCCAACGCAACCGACGCCCGCTCCCAATTCGACAATCTTTTTTCCACGTAGCCAATCCCCGCCAAATCTGTTGTCCTGGCAACACGTATCGAGATACTTTGCGAGAACTAATGCGGCATCCCAGACGACGCAGCTGACATCGCCAATGTTTTGTTGACACAATGTCAGAACATTCTTTCGAGCCTCCAATTCGAAAGTTCTCGTGAACGTATCGTTCTCTTCGCTCATCGTGAATATATTTATTGCCGAATATTGTTATTGTCAATGAACACTACAAATATATTAGATAAAAAACAACTGTCCTTCACCGTGCCGACCGCTCACTGCGGCGGGATAAAAAAATTGCCAAAAATGCCGAGAGCTTCATCGGCCAAATGGCCGGAACGTTCTGCGCGCGCGCAAAGGAATCAAAACGTGGTCGACAATCGTACTACGAAACTCCTCTGGCTTAGGTATCAGCTGATCGTCGGTCTGACAGTTCATGCACACCTTTATTACTTATCACGTTGTTTATCATCTCAACAAAAGTTAAGAACTCTCTTCATTGCACCCTGAAGAACGTTTATAACGGTTTGCTACAATGATTCCTTGATAATTTTGTAATCCTATCGCAACGGTTATTGATATACTCGTCGAACCGTCGAACCCGACAATTATTCCGCATGCGAAAAGCCGTTGGTTAATTCGTCCATGAAGATCCGTGACATCGAGAGTCGAGCGGTGCGAAATTTCTTGACCTCGAAATGTCTTATCCAGATTACGAGCAAACGGCTCACGATCACGCGGCACTGTTGGTCCTCCTCAGACCGATAGGCACGCAAATAAAACAAAAAGCTCTCACGAGGATATTCGAGCGGATATCGAAGAGCGGAAGTCGCTTCACTCTCGTGGATTCGAGCGGCTCGACGCGTGAAATTTTCGCTCGTTTCGTCAAGGATCATCCGGTGGAGAACAATGATTGGGGCGAATTTCAGACTCACAGGAGATTGTTGGGTCTCGTCACGTTCGGCAAGTACGAGGACCAGACGGAGCTCAATGAATTATGCCGATTGCACGAGACTCTCAAAGTCAAATACGTCTCCACTCTGTACGACTCGAGAGCGATACTCTTCGGTCCAGTGGCTTCGGAAAATTTAAACGAACCTCCAAAGGATTACAGCACTCCGTCTAACTTTAAAACCAGAGCTGTCTTCTACTCGGACGACACATGTCCTGATCTCGAGGCACAGATTATAGAATGTCTTCACTCGCTCTTCTGGATCTTGGAGTCCAAGAGGCTTGAACGCTCTAGAGAAAAGATCGACAGGGTTTCGCTGATTCTGGCACCTTTCGAGAAGAAAGATTTCATTGGGTTGGATCTCGAGTCCAGAAATAATAGAAAAAGATGCGTTGGACGTATGTATTGTATTATATTTATTTATCATTGCAATATTTAATATTTTAAAAGTTGCTAAATATAAGTTGTGCTTATATTTTTATATTTCTAAATTTGAAAAAATATAACTAAATTATTTGTAATATACATTGCTTTGCATTGACCAAATATTTAGAAACATACAAATACAAGCATACAAATTTTCCTGATGTCTCCAGGTATGACTAAGCATCTGGGAGATCTGTGTCTCCAGGGTGGTCTGTGCTCGGATGCTCTGAGTCATTACAATTCGGCGGCGAGTATTCTTCAAGCAGTGAACGATTGGCTATGGCTCGGAGCAGCCTGGGAAGGTCTCTGCGCTGCCTCGGCTCTTGTTCTGTATCCCAACATGTGCAGAACATTGCCACTGCAGAGGAATTCTTCTTTACAGGAGGGAAGTCCAGGCAAACAAAGGTTGGAAAATTGTTTTGTTAAATGATCTTTACTCGAAAGACCATTTGATAATCGTAGAATAATTTGTTAAAGTAATGTTAACAATGGAAATAAATGGATTTAAAAAGGGGCAAAAATATTATTTCAGACGAGGCTCACAAGCGACTGCCGCCTTACCCGTGCCTCCGGCTATAGAAGAAGTCAAGGCCGAAATGCCGAATATCTTGCCCCCCGAGGACATTCCAAAAAAGTATCGCGAGGCCATAGTGCACTACAGCAAATACCAGAACGCCGGTATAATCGAAACGGAGGCGAGTTTCAAAGCAACGAGAATATCCATCGAGCAAAATTGTACACTGCAAGCCGCGTCGTTTCTCAACAATGTTGTGTTCATTAACTTAACGATGAGCGAACAGGAGAAGGTAATTTACTTTCATTGACGATATATATTTTATTTTTAAAAAGCTCGTAATGTATTGTACGATTATATACGATGAGTGATATTTAAACGGTATTTTCAGATCGACCGTTTCACAATATTGTCCGAGCTCTACTCCACGTTTGGATTTTCGAGAAAAGCGTCCTTCTGTATGCGCTTAGCTGCGACGAGACACGTATCTCTGAACAACCCAAATCCAGACTGGCAGCAATGTTACAATCTGATGTTACAGGCTACATCGGGATTTAAATTATCTTTGGATCCAGCGGAAATGTCCAATGGTAAACTAAACGAAATAATTAAATTAGAAGTAATAATAATATTATGATTAATGCATAGTTTCAATTTTTTAATGTTTTCAGAGAGGCGAAAGGGTTGGCCAGCCATACAGATTCAAGTAATAAACGAACTCGTCGTCGCCGCTAATAGAATGGGAAATCCCGCTCTGGCAACGAGGCATATGACGTTTTTGCTACAGACGATGTACAATCACTTGAGTCCCACTGAACGAAAGGATATTGCGCTTCAACTTCAAGGTGTTTCTCAACAGTGCGAAGGTGCACCAGTTCCTCTTGTACGTATCACTTCTTATAGAAGATATTGTCGGTCATCTGATTATTTTTACTCTATCATTTATCCTTTTGCTCAACAGGTTTTAGATTCTGGAATAGTCATACCGCCCGCCAATCTGACGAATATACCAAAGACAAAATCTTTCGCATTGAAAAATTTACAGCCGCATCTGCAACCTCAAAAGATCGAGAGAATCAAGGAAGACCACGGACCCTTTTTGTTTACACCGATTAATTTTGGATCCTTGGAAAGGAAAAATACTTCGAAGAGTAAAGTCGGTAAGTCGATTGTCACAATAAATACATTCGAACCCGTGATCGATTACCATAATTGACTCGTATTTTTAAAAAATAAATTGGCATTTTTTTTCACCGTTATATTTTCAGATTACTTATGGGTGAGAGGTGATATCTGCGAAGTATCGATGCAACTGATTAATCCGCTGCCCTTCGAACTCTACGTTTCGAATATGAGACTACTGACGAGCGGAGTAGTCTTCGAGTCACTTCCCGAGAGCATTACACTTCCCGCCGAGTCGGGACCCATCGCTGTCACGCTAGCTGGAACCCCAAAGGAAGTTGGAGATTTGGAGATTTTGGGATTCAGCACACACACGCTGGGGGTTAAATCGAATTGTCGATTGAGAAACATGGATGCAATACCACATCCCCAGTATTCCGTCGAAGTCGTGCCGGCTCTCCCAAAAATCGATGTTGCCACCAGTTTGCCGCAGACAGCTAGTTTCAGCTCCGGTGAAAACATTGTAACGAGCGCCAGCATATCGCTGTATGGCGGTGAAAGGTGACAGACTACGCTTTCAGGCATTAACTGTATAAACATGAGTATCATAATATTGTCTGAATTTCGTAACATCTTAAACGTATTTTTATGACTTGGATCTTAAACAAAATTTTGATTATCATTTACAGCGCCGAATGCACAATAACTCTGACGAACATAGGTCAAGTGCCGATCGAAATGATTGAGGTATCTATTCAGTCGACTCTGGATGCAGTGACGGAGGGAAAAATCTTCAAGTGGAGTGACGAGAACTTGAAAACCCAGTTGCCTTTACCGCCCGGTGCCAGTGCGAGTCTTACGTTGTACCTTTATGCTGCAACCGATTTTATAGCACCTTCGTCGCGGAATCGTCAGTAATCGAATTTTACATTTTCCCAGACTAAAAGATTGTCGACGGATGATTGATCGAAATATTTGCAAAACCCACTACATATAACGGAACGCCGATCGTATTATTTCAGATATGAACAACAGCGTATACCTGAGTCAACCGAACACTTTGATGCCATATTCTGGTCACAGTTCTTTGCCATCCAGATTAAATTCGCCTTCGCATCATACGAAAAGACAGTCCGAACTCACCTCGTCGTTTCGATCGGGACTAAGTTCTCACGTCGTTCATAACAACTCATCGACGAACACACGATTATCGAAACTAGCGGCACCCCTGCACGCTTCCAACATAACGGAAGGCCAGTTGAAAATCAAGTATTCCGGCGATGCCGGCCTAGTCGCGGGTTACTGCAGAGTATCCTCGGTATTCATAACTATCGAGATGTTGCCCAGTGTACAGATTACCAGTTGGGACGTTCTTCCCGCTGAAACGTAAGATTTCATTGAAGAACTAGAACTTTGTTACTCGTGACGAAAAAGTCATCGATGCATTTTAGAACGCATGGAAAATTTCTCTTTCACACACACCCACTTGACTGAAATCGAATTTTGTTTTAAGGCCTACGCAATTTTACCTGGTGCTGGATGTAACTAACATGACGAATCATGAGATGGAGTTACATTACACACAAAGCAAGTGTATATACATGGAAGGCAGGGAACCTTGCCGTATACCCGTTCCAGTTAATCGATGTCCATTAAACAAACTATCAGCGGTAATAGATCGATAACTTTGATCGCAGATAAAAACAATTTATACGTACGAGCATATCGACGAATATAAAATAACTTTTTTTTTTTTAACGCAGCTGAACGAAGGCGGCGATACTGGAGAACTGCAAAAATTATGCGCCGAGCACATAGCATCGCTGGTCGATCTGAGATGGCAATTACTCGGCACGGATCTCACCGGAAAGGCAACCCTTTCCGGTATTTCTTTGACCCAAGATATGCTGGACCTTGTGCGAATGAGTCCACTACAATGGGGTAACGTTTTTTTCAGCTTCATATATCATTCCTACAAATCCTATCGTCTTTACTGCCGAAGAGATGCGATTTTTTTGTATATGTAATTAATTCTTTTGTTTGTTTAATTTTAGAAATAGTTATAAACGATATGGCTGTGAAAGCGCAAGACGAGATAACGTGTAATCTGGGTGAATGCATGACTATCGGTGTCGGTGTATGTAACGCTCTGGAACATCCGCTGAGTGATCTTACGCTGTCGATAAGCTTTTACCAAGATCATCAGAATGGTGTAAATAACTACAGATTGGACACGAGATTATCAATCGCTGGGGCAAATAAAGTGATGCTTCCAACTGTAAGTATTGCCGAATAACAATCGATTTTATAATTAAACAAAATTAGTGATGGCCTCCAGATGGAATTTTTTTTAACGCTTTCCGAACGAATTAATTTTTGATATTCTGAACGATTTGCAAACAAAATTTATCGGTAACAACATACCCACGTGACATTAAATTGTTGATATAAACATGAGTTATTGGTGAAATTAAAATTATTTTTATTTCTAGTTGCAGGAATACGGGCGAGCTTATCACGAGTGTCGCGTTGTATTTTTCACATCAGGTCAGTACAAAGTCGACATTCAATGCAGCAGTCGCGAATCAAACCCGAGTCCACCGACGTTATGCTCGGAACTCATGAATGCCGGTCATACGTGGCGTTACATACCACCTATCGAAATAGCTGTTGACGACTGTTAAAATGTAAGAAAAATAATTTTATATACAACCCACAAAAAGTTAATATTCGCTGAATTATTACTACCGCATAATAAAAAGACCTCAAAAATATTGAAAATATAAGTCGGGATTTATTTCGGACTTTATACTTTCTTTACAGATAAAATATTTTGCTAATTAAAATTTCCCTGAATTATATTTTTTTTAAACTTGTATAAAATGAATCTCGCCATCAGCAGTAATGTCATGACTTGTCAATAAGTTATTTGAGTATTCTTCGTTTCATTTAACTCCGCGATATAACTTCGACTGTAACTGTCGCACGTTGAAGTCAAAAACTCGCATAAAATTTAGTCTTCGAGGACAGAAAAGGTCTACGTAATTGTTCCAGAAACATAATGGAGACAAAAAATTTCTCCTACAAACAGCGAATGTAAAAAAAAATTATTAACTAAAATTCGTCTAGTTTGTCTATTATATTTGAAAAATGTTAAAATTATTGTTAACACAAGTATTGTGTTACGATGTGCCTGTCAGTCGTTCACTTCAGTCTGGCCTTTTTTCCGAGAGGTATTATCTCCATGTCGTGTATATTTCGTCGGAATTTTTTATAAAACTCTAGTACGCTCTTGTCGGCCCATACTTGTTGCGTATTGAAATCCAAAACCCGCAGAGATTCCAAACTCTGAGCTCGGGAAAGGGCAACGTAAGCTTGTCCGGCATCGAATACTCTGCCGAGGCTCATTTCGACGCAATCGAGCGTGAGTCCCTGACTCTTGTGAATCGAAAAGGCCCAAGCGAGTTTGAGAGGAATTTGCTTACGGTGGACGAATGCGCCGCCGGCTCCTTTGATTGTCCATTTTTCCATTTTCGCCTGATATTGTTCGCCCGAACGAAACTGCACAACTGGTGTGCCGTCGACAAATTTAACGACTACTCCGCGCGCTCCGTTTACCAAACCGCTGCTTACATTTATATTCTTCAACAGCATCACCTGAGCACCGACCTTTAATACTAATTTACCAGGTACCGGCAATTGCTGGTCCAATGTACGGGTCATATTTTCGTCCGAATCTTGTGCCGTGAAGACTTTAGATTCACCTTTGAGATTGTCAAGCTGCGAGCTGTTTATCTCGTCGGCTTCCCGAATATGAGAACACAATCTCGTCGCTAGAATTCCATCTTTCTCGATTTTCTGCTTCGCAGTCGCTCTGAGGGTGTTCGTTATCTCGTCCGTGACTCTACCGATTCTAATACTGTTTAATACTTTAACGAACACGGGATCCTTTTGTCTGTGAACAATTCCCAATTCGTAATTCTGATGGACGCAATCTTCCCAGGCCTTGCTCTGGAAGCAAAATTTCTTCTTCTCGTTCGTCGAAACGGGCGGTAGTTGAAAGAAATCTCCGCACAGGATAAGCTGTATACCGCCGAAGGGTTTTTCGTTTCTTCTTACGTGTCTCGCCACGGATTCGATCTTCTCGAAAAATTCGCCGTCCACCATCGAAATCTCGTCGATCACGAGATGCTTAGTTTTCCGCCAGACCGACGCGACCGCGGGTCTCGATGCCAGTTCGTAGCAGCGTTCGAGAGTCGCCGTGCCGAGTCCAATGCCGGCGAATTGATGCAACGTCACGCCTCCGATGTGGCAAGCAGCAACGCCCGTGCTCGCCGTGGCAATCGTCACGTCCGGCGGTAATCCCGCTATTATACGCTTGAGCAAGAAAGACTTTCCCGTACCCGCGCTCCCAGTGAAAAATACATTTCGTCCAGCAAGCACCATTTCCAAAATCTTTTTCTGCTCCTCCGTCATCTGTCCAGCCGTCGGATTGGAGTAAAGTTTTTTGGCTGTGGGAATTTTTGGTTTATTCGGATTTGTCAATTTGCGCTTTCTCACACAGCCCGGCGAGGGTGTAGTGACGGTTTCGCGGGACGCCTTCATAGCTTTGTCCTTTGCCGCAGTCACTTCAGCGTTCGTCAATGGACTAATGTCTTCCACCTGACCCAGTGGCTTGTTCGTCAATAATCGTTCTCGCAGCGGATTCTTGACTTTCGTGTCCGTCTGACCCGTCATCTTGACGAATATCATTTTCAGAAAGCTGACCAGCTGCGCGGCTGGTGCGTTGGACAGAAATATGGTGCATCTCTCGTCGGAAAGCTTTATCGTCGCTTTTCCCTCTGTCATAAATCTGTTGAATACAGAAATTCCTTTAAGAACCAATTTCGTGGTGACATTAGCCTTTTCGGCTCGCACTTCTATGAGTATACGACGAAGTGCGTCCCTTATGAGACGCAACGTAGCCGTGCGATGAGTAACCTTTCGTAAAATCGAGCCTTTGGCGTCAAGCCACTCGAACAGCACTGTGCAGGTTAGAGTCGTTTCTTCCGATGCCATGTCTACTTTTGTACTAAGGTCGATTACTGAAAATTGAAAAACGTTAATTACATGCACCAGTTGATCGAAATATTGTTTGGGAGTTAGGAATTTTTATAGTACCGTTCGAAAACTATAAGTCTATAAGACGGCCGCCGTATACATCGTGATACTATATCGATTTCCAACGACACTTCGACATCAGCGAACGTTGCTGACGCCGTGATGGAACTCTGTTACGAATTTCAGTGGCAGGATCGTTCGGCCATTATTATTTTCTTCTTCTTCTTTTTCCTTTTGTGTTTGTCCGGTTTTATGCCGTACGCCAAGTACCGGTCTCCCATTGGCTGAGCTCCGCTCGCGAGTTAATTTTGTGCGCAACCATTGGTTGTTCATGTGAACGGTGCACTTATGAGCCGCGGAGTGACTCGTGGAGTCGACGGCTGGCGGCGGAATGGATGGATTTGGCGAAGGAGCGGGAAAATTTTTACGCAGGGGTATTCGTGTGTGTTAGGCTCACACAGATAGTGTATATATATATATATATATTACAGCAGCCTTTTATAACCCAGGTAACATTAAGTTATCCTAAAGGCATCGAAACGATGTCACACGAAAGTTACGGACAACATTTTTCTGGTTGAAAAAGGTATCCTTTTGTGATACAAATAGCCTATATCACAAAAGGTATCCTTTTGTGATATATACCCTATGTCCATCCGAAAGTCAACATTTGCGCTGCCGGAATTGTAACTTTTGGATATCGAATAACTGTTAGCAAAATGTTGCCATATTGTCAACTGTAAACAGTCACTGAAATTACAACTTTATGCTGTCTAATAGGCAGACCTAAAAGACATCATTCGCAATGTCACGAAATCGTCATAAAGTTTACAGAAGTGCAAAGTCACCAGGCCCGAAAACGTACCGAAACGGGACTAACGGACGCTGAGTGACGGCCACTACGATAGTGCAGCCTAAGAGTGGAGAGATAGAGGGGTGACTTATAAAGGGTTAACAGGGATTGTTTGAGAAGATCGAAGAAGGGTCCCTGACAGTGCAGGGGTTAATGTCGCTGCTGTCACCGTTGCGATCATTTCTGAACCGGTCAATTGCTGGTCACGTTACAGCCAATTGACAAAAAAATGACTGATCATAAAGTCGGCGCTCGAATCTAGATCTGAATATTCTCACGAGCGATTTGATACCAAGCGAGTCAGAGAACAGCGGTGAGCTGACTGGTTCCTAACGTGTTCGGTCACCGTGAAAAGCCACAGTGGTTATCACTAAGAAGACCACAGTGGTTATCACTAAGAAGACCACAGTGGTTATCACTAAGAAGACCACAGTGGTTATCACTATGAAGACCACAGTGGTTATCACTAAGAAGACCACAGTGGTTATCACTAAGAAGACCACAGTGGTTATCACTATGAAGACCACAGTGGTTATCACTAAGAAGACCACAGTGGTTATCACTAAGAAGACCACAGTGGTTATCACTAAGAAGACCACAGTGGTTATCACTAAGAAGACCACAGTGGTTATCACTATGAAGACCACAGTGGTTATCACTAAGAAGACCACAGTGGTTATCACTAAGAAGACCACAGTGATTATCACTAAGAAGACCACAGTGGTTATCACTAAGAAGACCACAGTGATTATCACTAAGAAGACCACAGTGGTTATCACTAAGAAGACCACAGTGATTATCACTAAGAAGACCACACAGTTGTTATCACTAAGAAGACCACAGTGGTTATCACTAAGAAGACCACAGTGATTATCACTAAGAAGACCACAGTGGTTATCACTAAGAAGACCACAGTGGTTATCACTAAGAAGACCACAGTGGTTATCACTAAGAAGACCACAGTGGTTATCACTATGAAGACCACAGTTGTTATCACTAAGAAGACCACAGTGGTTATCACAAGAACACCACAGTGGTTATCACAAGAACACCACAGTGGTTTATTGTCAAAACGTAATAGCACAAATCACTGTGAAAACCACAGGCCCAGCGATCCCAAAAGTTCGGAGGAGAGCTTACGGCTCGGTGGCTTTTAAAATAACCACCATCCAGACCACCGTACAAACGACCGTCCGATTAAATTCGAGTAAGCTTGCAACATGGAGATTTTTGTCATAAAAACTACCGCTCAAACCACCGTCTGCGTAAAATCGAGTGAGCCTGCAACACGGTGGTTTTATTGCCGACACTATCGTTCAAAATACCGTCCGAGTAAACTGGAAAGAGCTTGCGCGACGGTTATTTGACGGTCGAAATCACCGTACAATGACTATTCGGACGAGCTCAAAGTACGGTTTCAAACGGATGAGGTGAATTTGATTTCACTTTGAAACTACTGTTGAATTTTTCGTTACGGGCGTCGTAGAAACTGTAACGGATTTGGGTTGTTTCCTGCAATGTGACATTCCCGATGCGAAATGTTAGAAGACAAAGCCATTTACAAATAGCTTTGACCATTATAATTTCTTATCGGGTATTTCAAGCCCGATGCGTCTTAGCAGGTAACATAATGATCCGTCATAAAGTTTTGACGACAATACCACCGTGTTGCAAGCTCGCTCGCAACACGGTTTTGTTTGAATGGTGGTTATTGATCCCTTGGTCCTGAGCCCAAAGTTGTGCAGATTGATGCGGCCATTGTCCGATGATTGTCATCAAGATTTTGGTTGTCCTATAATATCGGTGTTGAAAGAAGTCCATCGTGACTCGAAGCTAAGGAACGACTGCGTTGGAAATGCCAGACTATTGCCGGGTCCCAGGTTACCTTACACCGAGAACTTACTCTCCAACGCTCTTTATTATTTATTTTCCATGATGGATTATTATGCACTTATATCGGAGCTTGACACACTTGACGGACGTTTAAATTACCGCTTTCTATAGCCCGACGCCGAGGAGACAGCGAACTGAGGACGAATTCGTTACGTACTCAACGGAATTACAGGCAACTTACAAAATATAATAACTAAGCACCATTCGAAGAGATTCGAAATGGTCCTTCGCATTTGTGCACTAAGTTACGAACAAGTTTCCGACAACCGCAAAGTAGTGAATATTATGAGAGAGATTCTGTTTGAAAATCTGAGATTTCTTTTTATTAATAAAAAAAAAAAAAAAAAAACACTGTATCTGAATTATTTGTACAACGGCCACGGAAGTTTCGTTCCCCCGTACGCCGGCTTTGCCGTTCTGTTTTTTATGCCTAGCGACGTCGAGAATATCTCAGGTATTAGCATAGCTGATACTTCATGTGTTCGTCATAATGTCGTGGACCGTTCGCCACTACGCTTCCTGTGCCGGAAAAAATCATTTCTATCGTGTTTCTCAATTAAAAAAAAAAAAAAAAAAAAAAAAAAAAAGTCAAGATAAATCATCTTACCTTCATCATCGTCGATTTGTATTGAACAATAAATTATTTTACTAAATCCCAGTCTACACCGAAGAAACAATAATGACAAATACATCGTTCACACATGTCGCACTGTAAGTTATTGTATCAACGATTAATCATTGTTTTAAAAATAACACTTGTCAACCTTCATTCCCAGAAATTACGAGACTAGACACAAATGTATTCGGAAAACCTATTTTACCGTGACATAGACTTTTCCACTTTGGCACGTGGAAAGTTCACGAGTTTGTATCCTACGGGTCTAACTTGTAAACTCAAATCGGACTGAAATTTTTCTCGCTTATGGATACCGAATATACTGACACGCTCGCACGTGCTAGGCTGATCAAACAGAAACGTATCACACGACGACGACGACGACGACGACGACGACTCGCTCAAGACGCCTGGCCTAATTTAATCTCACTTTTCCCGTTCTAATGCCAAGTTCGTCTCACGTACATCTACATCATCGCCACTTTGCTGCGGGAGGTTTTTTAGTGAGTTCAAAAAAAAAATAAATAAATAAATAAATAAAAAAAAATCAAAAAGAAAATCGGTTCCGAATTTATTTTAATTTTTTATTTTTTGCCGTCGAAAGCCTTGACGCAAGTACAACATTCGAAGCTCGCTAGTCCCGACGATGTTTTCGTCGGGCTATCGCTCATCTGTTTACGATTAATTAGTGTGACCCTTATAGTTGGCACTGTCAATGTTGGAAATTGACCGGGACAAATATTGCGTCGTCGATGTGCAACGAGCATGTAGCATTCAGTCGGGTGTTCGCCTTGAAATTTCATGAAGAACACTCTGCGCTCTCCGCTTCCTGAGAGTCATCGTACGCAATTGTATTACCGCTGTTAACAGTTCGAGACTGTTTAAACACAAATACGCGCATTCACGACGAGCATGTACTCTCGAAGCAAATTTGTCGCGAGAAATCTTACGAGTACAAATACATATATATATATATATATATATATATGTGTATATATAGTTATGTCGCTGATAAAGAGAGCATCGTTCCCGACAAGTTTTGTATATTATGAAGAAAAATATCGACAATGCGCAGTTATCTCATTGCTAAAAGGTACATCCTTTTATCGGTTAAAAGCTTTTTTTACGAGTGTTTTTTTTTTTTTTTTTTTAGTAATCGACGATTTTTTTTTTAAAGTATGAAGATTAGATAAGTCAAGTGTTTGTGTCTGTCGCATCGTTCCGAAAGATTGTATCTAAAAAGCGTAAAAGCCTAAACATCTTTCTATGCAAAATACAATAAAACCAATCGGGGAAATTTATGGAGATATTTGTTTGCTTATCAAATTGACAAACCTTCTTTACTGTGTACACCACATTGTTTCCGAATATTTTGTGAATTCTTGAAAGAGTCCAGACGACGATGTACAAAAAAATGTTAATTGTTTGATTTTAATGAAGCTTTTTTTTTTTTTTTTTTTTTTTGTCAACAGAATTGTCATACTGGCTTTGAACGACTTTTCCTACGGCAAAAAGAGTCACCCCTGTGATTTGCGACATTCTCATGAAGAATTCGAGGAATCACCATCGAACTGTACTCTGAGGGATCACGGTCGTCATTTGTGGTGTTGGCACGGTCTGCACGACGATTGGCTGTACGGGTAATAAATAAATTCTCAAAATTCGTCGAATCCAAAAAAATGTTTTGATCACAAAAAAAAAAAAAAAAATATTCAGCTCCGAGTCCGTTCGAGCTCTGACGCTGTGCGACTGGCCCGAGTCGTCCTTCGATCCGCAGGACGTATTGACGAAATTTTCGTCCCTGAAATTTTTTTCAATCTCGAGAAGTAGCTTGAACGATCTGTCGAGTGCGTTTCCCACGGAAGCTCGAACACTCGAGGTATGCAACATGCCCGGTGCAATGTTATGCGGATATATCTCGCGGTAGCGAACTTCCTTTTCCTAATGAATCGTTAATTCTTGCGGATAGATAGTCGATATTACCGGCACGAGACTTCGGATGCTATCCGTGGATGCTTTCGTGAATTTAACATCGCTGCGAACTCTCGACCTCAGAAACAATCAACTTGGCGAAATAAATCCGCGAATTTTCGATTCCACTGGCCTGCAACACATTCATCTGTCGGGTGAGACATGAAATGATTTTTTGTTTTTTTTTTTTTTTGCATCATGTATGTTAATCCAATTATCCATTAATTTTTTTGACTATGCGAAAAGGTAATCCGTGGAAATGCAACGAGAATATATCGTGGATATTGGACATGAGACACGGCGAATTGGGCAGACGGATCAGCGACAGAGACAAGCTGCGGTGCGCTGCGCCTTACGAGGATCGACCGCTCGTACCGGTCGTGGAGATAATCATTGTGAGGTCACAGATAATTGAATTTTTGTAATACAGAGCATTAATAATCGAGTTAACGAAATTTTATGAACAGCGTGATTTAATGGCAATTTCCCGTCGAAGACCGTTGGTCTGTGCCGCTTTATCACGGTATTGAATACTTTAGAGAGAGAGAGAGAGGATTGATCAATAAAAAGCGCAACTTGTCTTCTCAAACTTCGCTGCAATGCGATTATATATTTTTGACAATCCGAGTGTGCGACCAAAGGTTTTTATTGCGATAATTCGTACAGATAAAGGAATTCGTGGGGGAAATGATCAATCAGTGTCCGCCTGGAAATGAACTTTTAATTATGGATTTAAAATATATATATATATATATATATATATATATATATGGTACATCATAAAAATAGAAATGGAGAAAAAAAAAAAACGATAAGGGAGAAGATATTAATTTGATTTTCTTTTCCAACATTTTTGACAGTGTCGGAGAAAATAGGGAAGCCAATTTTTTTTTTTTTTTTTTTTTTATCGACCGATTTTTTACAATTACGAAAATATATAAATGATTCGATTAAATTGGGGTTGAAAAAAATATTTTTCTTGCGGCCACAGACACTGAAGGAGGAATGTAAAAGAACGGTGTGCGATTGCGAATTGGTCTACGTGGTAGGTCGAGTCGGCAGACAGACGCAAAGACAGCTTATGGCTTTCGTAACGGCGAATTGCAGCGAACGCGGCCTAACCGAGATGCCAGGATTTTTGCCCGCGAATACGACGACTCTTCACCTCAAAGGCAACAAGGTTCGAGTATCCGAAATCGATGAAATTTCAAAGCTCATATTTTTATAAAAAAAAAATTATATATGTGTATATATATATATATATATATATATATATATATATATTAGTAATAATAATTTGTCGTTGCAGATATCTGACTTGACGCCACTCGCCACGAACATCGTGTACAAACAAGTGATGGATTTGTATCTCGACGAAAACCTCGTGGAGTCCATAACTCAGCTGGAAGGCTCGTCCTGGCTCGATCGCTTTAGAGTTCTGAGCCTCCGAGGCAATCGGCTAACAGACGTGGGTATAAATCTTTGAGGAAAAACAAATATTTTTGACGTTAAAACTCAATTTAATATCTCGTCGTCCGACATTACCTCGAATTCGCGTATTAACATAGTAAAAGTCTATATATGCGCCTTTCCCTCGGGAACGACGAATCGTACGTTTTCGATGCTTTAAAACAAACGTTTGACTAAACATTCAATTTTATTAAATTAAATATATATTTTTTTTTATTAAATTGAAGTAAAAAAAATATATATATATATAGACATAGATATTTTTACGGTATAAGTAACTGCCGTAAAACAGTTCTGTCCTCGTCATGCAGTTCATATGTTTCACAGCTGCCGACATACGCCTTGGAGAACGTACTTTTACAAAGCCACAGCGCAGTCAGCATATATCTCGGTAACAATCCGTGGCGATGCGATTGTCTCTTTACCCCAGGTTTTCAGGTAAGCCGATCAGTGGAATTATATATGTCTTTATATCGCCGATCCTATCGACGCTTATATTACATCGTTCGATTGTTCGACGTGCCAGACAGCGCGAATTCGGAACGCCTGACGAGCGATATTAATCCGTTTCAGGATCTATTGAACAGGTACACCAATCTGGTCAAGGACGTCAATGACGTAAGATGTCACTCGGTGGTCAATGAGGAGAACTTGAACAAGCAGGTGAGCTTTGTGTGTCGAGCGTCTCTCGACGTCGCGCGTCCACCGGGGCCGATTTCTCGCTCTATCGAGGCTCGTTGCCGATAACGCACGGTTTCGTTGTCATTAATTTAGTCGACACTCCGACGTTTCTGGTACACGCATTAAAAAAAAAAAAAAAAAAAAAAAAAAAAGTTCGATAAAGAGAGAAATAGAAAATTGTAGAATTACCAAGAAAAAAATGGACTCTCTATTTTTTTTTTTTTCGGACATGAAACGTATGTTTGATGCGCAAAGCTTTTTTTTTTTTTTTTAACTTTGTAGTAACTATTATTTATATTTGTTATTAAAAAAAAAAAAATTATGACAATTCGCAGATTCGAGATCTGACGAGAACGGAAATATGTCTCGATCCTTCAGCAACCTCCTGGCTACACCCACTGGACGTGCTCAACGTTGTTCTCGCATCACTGATTGTACTGATAATCGGGAAGCTACTGTACGACTATTGGTCCTTCAAGAAAACGGGCAAGTTACCCTGGATCGTAGCCAAGATACCGTGAAAGATCGTAGACGAAACTATGCGCTGTCTTTGCGGTTCGAGGCAGTTCATCTGGCGAATTCACCCGCAATGTCGGAGCATCGACCGAGCAAGTTCGGAACGTCCGGTACAGTCAAGAAATTTACGAACGTAAATAATGTTTAAAATTTATTTATCGTACTGCACGATTCTATACAGATGTGAACAGATTAGTCGAGATAATCAACCATGTTGCGAGCACATTTTTCTCCACAAATCGTCAGCTGCTGATCTTTTCGCGATGTTCTCACGAACGCCGGAACCTGCGATGATTTCATACGGAAAGGAAGAAACACGAAAATCGATGATCGTTAGTTAGTGAAAAACAGTCATTGTTAGAAATGTGAAACAATGTCAATCCTTTTTTTTTCTTCTATCGATTAACACCAGCTGAACTACCATGGATTTATGCTGCCCTTATTTCCGGTACAATTTCACTTTTCGCATAATGACTTTTGAGACGTTTGAGTAGGTGAAAAAATATAATGTTTCAGCGCTTCATGGAGACTAGACTGGGTTTATCATTTTTCATTAAATAAAAAATAATAATAATTATAATTATTTTACTGACCAGCTCCTACTTTGTTTAGTGCCTTACACTCGGCACTGTGTTTCACGCCTTCTATAACATGGAAGTCCTGTCGAACAATGTAAGCCGGTTTCGGAGCGTTCCTTTCCAAGCATAGCTTGTGGAGCTCAATCATCGGATTTTCATGCTGATAATCAACGAGAGCAAAGATATCTCGCATCCTCAAAAAAAAAAAAGTGAATTTTCCCACTTATCACCTCGTTGAGAAAAAAAATTTAATTCACCAGAACTTACTGACTGTTCGAGAGGGGAGGGAGGTTTTTCAGGTCGTCGTCTACCTCCCTTTCGGCTAATAGCTTCAGTACATTCTTAGCGACAGCCTCTCGGGCTGCATCCTTCGAATCTTCGATCGACTCCGCTGAAAAAAAATACCCGATAAAATGTTTCTTCGATCTATATGCGTCTGTAACGTTTTTCTTCTTCTTTAAAAAAAAAAAAAAAAAAAAAAAAAACTTTTTTTTAATTTATTTTTTTCCCACTTGTTACCTTTGTAACCGGCAAAGGTACATTCAACCTTATTCTTTATCTCCCTGTACGTAACTTTTTTCTTGCAGTGCTCGGCGTACTCGTTCAGAATAACAACTGCCGTTCTTTCCGACGTATTTTTTTGAGCGTTATCATCGCCGCTTCCCTTGTTGGTTTCCGGCGATTAATTTATGTTCTTTTCTAACACGCGTTAGGGAAGAGCGGGGCAAAATGGAACCACTTTGCTAAGCGGATCATTTTTACTAATTTTTTGAAGGATGAAAAAAAAAAGAAGATCTAATCTCGAAGACACTGATCCGTTTTGCCTCGCTGTCCCCTAGTAATGATTTATTATAAACTTCGAACCATTGTTCCACCTTCGCTTTTCATTTGTTCGATCTCCTTGCGAATCGGTATCGATGTGTGATTTATGTTTCTGACCGGCGACTGATCGGGGGTCGATTTTGTTCGTCTCTTTTGCCCCAATACACTTTCCCTCTGTGGAAGGCTCGACCTCACCGACTCTTTACGGGTCAATCGGGGCGTCGTTGAAGACATTTCTTCGAAAATCTCACCTGGATCTTTCGCACTCGAATTACCTACCTTCGCGATTCGATGCGGCGATTTACTCTTCGGATTTATTTCTGTAAAGACGTTGCAATTGTGAAAGTTGGAGAGCCGCAGAGTCATACCGGAAATACATGAGTTCCGGTCGAAATATGAGATTTTCTAACCGGAAGTGACGTGTTTCCTGTATAACGTCACCTCCCGACAAAAAAAATTCGTTTTGCGGCTCGGAATCAATTGCATAATCAGAGCTGGACAAAGTACCGAAAAGTATTTAAAGAACTAAGTACTAAGTACCACAAGCACTTAAAGTACAAAGTAATTTCCGTACTTAAAGTACTTTTATAAAATACAAAGTACAAAGTACTTTCTTCTTAATCGGAAGAGGCGGAGTTCCGCCTGAGTACGAAATTTGAGAAAGGAATTTTCAAATCGTATGGCCTTGCTCGGGGCCAACATTTTTTCAAAACGCCCAAACTTTTCGTTTCCAATGCTTGGTAACAGACTAATCGACTGGACCTTCGGGAACTGAGTGGAAGCCGACTGGATGTATAACAACTAAATCTAGGCCGTATGGATCTAGTACAGTGGTCGAAAGTGAGAAAGGTCTCGATTTTATGCACGAAAAATCGTATTTTCGTGATTTAAATGGAAAATATTGGGCTGTTAGCAAAATAATTATTGTATTCGTGTTCAGCGGGAAAAAAATACATCGAATATAGTCTGAAAACAAGAAAAATCGATTGAACGACGATTTTTCAATTTTTGAGCCGTTTTTGCAAAAAACGTCGATTTTCGTGATTTTCAAAGGTCGATATCTCCGCTCCTAATGGAGCTAGGGAAAATCCGATGTGCCCGTCGTGTTCGACGGGAAAAAATACATAAGATAGGGTCTTGTCCGAAGTTTCAGAAGCGTTTTATCGGACAGTTTGTGAACGTTGAAAAACGCGAAGAATGCACTCGAAGGGCGTAGCCTTGCAATTTTTTTTGACGAAATTTTCTTTTTCTCTTTTAAAAATGAACTGCCACGTATTTCGACGTATTTTTTTCCCGCCGAACACGAAATCGCTGGACTTTTTGGGGCTAAAGTACAGTCGGACATTGAAAGTCTCGATTTTATGCACGAAAAATCGTAATTTTTGGATTTAAAATAGAAAATATTGGGTTGCGACTAAAACAATTGTTATATTCGTGATCAGCGGGGAAAAAATACGTCGATTATACACTTGCAACAATAAAAAATCGAATGAACTTAGTACTCATTAATAGTACTTAAAGTGCCGAAAATTACTTTGATACTTTAAGCACGTACTTCAAGTACTGCCCAGCACTGTGCGTAATATACACATAACATAGCGGGAGCGCGAAGCGTTTGAGCCACAACAACCTATACAATATAGTAACATAATAATGAATGGGTTTTATAAGAATGAGGTACCGTTCGGACGATGCGAATGATCAGGAGGAACGATCACTACCGGTCTTTTGATGTTCATTCTCTTGGAATCCGTCGCACTGTCACCTACGACTTTATCCCATTTCTCCAGACTCCTGATCTCCTTCGCTTTCACTGAAACTCCAGAGTCCCGGTTCTCAGGACTTGAAACATTTGGTTCTTTATGATTAGTATTTTTTTGGTAATTCTCTTGGTTCGCCTGTGAGGCGAGAGTGTCGTTCGTTATCGTCGAATCATCGACGACACTCGGTGCGACAAAAAGAGAGATCGAATTCACGGATTCGGGTCGGTCAACATCTCGAGCACCGTCTGATGACGGAGAGTTCGACGAAGTTTCAATTTCAATGTTTGCAACGCATTTGTCAATTGCAATGTTTGCAATGCATCTGTCGGACGTACGCGTCCCAGCCTCGGAGACCTGAAATTTGTGCAACTGAGCGTTAAGGCGATGTGACAACCTTTTCTCCACATTCAACGCCGATCGTGTAGACAACAGAAACTGTAATTAATTTCTCGTCGTTTCATCGTTAGAACAGTTTATTGCAGGTTTTTTATTACCATCCGCAATGCTTCACTTGGTCGGTAAAAAAAAAAAAAAAAAAAAAAAAAAAAAACGTTTTTTTTTTCAGACTTCTTCAACATTTCCGGCTAAACACAAGTCGCTACAGTTTCTCAATCCAATAGTCACGTTAGTAATTAGTTTTTTAAATGAAAATTTACAAAAATGTAACGTCCTGAAAAGAAATCGATTACAATTTTCATTATCGAAAACAATTAAAGAATAAAAATAATCACTATTAAAAGTCACGTCACAGACTCACCTCGATTTCTTCAGACGCCGACGTCGACGTTCCCGATTTAGCCGAGAACATTCTGTCTGATTCGCCGGAGCTTGTCCTCTCTGATTCGAAGTTCGGTGTACGATAGAGATTAAAAGAACATTTTTTTAATCAAACGTTTTGAGACACAGGCGATAGCGCTTGTTGAGCAATGAAATTAGTGGGGGGGGGGGGAAACTGAGCCTAATCTTTCTCCAATTTGCCATCGTGAGGACATTTCGAACACTTCGTACCAATTTCCTTGCCCCTGTAGCAAGTAGCCGATCGTAATCGATGCAAGAGTTCTTCGGCTCTCTCTATAGCCGCCTCCATTTCGCGAAGGAGCGGTGCAGCGTTCGGATATCTCTTGGCTATAACGTCCCAGACCATTTCCGCTTCCTGTGCATTGTCCTGCGGCGATCTTCGCCGCGCCAATTTCTCTCCGGGTCTCGATACTTCCCGTTCCTCCATAAATTCGTTCGTTCGCGATGGAATATATGCGCGGAAAATTGTCTTATTTCGTTCTTGAAAAATTATGTGTCATTTTGCTGTCAGTGTGGCCGAAAACTTCGATGCCGAAACAGCACAAAAACGTCTCCGTATATTGACACAGTGATAGTTCACGTATTTTCGCAACGCATCACCGACCGCGCATACTTCCGGCTAATCCGATGTCGTTCGTCGTTGTTGAGTTACTTCGCCGTATGTCAATATTTTCCGTTTTTATCGCAATTCTGGGTGACGTTCGTAGGGTTAACAAAAATATTTTTAAAAAATTTTAAAGAAAAAAGATTCGTCGCGTGATCGCAAACCATTAAAGTACAAACACACACCGACTCGGTTTCTTTAACGCGGTGATATTTTATTAAAATTATAAACACGGGATTACAATACATCACGTAACGTGGTAATACTTGTTGCTTAGAAACTCGTCGTTGAATCAAGGCCACGTTGATTCAAAAATTCTTATCGTCCCACTTAACTACAGAGTGCGAGACCTTTGCTTTCTGTTTTTTTTTTGTTTTTTTTTCGTGCTACGTGTACGTACATACATGCATATGTATATCACCCTATCGTAGAATGCAGTCTGAGTGAAGTTTTTATTTTTATTTTTTTGTTTAATTTATTAATTGTTTTTTTTTTTTTTTTCATTGCGGTGCATTATTGTTTCCTCGATTGCGCTCATTCTCCTCTGACTGACATCACCCCCACACACCCCCCCCCCCACCCCTAGTCGATCGCTGTTTACGCCCCTTTCAACGCAAGACACCGAGCGTTTTCTCGACACTTTACTAATTGGTATAAACCGACGCAAAAAAGGAGTATTGCCGAGGAGGCCTCTCATCGATCTATCTGCATGATCAATGTATATTATGTGTAGTATTAATCGGACGCGGCCCTGCGCTTACTCACACACTCTTAATTTCTCTCGCTCTCTCTCTCTCTCTCTCGCTCTCTCTCTCTCTTTATTTCACCTTCATCCACTCTCACAGTCGGATTGTTGATACGCTTACTTCTATCACAGCATATACGGATGTTGCGCGTCAATTATAACCATGTGTGTGTTTTTTTTTTTTTTTTTTTCGTGTACGTTGTTATTATTTACTTAATGTAGTATATTACACGGCGGCAGTTCTCGCGGTTTCGCGAATCTACATCGATTACTAGTTAATTATTAATCGTCTCGACTGTCACTTTTTTTTTTTAATTAATTTTTTTTTTTTTTCTATAGTTCTCATTCGTTTCGCCGTCTCACATTCATTAAAACTTCAATCAACTATACATCGATCGCTAAACTTTCCTCGGTGAAGCCGTTTCCCCTCGCCCCTTCCGTCCCTCCCCGTTTAACTGCAACAATATCAAACCTACTTGTTTTGTTTTGTTTTGTTTTGTTTTTTTTTTTTTTAATTTTCATACGTATTTTTTATTTTCGTCACCTACGCCTGCGTTTGCCATAACGTGCCACGATGAGTTTCCCTTTATTATTAGTATACCTACGAAGTTATAGGCGACGTGTGATTAATGGCATGGTCTCACGTACGTTTTTGTTGCTCCACGTATGATATTGCGTTTGTTTTTATGTGTTAATAGGTATATACGTATATACACACACCTATAGTCTGTTTATGGATGCCCGAAATGAATAT